>CM024758.1:73304940-73409556 GCA_014218235.1 Colocasia esculenta
AAAATCCATAGTGATTGCTTCCCACTTTCATACAGGTATCTCCATCTTCTGCATAAGGCCCGATGGTCGCTGACGCTCGCCTAAGCACCTAGACATGAATTCGACCACATCCTTCTACATGCCAGACCACCAGAAAGATCTCTTCAGTCCTGGTACATCTTGGTGTTGCCTGGATGAATGGAGAACCTTGATCTATGAGCTTCTGCAAGTACTCGCTCACGAACATCCACAACATCAGGAACACAAACTCGGTGCTGAAATCTAATGATGCGTCTTCATCTCGAGCAATACCTGCCTTGCCCACCATCTCCTGAAGCCTAGGATCAGCTCCTTGCTGCTCGATCACCTCGTCCAGAACCATGGATCGGATAGATAACTGAGCCACAAAAGCCTGACACAATTGTGGCTCTAACTCAGTCATAGCACATGCCGCATCCTCAAGCATCTTCCAATCCTGCCGAAGCAATGACCTCTTCCTGCCAAGCGCATCCTCCACGACATTCGCCTTCCCTGGATGGTACTGAAGCTCGAAGTCGTAGTCCTTCAGAAATTCAATCCATCTTCTCTATCGCAGGTTCAACACCTTCTGAGAGAAAATATACCTCAGACTCTTGTGGTCAGTGAACACCTCGAACTTGACACCATAAAGATAGTGTCTCCAGATCTTCAGTGCATGAACCATAGCTGCTAACTCCAAATCATGGGTCAGATACTTACACTCATGCTCCTTTAACTGGCGAGAAGCATATGCAACTACCTTACCATGCTGCATCAACACACATCCAAGGCCTATCTGAGAAGCATCAGAATAGATAGCAAACCCTCTGCACCGCTCGGCAAGATCAACACGGGTGCAGATGTAAGCCTCATCTTCAGCAACTGGAAACTACTTCGCAATCATCAGACCACACATACTTCACCCTTTTCCTGGTTAGCTTAGTCAAAGGTGTTGAGATAGAGGCAAAGCCTTCAATAAATCGCGTGTAATAGCTTGCTAAGCCAAGAAAACTTCTATTCCGATGGTGTCCTTGAGTCTCCCACTCTAACACCGCCTGAACCTTCGCCGGATCAATAGCAACTCCAGTGCCTAAGATAACATGCCCAAGGAAATGAACCTCACGCATCCAGAAGTTGCACTTGATGAACTTAGCATACAGCTTGTGCTCTCGAAGAACCTCCAGAACAATCCTCAAATGCTCACGGTGTGTAGCCTCATCAGGAGAATAGACTAACACATCGTCTATGGACACCACAACAAAGCTATCCAAATATGGTCTAAACACCCTGTTCCTGAGATCCATGAACGTTGCAAGGGAGACTAAATGGAAGCACAAGAAACTCATAGTGCCCATAACGAATCCTGAAAGCAGTTCTTGGACACATCATCACATTAATCCTCAAATGGTGGTAACCAGATTGTAGATCTATCTTGGAAAACACAGATGATTCTGCAGCTGATCAAACAATCATCAATCCGCGGCAGGGATACCTATTCTTCACTGTCACCTGGTTGAGCTTCTTGTAGTCGATGCACAGCCTGAGGGAACCATCTTTTTTCTTCACGAATAGTACAGATGCACCCCATGGTGACACACTAGGGCGAATGAATCCCTTATCCACACAATCCTGCAACTGCTTCCCTCATCTCGGCTAACTCCGCAGGTGCCATCTGATATGGAGCCTTAGAGATAGGAGAGGTGCCTGGAAGCAACTCTATAGTGAAACTCTATCTCCCTTGTGGTGGAAATACAAACAACTCATCAGGGAACATGTCTGGAAACTCTCCTGCACTACCTCAATCTCCTCAAGGGTAGGTGACTGATCGGCCTTAGGATTAAGACCACACTGGAAAGAAAGGTTGTGTCACAACCCTTGTTCACCATCTTCATCGCCTTCACAGCGGAGATCACAAACCTTCCCGCGAAGTTCCTTGGTAACGGATGTGAGAACTCATCCTCTCCAGGAATGCGGAAAGTAATCTTTGTCCCCCTATAATCCACCAAGGCATAGTGCTCCTCAAGCCAATCTAGACCAAGTATTGCATCATAGTCCTTCATCTTGAGCAAGTAGAAAGCACCCGAACAAGCCTCGGTCCTCAATGCACATAGGTAAAGATGGAATGCACTTCCTGGTCGCTACCGTCCTATTGATGCGTGCACAGATAGAGGGACTTCTAACTCCTCTACCTCCACTCCAGACTCTGCTGCTAACTTCTTGGCAAAACCTCGAAATAAAATGAGAGGTGCACCCATATCAAACACACCCGAGCATGCACACCCATGACTAGAACGTACCTTCCGTGATGTCTCGGCCTGCTCTGCATCCTCTCGTGCTAGTGCAAACACTCGGGCTTGGTCCGAGGCTTCCTGGTCTCCCTATCACTGGCGTTGCTGCCGCTGTCGCTCTGGGGCTGGCGCTCCTCTGAACACTCTGCTGAAGTCTAGGGCAGTCTCTAATCTGATGCTCAGTACTGCCACACTTGAGACACTTCCCTGCTAGATTCCACACTCGGTACACCATGTGCCCTTCTGTAGTGAGGACACATCTTCTTGTCGCTGGGCCTGAAAGCTGGGGGATTGTGGTGCAACACCCTGCTGACTCGAAGCCGCCACTGGACGCTAAGGTGACTAGTACACTACCTTCTTCCTATCTTGCCTCTGGAAAGGTGGCATTGACCTCTTCTGAGCTACCCTCTTCTCTTCCAAGTACTGATCCATCTCACTCTCCTGCCTTCATGCTGTGGCTGAGAGCCTCGTCCAAGGTGCGGTGGTCAAAAGCAACTACCTTGACCTAAGTGATGGTTTGAGCCCCATCACAAACTTCTTGGCATTCCTGCGCTCATCAGCCACTATATGAGGAGCATATTTGGAAAGCTCGGAAACCTGGCCTCATACTCAAAGACAGTCATGGACCCTGAGTGAGAGAGAGAAACTCTTGCTCTATCTTTTCCTGGATGTGCTCAGGGATGAACTTGCCAAAATGGCCTCGTGAACTTGGCCCAAGTCACCTCAATGGCACCATCCCATACCTAGTACATAGTACGGAGGCCCACCAAACATCGGCCTCTCCTGCAAAACACACCATAAGCACCATCTAAACAAAACCTAACCTTCTCAAGTACATATACTTTAAGTACCTGCAGCATGTAAGTAGCTAGGCTGACTTTGTCTTCTTCAGCACACCTTATAGCCCAGAAAATCTTCTCCCCTCCCTCATCCAGCTCTCTGCCAAGAGGGGCTGACTCTCCCCTTAAAAAGAGGGAGCCATCCTCTTAAACCTCTCTATGATGGACAGACCACCATGGCCATGCTCCTGAGGAACAGGAGCTGGAGCCTGAGCCTGAGACATTAGTAACATATAAGCATGCAATACAATCATGCATTCAACAAAACAGACTACTCCCATTTAACAACTCAAACCTATGCCTGCACTGAGCCTATAGTGCCGCCTGAGTCTGTACCTGGGTCTGCATTGCTTGAACCAGGTCTTGCATGAACACACCGTAATCCACAGGTGGTGGTGGAGGAGTACTATGTACTGGCACCCTAGGGTGCTGGGGCCTGCTGCTCACCCCTCTCCTCACGCCTCTGCTCGTCCTCCTGAGCCTGAGCACCATGCCTACCACAGCTCTCCATAGCCGGTAAAACAATTAACTTAGTTAGAATCTAAGTTACTTAGTCTAACCATTTTCTTAGCTATCTTTAATTCATTATAGATATTTCCACATATATGGACAAATTCTATAAAAACTTTGAAATATGTGTAGATGATGGCCTATTCATGCACAAGCTCAACCTAAGGCTCTGATACCAATCTCTGTAACGACCCTCTTTATACTTGTACGATTTTTACCATCCACGTCGTTATAAAGGGCGCTGTCACAGTGAGACATGTACCCAACACAACGAAGTAGGTAGAGATGTACATAAATAATAAGAAAGAGTACAATGGAAATAAAAGAAAATCTGATTCCATCATCATTCACACATTCCACAGTCTATATAGTAGCAAATGTAAATAACATATGTCCACAATTATACAAGTCCATATAACAATGTCCACATACTAATGAAAGAAAGTGTAAACTAAGCAGCAATCTCTACAGGTGCAGCTACTCCTCTCGCTCGGAGTCACTCCTCACTATGTCCTCCTCTAGCACGGGGACACTTTGTCTCACCTATAAGTTAAAGCAAGTATGAGTCTTCCAAAAGTCCCAGCAGCAACCTAAAGGCACAACCTTACACATATCACATACATACTATTCTTTTAAACAATGAGAGAAATATATGTCACATGATTCATGTCAATTTAGCAAATACACATGAACAACCTATACATGCTTTCTACACATGATAATTAACTTGGTTCATGGTGTCAATATCAATTCATATCATTCATATCATTCATATTTCTAAACCAAATAGATCATGGAATTTAGCACAAGTTAACTAACAATCCTAGTATGATGTCTAACATTTTCCACATGCTTTTATAACACATATTCACACCTTTTACTTGCTATTTTAACATAAACATATCACATTCACATGGTTTCACATCTTTTCACATGGTATCACTTTTACACAATACTATCACATGATCACATTGCATAATTTCACACTTTTCACACTTTTACACTTTAATTATCGTGACACATAGTCTGAACCATCATAAAGAAGGACACACATTCACATAACACATACCTGTCACCTAAGTAATATAGTGACGAATCTTGGTAACTGTGTAGAACTAGGAGAAGCCCTCTGTACCCTAACCAGTGGTACTTGTCCACCTCCAGGATTTCATCCTGATGCCCACAGGATATCACATACATAATGAGCCTACCTATAGGGACTTTTTACAGTACGGCTCCACAGCCTTCTATGGTAGCAGTGTCTATTTCGGCACATATTACATTATCTCACTTAATCACATGGTTTCATTCATATAGTACTAGTTAGCCCATTCACAAGCACTTTAATAAAACATACATACTTCAGGTTACAGAACTTAACATGACTATTTCACAGTCACAATTTAATCATATGAGTACCTAAACATGTTGCTAAACACTGGAATTTATATGCTCTTAATCAATCATACTTAACATGGCCTAATTACCCTTGTTAAATCAAACAGTACCCACTGGTATCAAAATAGTATCAAATTTTAACCACAGACTCTATACATGTAATATGTCATATGTCTAAATTTTCATATTTTTGCAATAGTAAAACTATTTTTAACCTTAAAATAGATTTCATGCAAATTTAGCAAAATATTCCACTCAACATGATAGACAGTAAAACAGTCAGTTCTAATAGGTCTAAATATACAACCAGTAACTCTAAGATCATGAAAATTCTCTGTAACCATAACATGTAGTAAAACTATTTGTTCAGAATTAAATACTATCAAAACATGCATATTTCACCATAACAGAATTTATATTAAATAAAATCATGCTAAAAAATTTGACAGTAACTCATGATCTGACCTAAAGACCATACCTGACGAACCATAAATTTTACAGCATGCATAGGCATCAAAAAACAAAAATCACAGTACAAAGATTAAACACATAATTCTACAGAAAATAGATGAACTTGACGGCATGGGTATGGCCGTCAAGGGGGTTAACGTCACAGTATGTTGCCGTCAACTCAAGAACTTGGTGGCAACAAGGTTGTCGTCAGCCTCCTATCTACAGAAAATGCTGACCGAACTCAATAAAAAGAGAGAATTGGGGGTTCCAGGACACGAAATAAAATCCGTAAAAATACCTAGAACCTAGCGGACATGTCTAGGGATGATACCCCTCAACTACATGCCTGGAATAAAATCTCTAAAGGTTCAATTTGGTGATGAAATTCTCCTCGGCCAAGCCAAGAAGGTGCAAATCTCCAGCCCAAATCCGGTCTTCATGCCTAAGTAGATGGTCTCTTGGAGTCGGGGAAGATTCTTCAACACCAGGAACACCTCCCAGTCGAAGAAGATCACCGTAAGAACCTCTTAAACAGTGGATCAAGCCTCAGAAAGCTCTGTTTTTCTCTCAAACGAACACTAGTTTTTCCTCTGAATCAAACGAATTAACCTAGCCGAAATCTCTAAGTTTCATATGGTTAAGAGCCGGGGTACGCCTAGCATTAGGATTCCTAACCGTTGGGATTGGGTTTCCTAAACAAGTTTCGGACAAAACACAGCCGTTTCAGATATGGAATCCCAAACATAACCAGAGAAGTAAACGGCCACTTTGATGCCGTTAGAAGGAAGTAGACGTCAATCAATCTGGACGTCTATATCCCCTGGCATGTAGTCAACGGCACACAAGTTGCCATCAACCTGCTGTTAACGTCAGGTGATATTGTCGTTAACTAGGGATTTCAGACAAAACTTAAATACATCAAACAAACACACATGCATAAAAATAAATAGACATACTATGTATAGAAAAAAGTAAATACCATATGCACAAAATTAAATAAACTAATATGAACATAATTCGAGGGCCTTACAAAAAATCATGAAACCAATTGTAAAAGAAACTAGACTTGCAGAAGTATAAACAGTAAGGAGTAATTTGAATCTTATCATGGTATTGACAAGCTATGAATTGGTTCTTTCACGATGAACATAGAACGTGACACAGTGATGAAAAGAGAATTAATTCGGAAAGGGTACATGATAGAAATTGGGGATAAATATGTCATTAGTTTCCTGACATCAAGTAGCATGTACATTAAATTTTTTATAGCATGAGATCAAGAGATTTAAGATAAACATGATGGGTCGGTACATGTTCTTAACAAAACTTCAAACATGAAATTGACATGATAGGGACGATAGAAATTGGGGAAAAGAGAGGACTTTTGTTCTTGAGATCAAGAACAAACTACAGACGAGTTTAATTTAATTTAGCTTGTGAGATTGCCTACCTTTGGACGATGTACTCCTAGGGTTAAAAATGAGAAGAACATGCTTTGTAGATCTTCTAGTAGCCTTCTCCCCACGATTCCCTCATCCTATGGCCTCTTCTCTACATCCAAGAAGTCCAACAGCGCAATAGGGTCGGCCATGAAGGGTTTAGGGGTGTCTTTATGCATGTAGCATGTTTATTTCTAATACAATTCTAACATCCCTTTCACTATGAATTTCCATGTTTATCCAACCATCTTAGCTTTAATACTCCTAATTGGGTTAGCATGAGACTCCAATTTCGTGGCTAGCTAGTTAGGGTAGGGTAGGAGTCCATTTTAGATTTATATGAATCATATTAGTTATTTACTTGCCTTTTTAAATTAGGAAATAATGTAGTTACGAATTTTATAGTTTTTTCTTTATTCTATCATCTAAAACTCTTATTTTGGCATAATAACTTTATATGATCCTTTCATTAAAGCCCATTACTTATTTTCAATTAATGGGTTTAATTAATTCACTTTTTTAATATTTGTATTTATTTATTAAAAATAACGGATTGCTACAACTGTACCACTACTAACCACACACTTCTCAACAAACCACTAGCAATTGCCAATCTCACAAACACATGCACACAATTTACACGCTAAAAACTCTTGTGGAAATCACATAAATCCATAGACTTACTACCAGCAGTGGACATTAAACCTTGTCTTGGGACATTGTAAACATAATGCCTTTTCATATTCTAACTGAACTATGCTCTGATACAAACTATAGCGACCTGGATACTTATGTCCAATAAGGCTCCATATCTAGACCCGCCTCTCGCGAATAGATCGAAGTCTCGTAAGGGATAGCTTACACAAACGTGTCCAATGAGAATATAAAAGACAACCACATGAGTATAAGATACAAGAAAGTACATGTACTCATACTCATTTACAACAAATTACACTATCTCAATACACTATTACAAATCCAAGAGAAAGGTACAATTACTTAGGGCATACCCTGAGGGAGCAAAGCTCACACGACAACAACTACAACTCAATTACTGGTGGTACAAGTCCATCACAACACCTCTATAAACCAAGCACGCTGCTAACATCTGAAAAGAACTGTAGGGGAGTGAGCCTCAGAAAATCACAAGCTCAGTAGGGGCCTTCCAAAAACAACAACCAAAAATTGAATAGGAAATGAGATCTCAACCACAAAGGGTCTCACTGGCAACACTCAACAAAGAACTACCAAAGCAATAAGTGCTAATAATAAATGTACTTAAGTTGTAATTAAACATAAACACACTAGCTAACACAACTCACATAAAATAAAGGAAACAACAGGACTAATACAGAAACAAGGTCCACCACGACAGTTGAAACCGTCTAACCACAAGTCATATAGGCAAACCACCAAAGAAAAGTAATAGGACAATCAACAAGGAACTAGTCTACCCCACACTAAACCAATAGAACACACTGGAAGACTTGTTGCCCAGATAGCAAGCCTAGAGGGGGGTGAATGGATTGCTAAAAATTCTTCTTACAATAATTCATGTAAATAAACACACTTGACAGACAACACTAAGATCGATAGTTAGAGTTAGTGTTAATCAAAACAAAGAGAACAATCACACAGACGACAAGAAATTTTATCCTGGTTCGGATCTCCTATCCTAAGGAGTCATACGTCCAGTCCCCAAGCAACCACTTGGGATTCCACTAAACAAGGCTACAGTCCCCCTTAAGGACACTTACACATCCAGCAATAGTTGGTCTTCTCTTCTCTACCAGAAGAGGGATCGCTCCACCTGATGCAACAGGTCTTCTCTTCACACCCGAAGAGGAATGCTCACAGAAAGGATGAGTTGAAAGAGAAAAGCCCCGAGACCAAGCTTATAATCACTGCTTGATCTAAGGCGAAGTCTGAGAGACACAAGATTATCACAAATGGACTCTCTCAGATCAACGCAAGCTCTCAAAGGCAATGCAATATTCTATGGAGAGCTAAGAGCTACAGTAGGTTGGAATGGACAAGCTAGCTCTTGTTGTTCTTCAGGTGACTAAGATGTTCAAGTTTCTCAGAGGTTGAAAGAGTAAGTGTTGTGCTTGGAGTCACCAGTCTTCTTTTATCTTCTTTGAAATAATTTGATCGTTGAAGTATCCGTTGTCTCATATCTTCATGCACGTTGGAGTATCTGGTCCGAAGTATGGAGAAGGTGAGCTTGCAGCCATTAATGCCCAGATTGACACATACACTCATGATGAGAGATTCTCTAAATCTTCTATCCTCTTGTCAAGTTTGACAGGTCCATCTTTGCAACGTGTATTTCTACCGGAAACCCTGCACATAATAAATGCTAACACCTAGACAACCTATCTTTGTCTAAACTGTCAGTCAACATTAGTAGTCGTGCAGTATGAAGATACACAAGAAGGGAAATACCATTCTGTCATAATGAAAAGCCTGACTTTGTGTGTCATAGGCAAGATAGGTAAAAGATATATCGTGCAGAGGTTTGTACTGTCACAATAAATGTTAGAGAACATGAGATACAACATGCTTTCGCGGGAAAGCTTGAAACCCACAAAGATTTGAAATACATTTGAATATCATGTGGAATGAAACTAAAGAATGTTTAAAAAAGATTTAAATGAGAATGTTTGACAACTATCTTAAATGTAATCGCTAATAGAGGGTTGATGTAGATGTACCTAGAGAGAGTTGATGATGATATTAAATCAATGATATAATCATAAGTCAAGTGAGAATGTAATCTATATTGAAATCAAGTCGATGTGAGCATAATCCATGTATTAATGAAATCGATGTTCTGTGCACAGTCGTTGTATAACTGAAGTTGATGTGTTGATAAAATCATTGTTTGAAATGAAGTCAATATAAACATGAAGTCATTGTTTCATATGAAGTCGTTGTTCTACTAAAATCGATGAAGCAACCAAATTGTTATTTAAGTGAGACGAAATCGTTGTTTAAGTGAAGTGAAATCGTTGTTGTAATGAAATCGATGTTGAAGCTATGAAGTCGTTGTAGCAACCAAGTCGATGTTTAAGTGAAATGAAATCGATGTTTTTATGAAGTCGTTGTAGTGATGAAGTTGATGTTTAAGTAAGACGAAATCGATGTTTCTATGAAATCGTTGTAGCAACCAAATTGTTGTTTAAGTGAAGTGAAATCGTTGTTGCAATGAAATCGATGTTGAAGCTATGAAGTCCTTGTAGCAACCAAGTCGATGTTTAAGTGTAATGAAATCGATGTTTCTATGAAGTCATTGTAGCGACGAAGTCGATGTTTAAGTAAGACGAAATCGATGTAGAACCGAAATCGATGTTCTAGCTATGAAGTTGTTGTAAGACCGAAATCGTTGTTTTACTTATGAAATCGATTTGTACTCAAGAAGTTGTTGTTTAAGTGAAATCGATGTATGGATGAAATCGATGTTAGGATAAAATCGATGTTCTTCTAAATAAATCATTGTTCTATCAAACAAGTCGATGTGTACTTAGACAAAACATATGCATTGAACTTCAGATAGCAGTGTGTGTAGATAACTTATAGATATTGCTTGAATTACTGCCTGTGGATAAACTTCAGAAAATATTGTTAGAAAGTAATTTTCAAGGTTTTGTTAATCACTAAAAATATATATAATTAATAATAAATTACTTGGAGATGGACTGATCATCAAGACTACCCATAGAAGGGTAAAACAAGACAAGTGGAAGGTCACATGACACGGCCTCCACGGAGCACCGCTCCACCTCAACACCTAAAAGATCGGCTCACAGTGTGCCTCAGCAACAAGCTACCCACGACGGGTACAGGTACCTAAAACCACAAGGTACGATCACTGGACCACAATCACAACTATGCCACCAGCACAGTACACACCAAACAAATAGAAATCATAGCCGGAGAGTCACCACTCACAACCACAACTGCTAGAAAACTCGAGTCAGAGGAAACGCCGCTGCCACGTGGGTAAAGACTACTAGTTCATGAAACCAATATCCAACCTGGACAACACAACACAAGAACCACCGTTCAGTCTCGTAGCCACGGATGGAAAGTCCAACTACGGGTCCACCACAACACTGCGTAGGCCAAAGAACTGTGGAGACCAACTAACACCACTTTCAAGCAACACATGTCTACTTGAAATCTTGTTTTTTATGGCGACATTTATTGTTGTAAAAGCCCATATGTTGCTATAACTAAGATTTGACGGCAACAATCCTATCATCATTACTCATCGCTAAATGTCTTGTCGCAATTGAAGTTATATGGTGACTTTTCTATGTTGCCATATATGGTTTAATATGGCGACATTTTGAGTCACCGTTTATAATCTTTTACAGCGTACCTATGGTCGCCATAAAAGCCTCTTTTATGGTGACAGACATCACCATACGACTATGTGGTAGCCAGGCCCTTGGTCGCCGTAAATAGTTTATTACGGCAATAAAAGTCGCTATAATTATTATCTAAAAAATTAATATATTATCATAAATTCTCATTAAACAACATGTACAATATATAATTGTCATGTTCTTTCATACAAACAACAATGCCATCACAAATGTAAAAATGAAATTCGCATAAGTATGTAGAATTCAACATTTACATAGAGTTCAACACTTGCATCTTAAAAGTCATTATCAACCTACATGACACTACATTGAAACATCAAACATAGTGTACTACATAAAGATCATTGTCCTGCTCCTAAATCTCTATGAAATTGAAACATCATATCCATGAACTTCTTGTTCACCAACTCATTCAATTGAGATGACATATCACTTTGTAGACAAGTAGTCACCTCGGCAGTCACCTCTTCCTTTTGGTTGAAGAGTTTTGCTTGGATCTGAGCCACCTCTTCTCTTTGTTTGGAAATTAACTCCTCCATTTGTGATATTCTCTCATCTTTGTCCTTCACTTGGGCTTGAAGTCCAGCAATGGTAACTATTGTAACACCTGACTTGGAAGGTGGCTTTGGATCACAACCTCGTCGTCTAACATAGCCAGATCTCTGTCTGACCACCAAGCTCAATACCTCTTCTGGAGTTGATAGTCATATGGTTATGAAGCAAGCTCTTCTAATTTATCTTTGATAGTTTTCTATATTTAAGAGAGAGAGAGAGAGAGAGAAAGAGAGAGAGAGAGAGAAAGAGAGTGAAAGGTTAGTGTGAATAATGAACACAAATTATATTGAAAAATAAATAAATAAACAAAAAATAGACAAAAAATATATAAACTAGTCTTGATCACTTCCCCAAGAGCCATCCTTTTTTTGATGTGTTAGTTTACAAAGTTTATATGCTGGAGGCTCTCCTCCTTCATTACGCTATTAAAAAAATGGTTAACCCACTATAAAAACTATATATATTTAAGATCAAAAAAATATATCAATTTATCTCCGCCCAACTAACTTGCTTGAATGATCTTTGCCCTGTGATATGACTAATCACCTGTTTAGAATGATTACCATTGTTTTTTTCACTCATTGCCTATATTATAAATCAAGAAAAATATTATGATTGAACAAAATTTTCTAATATTCAAATAAGAGTAATTATCAATACCTTAAATTTTTTAGATCCAAAATAGTTGACCAACCATGCCCACTCATTGGCATTTATATCCTCCAGATGGTTTTGGTGACGACCCTAGTCCGTTGCATAAGATTGATAATGATGATACAATGTGCTCTGAATATCTCGATATCTCCAACCAGCTATCTCATAGATAATTTTCCTGATGTGGATATCATTGCAAACTTCATCTCATACTCTAAGCTCAAATTTGCCCTACACATATTTAGTCAAATAAATTATAAAATATGAATTCAGAATTCTAACAAAATATAGCTAATTCATGTGTGAATAAATACTTACCAAAAGCTTTTCATAAATCTTAGTCTTTCTATCTTCAAGAACATCACTAAAATAAGGCACATCAAAAGAAACACAAAGTGTTACCAATCGAGCTATCTCACCAACTAGATCATCTGTATTTTCACCAAATGGTCTTCTAAATTACATATCAATTTGAACAGCCAACTTTGCGTTGTTATATCCTCTCATTTTTTTAATGTTTCAAGTCCTTTAAACTTCCCCCTACCTTTTCTAATCTTGCTACTTGTGGGATTAGATGCATTAGTAGAACCTACTCAAAATGAAGACAATTATGTACTATCAATTACATGTATGCTAATAATATCATGTAAAGTTTAAATAATAATTTCACCTTGAGACGATGCTATCCAACTAATTTGGCGGTTAGCTTCTTGTGAACTTGCCATGTTCTAACCAAAGAAGATAACCTACTTAGGTAGGCCTTGGATACACTGCAAGCAAATAGATAATCTCAAATAGTTGCTGATAAAATGATGATAAATTAGTGCAAAGTAGATGAAAATGAAAATACCATAATCCTATTCAACTTGCTTTTGATTTTGGGCAGACATAAAAATTAACAATCCACCCACATAAAGAACCCTTCTATAACTGTCACAAAATAATCTTTAGACTATGAACGAAGATAAATATTATAAACAAAAAAAATAAGGAGTAGACTTGCAAAAAAAAATACCAGGATCCTATTCAACTTGGAACTCTTGGATTATTTTTCTGCTACTAGGATTATGGACATGTCAAGCCTTGTTTTGAAAATCTTCCTAGTTAAAGGTGAAAGTTGAGGAAGGCAACCACGCGTTGCTTCAGCATCAGAAATGGAGATGGCAGGAAGGTAAGGAAAACATCCAATACAATGATATAATGGTTTTTGAAATCTCTCATCATGTCCAAATACCTGAAGGTCAATTTGCATAAAGCATACAATCTTAGAAGTTTCTGGTTCTGAAAAACATGATGGTGAAGGAAAAAATAGTAGTGTGACTGAAACAAAAGAGAAAATAAAAGAAAAGAGGTATAGCCCTCTTGGGAACCATTATGAAAAAAAAGGCGGTAGCACACAGGTTAAGAAAGAAAGGCACCAGACAAAATTAAGTGGCATTTTTCTTCACAAAGAGGCAACAAGAGGCCATAACTTGTAACAGAACTAACATAAGGTAATAGCAGCATTCATGTCATTTCTTATTAGTAGGAAACATCATGAGTTTGTGATTCACAGTAGGTTGTACTAAAAAACATTGAGAAAGAAAAAGAAAAGTAGTAGATGTAAAAAAGGCTGGGTACCACATAATACAAGAAAATCATTTTTTGGCTCACCTCATCTCACCTCATTGCTTAGGTGAGCAAGGTCAATACCTCTAAAAACATAGATAAAATGTGTTTATTTGATAATCATGGAGGGATATGAGCTTGGATTTTACATGTGGCAAGTTGTTCTCTATCCATAACATAACTGATGGTGAGCAAGTGAGAGATCGCACATAAGTGATGGTGAACAAGTGAGAGATTGCACATAAGTGATGGTGAGCAAGTGAGATATTGCACACCTATTATCTCATATTCACACATCATGTTTCTTGTTAAATGTCTATGGACACAATGTCATGATTATCATGTGGCTGCAGAGTTGATTGTCGGACTCCTTCAGGTAAGGTTAGCAAATGGGTTCACGGCCTTTCTGGGAAGACACTTGTTGCAAGATAGTTCCCACTAAGAGATCATGTCTATTGAGCCTCTGTTGGCCTCGATTCAGCTATGTCCTCTGCTCTAGTGTAAAGTGGGTTTTCTGTTTTCCCTTTGCCTTCACAGTCTGTGGTTTAGTCAGGTAGGTTTTCTGGTAAATCTTAACAAGGCACTAATGTTTCCCCATTGGTTTTGTCAAACCTAAGAGTAGCTTTGTTTTGGTCATAGTCTTGTGGACATATGAAGTTCATTATCATGTATCAGTCAAGAACGGCCTTTAAAATGTTTCCCACATAATTTCCATCATTATAAAAATAGTAGTAAACTCTTGAGAATTGGAAATATCACTGTCCACAAACAAATGATTTATATCTTCAGTATGGGACGAGAAAAAAAAACAAGAGCATGTAGACATTAAAGGATCCCACTGGCCATAGTATTGGCCTCCACTAAAATAGCTCTATTCCAAACCTTCTAGCACAGGAAAACTAGCAAACAAGAAGACTTACTTTGAATAATCAATCATCATCTACAATTTCCTCATCAATTTCATTATTATCACTATCAAAATCTAGTTCATCTTCAGTCAACAAGTCATCATCTTCATAAATGGCTTCTCTTTCCTCTTGTACTACACCAAGTAGTGTAGTATCCAACTGTACACCATCAATATCAGTTCGGTTCATTGGCACCAATTCATCAATTTCCTCACTCATTAATGTGGATAATTGAGTACTAGCTCCAACTTCATTAGCTTGGTAGCTGTCATCATCAATAGCTTCCTCATTTTCTTTAGGAGGATAAGGCACATCATAAACATATCTTTGGGTAACCTTAACAATTATATGGCAATTGGGATCCTTGCTATCTTTAGTAAAGTACACTTGTCACACCCCGATTTAGCAGTGGAAATAAATCGAGAGCGTGAGCGATACGAGTACAAGTATCAACAGTCGAGTAATTCAAAGTGACAACTAAATATAATAAAGACTTGAGACAATAATTGTGCCAACCAAAATAAGTCTTTATTCCATGTCCTTCAATACTAATATACAACCTTTCATAATCAGAGCCAAACATAGGGCCCATTATTGTCATTTAGAGTACATATGTCTCATGAAGAAGTAAAACTAACTATTACAGACTCTTGTGACTCTAAACTTGACGGCTGATGTGCTATGTTGACGGTTACACTTTGAGAAGTCCTTCACTCTTCCCCAGTCCCATCATTCTCTAATTCCTTGTAGTCATCACCTGAAATGGTGTAAAAAGTAGGTGTGAGCATGCTAACACCCAGTACGATTAATATCTCATGGTGTGGGCATACTTCAAGTGGATTAACAATTTATCAGACAAGATACTAACATGCAATGCTCATGGCAACACGATCATGATAACGATATAGAATAATTCCAAGGTATAATGTGTACTTGACAAGAGAACAATGTTGGCCCGGCTAGCTTGGCAGCTCGATAACCTAGAGGGGGGGGGGTGAATAGGTTTTTCTGATTTCTGAAACAGAAACTTAAGACAGAAAATTATCACTTGAAAGTTTGGTTAGTTTAGTGTGATAAAGAGTAGCAGTGCGGAAGCAAATAAACAATCACACAAATGAGACAAGGAATTTATCCTGGTTCGGCCCTTCCCACATGGAAGTCCTACGTCCAGTCCCCAAGCAACCTCTTGGGATTTCACTAACCAAGGGTACAGTCCCCCTCAAGGACACTACAACACCCAGTACCCCAGCTGGTCTTCTTCTCTTTCCCGGGCAAGAAGGTAGCCCACTTCTTTTACAGGCTCAGAAGCAAACCTCCTGGTACAAACCCTAGTGCGGTTCTGCTAGACACAAACCCCTAGCTAGGTTCTACACTGTATACAGTCCTACAGCTGGACAGAAATCTTTCTTAGAAAAGAAAGATCAGACCGAGAGCTATTACAAGATGAACACTTAAGAACTAGTTCACAGTCATAAAACTCTCCCTAGACGTTGAAGAGAGGATTTAGAATAGATCTGTTGAAGAGATCCGTTGGAGCTCTTCTAGACGTTGCTGATCTTCTCTTCATTTGTCTTAATCAGACTCTGGTGGTTTTCGAGGTCTATAAGCATAGAAGAGAGTGTTAGCATAAAAGAGTGTTTATAAGATAACAGTGCATGCTACTGTGTTTCTACTATCATGATAAAAATAGCAGTTCATATCTTTTTCTGACACGACTCTGAGATATGCATGCAGCCTTTTTGTCAGAAGATATTTGAATTTTCATTTAAGCGCCAAAAACACTTAAGAGCAAATCAATGTTTAAGTTACTTATCAAATCAGTATACTTATAAGACTTAACAAATCGTTATGAATCTTAACAAATCGATGTGAGAAGCAAATCGTTATGGCACTTATCAAATCGTTGTGAGAACCAAATCATTGTGAGAGCAAATCGTTGTTCTCACTTATGAAATCGTTATGCGAGCAAATCGTTATGAGCCTTAATGAATCGTTATGAGAACCAAATCGTTATGAGAGCAAATCGTTGTTCTCACTTATGAAATCGTTATGCGAGCAAATCGTTATGAGCCTTAACGAATCGTTATAAAAGGCAAATCGATGTGAGAAGCAAATCGTTGTTCTCACTTATCAAATCATTGTAAGCCCTAAACGAATCGTTATGGCGCTTATAAAATCAATTAAGACCAAATCGTTGTAGCGCTTATAAAATCAATCAAGATAAATCGTTGTAGCACTTATTAATTTGGCACTTGAACTGAAATCGATGTATATAGATTAGACATCGATTTTATCATTTTAGTGCGCCTTAAAATAATCATAAATATTGATGAAACAATCTAACCATAAATTTTGTTAGCACCAAAATATGAAGGTAATAAAGAGTGGTTCAACAATCTCTCCATTTTTGGTGATGACAAAATTTATGTGAATTTTCTGACACAAATATATGAAGCATAGACAATGCAGAAAATTCATAGAACATACAAATTCTCCCCCTTTTTGTCACTAACCAAAAAGGAAGGATCTTACCATGCATTCTCTCCCCTTTGAGAAAATTTCTTACCATTGAGGGGTTCAACAATAATAGATATTCAATGAATAACTCCCCCTTAGTGAAGGCTCCCCCTGAGCATAAGACTCCCCCTTAATGTGAGGCAAGTCAGATCTTGTTGCTCTTGACCTTATACATGTTGATTGTCAAGTCTTCAAGATTTTTATCTGCATACATCTTCACAGTAAACTTGCAAACATTGTTAGTAGCAATTAAAAAAAATTCAATATTTATGACTACTCCCTCTTCAGATGAGATTTGGATGAAGAGTTGGCAGTCACTCTTGCCTTGAGCAACCTTGATCCTGATGCTCTAAGGCTACCCTGCAAACAACTTATTTAGAAATAGGTACCCAATTCTTTTTGGGTCCTTGATCGTTAGATGCATAAAAATATCCTTTCGGGATCCATACTAGGTGCCTTGTTGTGCAGGTGTTTATTGTGTCCTAATTTGTTGCAATGAGAACAACAATGAATATAATCTATTTTGCAGTTTAGAACACAATTTTTAGAAACCTTTTTCTTTTGATAAGACTTGTTCATTTCAGAGGCCTTTTTCTGAGGCATTTTGGTTTCTTTTACAAATTTTGGCAAAGGATATTTTCCTAGATTTATGGCTTGTTTTTCTTTTTCCGGAGGAATGTATCCAAGCCCTTGTTTATTATTTCCAGATTTTGATCCTCTTAAGCATAGAGCTAGAGATGTTTTTCCTTGAGTTAATTTCTTAACTGATTCTTTTAAATACAGATATTCTTCAGTTAGAGTTTTTAATTTTTCTTCTAACTCTAACTTCTCATTATTCTTACTTTTCAAATCTTCATTTAAAAGATGATTATTATATTTATTGACCTTTAGTTGTTTTTCCAGTTGTTCCATTTCTTATTTAAGATCAGATCAGAATTACAAGTAAGTAAGGTTGTTCTTGATATTTTTCAATTCTTTTACAACAACCTTGTGTTTATCATAAAGTTCATTAAGGACTTCTTCCAAGTCTTCAGATTCTGACCCTGAATTTGTGCATGAATTAAAAAATGAGTCAAAATGTACTCATCTAGTCCTACCATGAGGGCTAGATTTACTTGCTCTTTCTCTGAACTTGAGCTTGATGAGTCTGAGCTTGTGTCCTCTTCATTTTCCCAAGCAGCCGCCATGGCTTTTCTTTTGAACTTCTTATGTTGCTTCTTGGACTTTTCGATTTGGCCAGTCTTCTTGAGTCTTGGACAGTCTGGTCTTAGATGTCCAGGTTTTCTGCATTCATAGCAGACTGGTTCTTTCTCTTTTTTCTCTTTCCTTTGGATCCTTCTTGACCCATTTTTCTTCTTCTTTAAAATCTTCTGAAGTTTGGACAGTACTTCATCAACATCAATGTCTTCAGATCCTGCATTTTTTTAGCTAGAAGAAGAAGTGGAAGGAGCAGCTACCACTTTAAGAGCATTAGTACATTTCTTCTTAGATGAGCTTTCAGATAATCGCTCCATATTTATTTCATGTGCCATGAGAGAACCTATTAAGTTATCGATAGAAAGTTTGGTTAAGTCATGGGCTTCTTCAATAGCAGTTACTTTAGGTGTCCATGAAAGAGTTAAGGACCTAAGTATCTTTCTAACAGTTTCCTCATCAGAAAGAGTTTTACCAAGAGAACTCAAACCAACTATTATGCTCGAAAATCTATTATACATCTGAGTGATATTTTCATTTGGAAGCATTTTAAATTGTTCGTATTGTGAAACAAGAATATCTATTCTAGTTTGTTTTACTTTATCTGTTCCTTCATAGGTTATTTGCAGTTTATCCCACATTTCTTTAGCAGATTTACATGCAGATACTCTACTAAATTCCTTTTGGATAAAGTGCAACATAAATAGTTCTTAGCTTTAAAATTTAATGATAATTTATTTTTATCAGCTATAGTAATGGAAGTAGTGCCAACAGTAGGAGTAACAACATAATCACCTGCCTCTATTACCTACCACAGATCAAAGTCTGTGCCCCAAATGAAGCATTCCATCCTCATCTTCCAATATTGGTAATCCTCTCCATCGAAAAATGGAGGTCTTGTGACTGATTGACCTTCAGCATATCCTTGAGTTGCCATGGATCTTCTCTAAGATCGTTGGATCTTCTTTGAATGTTCAGAGACCCGCTCTGATACCACTTGTTGGCCCGGCTAGCTTGGCAGCTAAATAACCTAAAAGGGGGGTGAATAGGTTTTTCTGATTTCTGAAACAGAAACTTAAGACAGAAAATTATCACTTGAAAGTTTGGTTAGTTTAGTGTGATAAAGAGTAGCAGTGCGGAAGCATATAAACAATCACACAAATGAGACAAGGAATTTATCCTGGTTCGGCGCTTCCCACATGGAAGTCCTACATCCAATCCCCAAGCAACCTCTTGGGATTTCACTAACCAAGGGTACAGTCCCCCTCAAGGACACTACAACACCCAGCACCCTAGCTGGTCTTCTTCTCTTTCCCGGGAAAGAAGGCGGCCCACTTCTTTTACAGGCTCAGAAGCAAACCTCCTGGTACAAACCCCAGTGCGGTTCTGCTAGACACAAACCCCTAGCTAGGTTCTACACTGTATACAGTCCTACAACTGGACAGAAATCTTTCTTAGAAAAGAAAGATCAAACCGAGAGCTATTACAAGATGAACACCAAAACTCTCCCCAAAAATTACAATGAGCGCAGAGAGAGAATGAAGAGAGAAAAGAAAGCTTGAAGGCTTGAATGCTTCAGATGCTTGAACACTTCTTCTAGGCTCAGGCTCTTTCTCTCTTTTCCTTTGAGTGTATGTGGCGATGAGGTCCCTCACTGGTTGTACACTCCTTCAAAGATATTCAGGAAGGCTCTCTCTTCTTTTCTTCAGCCTTGCTTCATCTTTGATATGAGAGGCTTTAGAATAGATCCGTTGGAGCTCTTCTAGACGTTGTTGATCTTCTCTTCATTAGTCTTAATCAGACTCTGGTGGTTTTGGAGGTCTGTAAGCATAGAAGAGAGTGTTAGCATAAAAGAGTGTTTATAAGATAACAGTGCATGCTACTGTGTTTCTGCTATCATGATAAAAATAGCAGTTCATATCTTTTTCTGACACGACTCTGAGATATGCATGCAGCCTTTTTTGTCAGAAGATATTTGAATTTTCATTTAAGGGCCAAAAACACTTCAGAGCAAATCAATGTTTAAGTTACTTATCAAATCGTTATACTTATAAGACTTAAAAAATCGTTATGAATCTTAACAAATCGATGTGAGAAGCAAATCGTTATGGCACTTATCGAATTGTTGTGAGAACCAAAACATTGTTATGAGAACCAAATCGATATGAGAGCAAATCGTTGTTCTCACTTATGAAATCGTTATGCGAGCAAATCGTTATGAACCTTAACGAATCGTTATGAGAACCAAATCGATATGAGAGCAAATCGTTGTTCTCACTTATGAAATTGTTATGCGAGCAAATCGTTATGAGCCTTAACGAATCGTTATAAAAGGCAAATCGATGTGAGAAGCAAATCGTTGTTATCACTTATAAATCGTTATAAGCCCTAAACGAATCGTTATGGCGCTTATAAAATCAATTAAGACCAAATCATTGTAGCGCTTATAAAATCGATCAAGATAAATCGTTGTAGCGCTTATTAATTTGGCACTTGAACTAAAATCGATGTATATAGATTAGACATCGATTTTATCATTTTAGTACGCCTTAAAATAATCATAAATATTGATGAAACAATTTAATCATAAATTTTGTTAGCACCAAAATATGAAGGTAATAAAGAGTGGTTCAACAAACAATTCAGTAAACCAATCCAATGACATTTATCATGGGAGAAGGAATGATTAACAATGAAATGGATGACAGTACGCTCATGGTCAAATAGAAGAGATTCAATAATTTATAACGGGTACAATGAATAATACAAGTTGAATTCCATCGAATTCCAATGGACAATGACATATTGGATTCAATAACGATGACATGTACAATAGATTTGGCCATTTCACTTGTAGCAGTTCAATCATTCAATAAGTCTATCAATCATTCAATAACAAAGTGGAAATTACTCTGATCAATCTTGCAGTCAATTAGGTGATTGTTAGACACCTCAATTGATCATATACTCTCGCGATTATAAGTATTTCGGGTGCTCCTCCCAGGACCAGACTGGGCCCTTATATGCATAGGCATCAGTCTTGAACCAAAGTTCTAATAATTTATGGTAATTCCATTTCACTTATGGCCAACATGATTTGCAAAAAATAGACAGTCATGTACTAAAGATCATGTCAATGATTATAAGAACAACAAGGCAAGTAAATATGATCCAGAGTAATTTTAGTAGTACAACGACTTAATTACATTAATTCCATCTTTACACTTAGTGGCTTGGTTTCCATGTAACAAAATCACACTCACGAGAAGTAGATGAGAACAGAAGTGCTTTCTATCTTCTGTGAACTCCAATGGTACAACCAACTCAGTCTCTATAAGGGAATCTATGGAGTACAGAGATTTACGGAGGTCTTAGTGGAAAGGTTTCTAGTCTACGAAAACAGAATGTCCAGTAGAGAGTTTCCAATCCCCCAAAAAAGGGCTGCCTATATTTGCAAGAGTGTAGTGTAGAACATGTCTCATTATCACAATCCATCGGTTCAAAATATAACGGAAATCCATTAGCAAGAATGCATGACATGGTTTAAGCAAGGCAATTAAGTCCATCACATGATTTCTGTACTTTTAACATGTAACATTTTCAATTGTTATCAAGCTAGAGTATAAACATAGAACATAGCATTCACATGGTAGATGGAGTCAAGTAAACATTAAGAACAATTAGAATAGAGGTTCATGTTATTATGGCTTTCACATGGGTTGATGACTTTTAGGCCATTGGACAACTAAATAACATGATATCAAGGTAAGACATGCACATGATTAACTATACAACTAAGGAAGACAGTCTCGGGTTGGTCACTGAATCGCGACGGGTTTAGACGTCGCAATTTTGAAGACTACACAGTCCAATTACGGCTCTGTGCAAAATCACTAAATTGCGACAGTTAGGTCTATCGCCTTCATGTTGAGACAGGCCGACATGTCGCTATGGTACTTAAAATGCGACGGGTTTGTCAGTTGCCTTTATAACGCTACTGTCAAAGGGTTGCTCCGACTCCGAATTGCGACGACAAGATGCGTTGCATTCTATAGGGTTTTCAAATTCTGAATATAAAAACATGCATGAAGAACAAGGATGGGAAACATGTCAAATCACGATGGCATCACCGGTCACGTTCTCAAAGTGCACCAAAAATCAAGCAGCACACAGTTTGATGTGTCAAGGCTGACGGGACAGACCCTTGAACGTGACAGAATGGTCGATCACTATTCAAGTAAATGCAATGGGGTTGTACGTTGCAATCATGTGATGAAGAACGCGACATCTAGAGTGGTTGCGTTAATGGTTCTTGCCCAAGAACAGCAAGAACGGTTCAGTTCCTCTTAATCAACCTATAACTTGACATCTAGAGGTCTGTAGACAAAACTCTAAACATGAAACTTGTAGAGGACGGCGAGTAGAAGAGAACTATGGCTTTGGGTTGACCCAATTTGACCTATGTGTGCATGAATCATGGCATGAACACAAAAATCCCTAATTATGCGCGACTCTTGGAAAACACTTAATACAACTAGCATGCTTGATGAAATTTGGGCAAAACATGTGCTTATGAAACTAGACTCGATGCTCTTTCATGTGGTATGTGATACATTTAGTTTTAGTCCAAGAACACCTACCTTCTGTTGATTCTAAGACAAGTCTTCCTCTAGGTTGATGTAGCACAAGAGTTAGAGAAGAAGCACGGTTTGTGGTTGATCTCCTCCTCTTCTAGTGGAGATCCTCTCGGCCCCTCGCAGGAGGGGGGCTCAGTTAGTACATGAGTGGGGGTGGGTTTTTTTTATTTTAACCCCTCACTTTTATGTTTTACATAGGGATTAAAATAAAAAAAAATCACCCCACCATGTACTGACTGAGCCCCCCTCCTGCGGGGGGAGAGAGGATCTCCTCTCCTCCTCTTATGGTGCCTTAGCTCGACTCCTCATGACCCCAACACAATGGTAACTCATCCCCCCAGGATTAAGATGATCATTTATAGATCTAGGGTTAATTCAAGTCCTATTGTAACTAGGAAAGTGGGTTACGATTTTAGCTTGGTTCTTTCCATGAATTGAGGATTCCCCTTCCAATGTAGGTGGAATAGCTATTAGGAAACCTCCCAATATGGTTGTGCATGAATTTATGTTAGTTTTAGAGGTCCATTAACCACATTTTTAGCCCTAATTAGCCTTTCCAATTCAAGCCCAATTAAACCTATGAATTTTGGGGATTTAATGCCATTTGGTTTTGTTCTTTGGTTCATTAAGAGTTTGTTTGGCCCAAACAATACTAAATAGTTGATTCCACTTATTGGAAGTCTAATCATAATTTTATTTTATTTTTATTTGAACACTTTTATCCAATACGATGGCATTTACTATTTTTTTATTTTTAATCAATTAATTTTTTGGGGTGTTACAACACTATTGCTGCTTGTCATGCAAGAATGTACAGTTCATTTGTCTTCAAATGTCGACCAAAGTTAGGACTAATAAATCCATATCTGTCTTCTCTATATCATCGAGCTTGAGAAGACACTTCAAACCAACCACATTTAAATAAAGTTATGTGTCTTCGCCCTATATATTGAAGCAAGGTAATGTCAGTGAGTTGTCAATGATATGTGATATTTCTAGTTTCCTCATCCCCTTGAACGACAACTCCACTGTTTTGAGTCTTCAAATGTCTTTCAACTTGTAGTGTGCAGAATAGAAAGCCATTTATGCACCATGCATTATGAGTCAACACTTGTTTATTTGGACCTCTATCGAATGCGTACAGCTCTTCACAGACTTCTCCACTTTTATGCAAATCACACACCTATGATCAAAATGATAGTATTAAATTATATTGTAGCATAGACTATTACATTGTAATGATATTAAAACTTACTTTTTCTTCAAACCAATCTGAAAATTCTATTGAACCACTCTTATATTTCACCCTTATATTTTGGTGATAACAAATATATTTTGGTGATAACAAAACTTATGATTAATTAAATATATTCAGTATTATATTTTTCTTAACAAATATAAATTTATGTGATTAATTAAATATTAAATATATTTAATACCATGATTTTCTAATAATAAATTTAATATCATATTTTTCTAATAAATATAAATTTATGGAATTATTGCTGTGTGATTTGCACTGAAAAGATAAATCGATGTCTATTCAATATACATCGATTTTTGTTCACACCTAAAGATCTTAAAAGGAGTGTACATCCAGTGAAGAACCAAAAACTCCACATACACTCAAAGGAAAAGAGAAAAAGAGCCCGAGCCCAAGAAGAAGTGTTCAAGCATCTGAAGCCCTCAAGCTTCAAGCTCCTTCTCCTCTCTTCACTCTCTCTGTGCGCATCTTTGTAATCTGGGGAGAGAGTCTTTTCGATGAGAGTTTTCTTGTAGTTGGTGTTCATCTCCAACTCTCAGCTTTGTTCTTTCTTTTCTAAGAAAGATTTCTGCCCAGTTGTAGGACTGTATACAGTGTAGAACCTAACTAGGAGTTTATGTTTAGCAGAACCACACTGGGGTTTGTACCAGGAGGTTGGCTTCTTGACCTGTAATAGAAGTGGGTTGCCTTCTTGCCTGGGAAAGAGAAGAAGACCATTTGGGGTGCTGGGTGTTGTATTGTTCTTGAGGGGAACTGTACCCTTGGTTAGAAAAATCTCAAGAGGTTGCTTGGGGACTGGACGTAGGACTTCCATGTGGGAAGGGACGTACCAGGATAAATTCCTTGTGTCCTCTGTGTGATTGTTTATTTGCTTCTGCACTGCTACTCTAAACTAACCAAACTTTCAATTGATAATTTTCTATGTTTAAGTTTCTATTTTAGATTTCAGAAAAGCCTATTCACCTCCCTTTAGGTTAGCTTGCTGCCGTACCAAAAGGGCCAACAAGTGGTATCAGAGCGAGGTTCTCTGATTTATCAAGAAGATCCAACGATCTTAGAGAAGATCCATGGCAGCTCAAGGATTTGTTAAAGGTCAATCAGTCATCAGACCTCCACTCTTCGACGGAGAAGATTACCAATATTGGAAAATGAGAATGGAATGCTTCATTCGAGGCACAGACTTTTATCTATGGCAGGTAATAGAGGTAGGTGATTTTGTTGTTGTTCCTGCTGCAGGTACTACTGCTATTATAGCAGCAGATAAGAATAAACTATCTTTAAACTTTAAGGCTAAGAACTACTTATGTTGTGCCTTATCTAAAAAGGAATTTAGTAGAGTATCCGCTTGTAAATCTGCTAATGAAATGTGGGATAAACTGCAGATAACTTATGAAGGAACAGATAAAGTAAAACAAACTAGGATAGATATTCTTGTTTCACAATACGAACAATTTAAAATGCTTCCAAACGAAAACATGACTACTATGTATAATAGATTTTCAAGTATAGTAGTAGATTTAAATTCTCTTGGTAAAACTCTAAATTCTCTTGGTAAAACTCTTTCTAATGAGGAAACCGTTAGAAAGATACTTAGGTCTTTAACTCTTTCATGGACACCTAAAGTAACTCCTATTGAAGAAGCCCATGACTTAACCAAACTTTCTATTGATAACATAATAGGTTATCTCATGGCACATGAAATTAATATGGAGCGACTATCTGAAAGCTCATCAAAGAAAAAATGTACTAATGCTCTTAAAGTTGCAGCTGCTCCTTCCACTTCTTCTTCTTCTAGTTCCAAAAATGCAGATTCTGACGACAATGACGTAGATGATGTACTGTCCAAGCTTCAGAATATTCTCAAGAAGAAGAAAAATGGATCAAGAAGGATTCAAAAGAAAGAGAAAAAGGAGAAAGAACCAGTCTGCTATGAATGCAGAAAACCTGTACATCTAAGACCAAACTGTCCTAGACTAAAGAAGACTGGTCAACCAGAAAAGTCCAAGAAGCAACACAAGAAATTCAAAAGAAAAGCCATGGCGGCTACTTGGGAAAATGAAGAAGCCACAACTTCAGAATCATCTAGCTCAGATTCCGAAAAGGAGCAGGAAAGTCTAGCCCTCATGGTAGGACTAGATGAGGTACATTCTGACTCATTTTTTTATTCATGCACAGATTCAGGGTCAGAGTCTAAAGACTTGGAAGAAGTCTTTAATGAACTATATGAAAAACATAAAGGTGTTGTAAAAGAATTAAAAATTCTGAAAAACAACATCACTTGCTTAGATAATACCAATTCTGATCTTAAATCCGAAATGGAACAATTAGAAAAATAATTAAAGGAAAGTAAAGATAATAATTATATTTTAAATGAAGATCTGAAAAGCAAGAATAATGAGAAGTTAGAGTTAGAAGAAAAATTAAAAACTCTAACTGAAGAAAATCTATATTTAAGAGAATGAGTTAGAAAATTAACTAGAGGGAAAACATCTTTAGCCCTTTGCTTAAAAGGGTCAAAACCTGGAAATAATAAACAAGGGCTTGGATGCATACCTCCGAAAAAGGAAAACAAGCCATAATTCCAGGAAAATATCCTTGCCAAAATTTGTAAAAGAAACCAAAATGCCTCAGAAAGAGGTGCCTAAAATGAACAAGCTTTATCAAATGAAAAAGGTTTTTAAACATCATGTTCTAAAGAGATTCACAAAGACAATAAGAACTGCAAAACAAATTATATTCATTGCTGCTCTCATTGCAATAAATTAGGACACACAGTAAACACCTGCACAACAAGGCACCTAGTATGGATTCTGAAAGGACATTTTTATGCATCTAACCATCAAGGACCCAAAAATTTGGGTACCTACTTCTGAATAAGTTGTTTGCAGGATAGCCTTGGAGCATCAGGAACAAAGGATGCTCATGGCAGTGGTGACTGCCAGCTCTTCATTCAACTCATATCTGAAGAGGGAGTAGTCATTAATTTATTTTTAAATTTCATTATTACTAACAACTATTTGCAAGT
The DNA here is from genome assembly GCA_014218235.1 of Colocasia esculenta. NCBI lineage: Eukaryota > Viridiplantae > Streptophyta > Magnoliopsida > Alismatales > Araceae > Colocasia > Colocasia esculenta. The sequence continues at coordinate 73,332,618 of CM024758.1, forward strand.
CTCATTCAGGTGGAGTCTCTCATTCAGGGGGAGCACAGACTAAGCGGGAGTTATTCATTAATGTCAATCATTGTTGAACCCCTCTATGGTAAGAAATTTTCTCAAAGGGGAGAGAATGTAGGGTAAGATCCTTCTTTTTTGGTTAGTGACAAAAAGGGGGAGAGTATGCATCATTTATGAATTTTCTGTATTTTTCTATGCTTTAAGCATCTTTGTCAGAAAATTCTCATAAATTTTGTCATCACCAAAAAGGGGAGATTGTTGAACCACTCTTATATTTCACCCTAATATTTTGGTGATAACAAATATATTTTGGTGATAATAAAACTTATGATTAATTAAATATATTCAATATTATGTTTTTCTTAATAAATATAAATTTATGTGATTAATTAAATATTAAATATATTTAATACCATGATTTTCTAATAATAAATTAAATATCATATTTTTCTAATACATATAAATTTATGGAATTATTTTTGTGTGATTTGCACTGAAAAGATAAATCGATGTCTATTCAATATACATCAATTTCTGTTCACACTGCCACATTGATTTCGCTTACACATTGACTTCGTAAGTGAAACATCGATTTCGCACTCATACCGATTTGATCGTGTAACAATTCGGTAAGTTAAACAACGATTTGATCGCGTAACGATTTGGTAAGTTAAACAACGATTTGATCGCTGTAACAATTTCATAAGTGAGCACATCGATTTGCCTCACACATCGATTTGATAAGTGAAACATCGATTTGGTCTCATAAAGATTTGATAAGTGAAACATGGATTTGCTCTCACATGGATTTGCTCTCATAAGGATTTGATAAGTGAAACATGGATTTGCTTGAAAAACATGGATTTGCCTTAAACATGGATTTGCTTCAAACATGGATTTGCTTCTCACATGAATTCGCTTGTAAAACATAGATTTCACTTAAACATTGATTTCCTTATATTTCAAAAATGTTTTTTTGGCATCTAGTGAAAAGTCAAATATATTTTTGACAGAAGATCTCTTTTATCTTTCCAGATCTCCTCTCTCTTGTCAGAACAAAAGAGCTTACCTACCACTTCTGGGAGACAACAAGAAACATAGAGGTATGAACCTTTTTGACAGAAACGCTCTTTTATCTAAACACTTTCTTCTATGCTTGCAGATCTCGTAGACCACAAAATATCAGAAGAAAGAGAAGATGAGCAACGGCTAGAACTCCAACGGATTTGTTCAAAGCTGCTCATATAAAAGATGAAGTAAGGCTGAAGAACAAAAGTGAGCTTTCCTGAAGATCTTAAAAAGAGTGTACATCCAGTGAAGAACCAAAAACTCCACAAACACTCAAAGGAAAAGAGAGAAAGAGCCTGAGCCCAAGAAGAAGTGTTCAAGCATCTGAAGCCCTCAAGCTTCAAGCTCCTTCTCCTCTCTTCACTCTCTCTGTGTGCATCTTTGTAATATGGGGAGAGAGTCTTTTCGCTGAGAGTTTTCTTGTAGTTGGTGTTCATCTGTTCCAACTCTCAGCTTTGTTCTTTCTTTTCTAAGAAAGATTTTTGTCCAGCTGTAGGACTGTATACAGTGTAGAACCTAACTAGGGGTTTGTGTCTAGCAGAACCACACTGGGGTTTGTACCAGGAGGTTGGCTTCTTGACCTGTAAAAGAAGTGGGTTGCCTTCTTGCCCGGGAAAGAGAAGAAGACAAGCTGGGGTGCTGGGTGTTGTATTCTCCTTGAGGGGGACAGTAGCCTTGGTTAGTAAAATCCCAAGAGGTTGCTTGGGGACTGGACGTAGGACTTCCATATGGGAAGGGCCGAACCAGGATAAATTTCTTGTGTCCTCTGTGTGATTGTTTATTTGCTTCCGCACTGCTACTCTAAACTAACCAAACTTTCAAGTGATAATTTTCTGCGTTTAAGCTTCTATTTCAGATTTCAAAAAAGCCTATTCACCCCCCCTCTAGGTTAGCTTGTTGTCGTACCAAAAGGGCCAACAAATTCATCATTATGTTTTCTTTCCACATTTCGAAGTCCTTGACTCTTTGGTTCTTCCAAGTGCTCACTACATAAAAAATGTACAAAAGTATGAACAATTTAAGCACATGCATTAGAGATATAACACATAGAAATAGATAGAATAGTCTTACTTAATGAAAGGTTGAACTTCCTCACAATTCTATAAAACATATAACTTTGCTTATTTTAAGTCAAGTAAGGATAACTCATGAAGCTTCCCAATTTTAGTACTCCGTCCATTTTCTTTGAATATGTTCATAGAATATGTTGGCCCCTCTTTAACATCCACAATTCGATTAGGCCGTTTTAACTTGAATCCAACATTTTGTAAATGATGTATTACTCCAGCCATAAGTGCACTTTAAATGAAACAGCTCAACTATACATGACAATCTAGAAAACCCCTTACATTCTGGATATAACTTTACTTTAGCAACTTCAACCAATTTAAAAAAAATTGGGCTCTCAAGTTAGGCTCTTTAGACATAGGAGAAACATCAGATGAAGTCCCGCATGGATCATGCTCATTCATTAGACCCTCTGTAGTAATCATGTCATGTAACATTGCTAAAGTTGCCTCGTCATTCCTCCCCTGACTTATCCCTTCATCATCAGATGTGTCCCCCTCTGATGCATCAGAACTTTCACCATGGAAGTCTCATTTTGTGTATCTCTGATCAATTCCATATTTAAAGACATGGAGTTTTACATCCTTCCTCACATGCCTTACAAAATTTAGACATCGCATACAAGGACAAAGAATCTTACCACGCATCGTTGATCTTACAAAAGCAATATCTAAACACTCATCTAGTCCTTTCTCAAATTCACATGTGTTCCTCGAAAGAGACATCCAACACTTATCTATTAACATTCTACCAATATGCCCTACAAAAGAAAATTAGATGCCAAAATTTCAGTGGGACAACCACAACAGCAAGAGCAAAATATCTAGGTAATTTCTCATTATTGAAATATATCAGAGGCCATTGTAGCATTATATTGCACAAAAGTGCCTAAAAGTAGAAGTTAATCAAGGCCAAATAGGTATTTGGTTAGAAGGAGATAACATTAAGAGTAACTTGAGAACACAAAGACCACTTCTGTGAAAGCAACCCACAAGAAATTAAGTGCATAGTCTTCTGGTGCGATAGAAAAAGTACTATATATGGACAAGTATCTAAGGCACAAATGTATTAACTTATATAAATTTCTTCTTGATAGGATTGAATTAGCCAATTTACTAACATGGCCTTTAGTAAAAGGTAAAAGGAGGATAAATGCTTATTACATGGGCAGTTAGTTAGTTAGCATTATATGCTGGTTGGTGATAGGTTGCCATGACAATGTAGTATAGGGACATGGTAGTTCTCGTTTAGGTTTCACAACTATAAAATAGAAAAGGTATGCAGTCTATTCATAAAGCATAAATGAATACACAAATGGTGTTAAGATTGTTGAACATCAAAAATACAAATCACACTCTTGCAACTGATGAAAACAACTAGAATCGGGTGGGAGTAGCTATCTTTGCTCCAAAGAATGTAAAAGAAAAGACTAGATATCTTCCTTTATGAGATGAAAATGAGGGGGGAGAGAGAGATAATCATCTGCACTAAAAAAGGACTTTAGAATTCAAAACATCTGAAAAGAAACTAGCATAGCATGTTAAAGAAAATGGATGTGTATCCTACCTGAACTTGCAGTGGCAATGGGTAAGATTTCCAAAGTTCACAATCTGATCTTCTTGGGCAAGAGTTACAGTAGATTCTTGAACCATTTCATATATTGCTATTAGGTTATCTATAGTTAACAGTATAATAACAGACCACTCCAGGTCTTCAAGCAGCTAACTTCTTGACTAGGGGCATTCAGTGGGTCATGAGCATCAAGGGGAGACAAAGATGGTAGTGCCGGATCCAAAGGCTCATTTTAACCGAGCTTCCTTTTTACATTTAGCATCAACATGCCCAAGATGATGTCAATGATTACAGAAAAGGGGCAATCAATAAGGCCTGAAAGAAGAATAAATGCGGCAAACCAATATATAGAATCAGACCAAAGAGTTAGATTTATACCAATTATAAAGAGTTTGCGCGAGATAAGAATCTATTCTTCCAGGAGTTTAGCCTCCTTTTAATCATATCAGTGATTGCTAAACAGTGACTACTTTTAGGAGAAGTGGAAATAAATGGTAAACCCAAGTAAGTGGCCGGGAAGTGAAAGACTCTTTCCAAAGAAATACAATTCTTCACAGTAGCCCCAATGTACATGTGACTTTTACAATTGCAACAAGTAGTGAATAAGTAGGATTGGAAGTGGGTCTCCCTGAGAGATGCCATTAGTATTGCTACTGATCAAGAAGCCAAGCAGGTGACCCATTGAACAAAATTGAGAATATGGGGCTTTCTAAACATGATTGAATCCATTGTGATGGAAAGTCCATTACCCTTTAACAGTAGGAGCACGTGGTTGCAATAGCACACAGTGGCCCTCTCCAACACGACGACCACGGAGTGAAAAACAGGATCGTTTGTGGCGATTCTCCCCAACATGGCGACCGTGAGTGGGAAATAGGATCATGCGCAGGATGGGAAAGACCTGCAAGAACATCAAATACAAAAAATAATCAAGTGCAAAGAGACATCAGAGAACAAAACTCACTTTAAACAACTTGTTCTCTACTGCAGGAACACAAAGGAATCCAATCTCCTCCCCATCCTGCAAAAAGAAAACTTAAATTTGCTCTATCCCTGGCCTCTCAAGTTGTTTGAGGCATCACTCTCAAGTTTCCAACAGGAAACAACTGAGATAGCACTAAAAAAAAAAGGTATATAGCAAACAACAAAAGTGGTCGTAATATATTACAGATTGGTTGCTAAATCTATCTGCGACTAAATCTCTATCTGCAACTAAATCTTGGCCACTAAATGTTGGTTGCTATAGCATTGTAACTAATTCATTTATCGACCAATTTATATAGTTGGTTGCTACAATAGGTACTATTAGAGACACAAGCTCATGTGGTCGCTATTGACGGGTGCTATAGAGACTAAAAATATTAGTCACAATTGTAATTAATATTTGTCACAAATTCTCATTAGTCGCTAAATAGTATGTATAGCGACAAAGATAAACTTAGTCACAGATACCGTTTGGTCGCTATTTGGTGCCATATTAGTGACGACCATGACAGTCGCTATTGATCTTCGTAATATCAACCTAGTCCTTTGGTCGCAAATAAGTATATTTTTTGTCGCTATTTGACACCATATTATCCAAGACATTCACTGTTGATTGACGTAATAGAAACTTGATCATTTAGTCGTAAATAAATATATGTTTGGTCACTATTATAATGATATTAGCCGTTATCCCATTTAATCACAACTAAATATTTGTTCACTATTTCTACTATTGTAACGATCCGAGAACCCGACCCTCGGCCCATGCGAGGACCCGATTTTCGCGGTCGCCGCCCACGGATCCGGGGACTCAGAAGGGTTATAATCTATGTCTAACAGGATATGTAATGGAAGTAAATCAACTGCTAATCTAGAAGTGTACGTGCGGAAACAGAAAAGAGAGTGAGACCACCACGTACCACTCTAAGTACAGTCCCAACACACGCACACTAGTACAAGTAAAGGCAGGGGAGAACAAGTCCCTTAGGGGCATACCCCGAGGGTGGCGTACACTGAAAAAGGGGAACCACTGCTAGCTACGGGGACCTCGCCTACCGCCCCGTCTCCTCCGCCCGGCGCACGCCCTGCCGCTGCTGAAAAGTCTCACCTGGGAAAGGAGGGATGAGCTTCACAACAGAAGCTCAGTAGGGACTACCAATCTCCTACTGGCTCTAAACAGACAGGAGAATATAAATATAAAATGAATGACAGTAGTTTATATCTTCTACCTACAAAACGGAAGTGCGGAAGCGAAACTACAACTAGCACGGCACGAAAAGTACATACGGTCGAAAACTCTGTACGACTGCTCTTCGTGACCACCACATCGCTAGCAAACACAGACGGGGGGGACTCCGCCTGGACAAGGAACACTAGCTACGGGAGCACTACCACTAGTCAAGGTCAGGTGTGTCCACCGACATCTTATCCTCGACCCGGGTCCTGACCCTCACGTCTCGTCAGAGCGAGGTAGGACACAAAGTAACACAATAGTAACCACCGTAGTCTGGCTGGACTACGGTCCCACGCCTGGCCTCTCTAAGCGGTTCCGGGGCCGCAAAGAGCGAGGCAGTGAGAAAAAGGACTGGCTAGCCTGCATCGGGTAGAACTCTGGCCGTCCTCAGTGTCCCAAGCCTAGCCAAGAGAGCTCTGTAAATGACTCAACACCGCCGTCCAAACCACCATTTTCCCTCAGCTCCAGAGTCTGCCTGCTGGGCTGCCAACTCGAGCACACTCGTCGCCCCGATACCTCCCTCAAAGGCGCCCGAGGATGGGGGTCCCAAGCAACGGCAACAACCTCTCACACGGGACAAGCCCTCAAGTGCCGAGCACCATGCGAAAGACTAGTGTAGACCGCACTAGGGAACTAGCACAGGTGCCACGGGTACAGTAAAAGGAGCGGAAATCACAAAGATCAGAAATCTGTCTCACGGCTGAGGTTGCGACGCATCAGGCCATCGTGACCTGGTCTCTACGTGTCGGCCGTCGCGACCTCGTCGCGACGCCCTACACTATCGCGACCCTATCGTGACGTCCTACCGTCGCGACCAAGTCGCGACACACAAGAGCGTCGGGATCGCAACCAGATTGCGACCTCCGGATCGTCGTGTTCTCAAACAGAGGGGGGTTTTGGAGCAACCCCTCCGAGAATGTAAGACCCGATTTCCCAGCTTCCGTCCGGTTGTGGGATGACTGGCCACTGACGTGTCCAGGCTGGGTGATGCGTTGGTGTCGCGTCGGGGGTGGCCGACGCGACAATCATCCGTGTCGCGGCGAGCGTGTGGGTCGCGCCCTGGTTCTCTGTCGCGTCTTTCTGTCGCACCCGGTCAACGGGCCGTGACAGTGTTTTGTTGTGTTGCGCTATCCGGTCGTCTGACGCCTGTCAGGGTGGCAGGTGTGTTAGTACGGCTTGTCGCGTTGTCGCGGCGCCCTTGTAGGACGCGCTCTTGTCGCGGTCCATTGACCCGTCGCGTTAAGGTCCGTAACGCAACGAGGTGGTCCGTCGCATTCTGGTGTCGGGCGCTTAAGGCGCAGGCTGGCTACCCCTTCCCCCTCTCTCTTCGTCTTCCCTTCTCCATCTCCCTCCGGCGACCTCTTCCTCCTCTCTTCTCCCCTTTGTGTGTTTCAGGCGAGGAGGAGGGCCGTGCGTGGTGTCCCGGCGTCGTGGAGCGTGCGTGGAGCGAGGAGGAGGTGTTCTTTCCTACGAGAAGGGCCCTACGGGGTTCGGTTCTTCGTTTAAGGTAGGGATTTCTTGTGCCCTTCCCAATCCGGGTGGATCGGGAGTCCTCGGGGTTTTGTAGTTAGCTTTACAGCTTTCCCCATGCTCTCCTCCCGTGTGTGCATGTTTGTATGGTTCTGGGCGGCCCGGGATGGAGCATCCCGAGGTCTGCCTCCCGACTGATGTCGCGGCCGCGGTGCGCGTCGCGATATCAGTAGAGGCGTCGCCCCGGTCAGGAGCGACCTTACCGCGGCGCGGTTGGCGGTCGCGATAAGGGTCGCTATCGCGACCTGGTTTTCCGTCGCGATAGGGAGGCTGTTGCGACGCGCTGCCCCGTCGCATCAAGGCTATTGTCGCGACGCCCTTCCCCATCGCGATGGCATCGCGACGGCCTGTGGGGGAGTGACAGTGCCTGTGCTGCCTCGGGTGGTTTCCGTGGCCGGTTTGTGTGTCGGCATGTGCCTCAGGGCAAGCTTTGCCCTTAGGACCTTCTGGTAGGGAACGCGGCAGGTTGCCTCCCTGCGTTCAGTGACCGAAGGTGACACCTTCGTGGCCATGTCCTGGCAACGGTGCCAGGAGGGTCGCGTTTGTCTAATAATAGATTAACTGGTGGTCAATCGATTGTTAGCAGAGCGATGGGCTTTCTGTACTTCTGGTAGTGCTCCGAGGTTTTGGCTCGCTCGTGCATGTTTGCTTGGCCGACGACCCTTCTGAGGGTCCGTGTGTGCCTCTCGCTTGCTGGTCTTGTCGTATACTACAAGCCAGCTGTTCGGCGTGGCTCTTGTTGTGCTGCCCCGCCTGTTCACCCGGTGCTTGGCACTTGAGGGCTTTTCCCGTTCAGAGGTTGTCTCCGTTTCCTGGGACCCCCATCCTCGGGAGCCTATTGAGGGAGGTATCCGGGCTATGAGCGTGCTCGAGTTGCCAGCCCACGTGAGCGGACTCTGGAGCTGAGGGGAAAACGAGGTTTGGACAGCGGCACTGAGTCATTTGTAGAGCTCTCTTGTCTGGGTCTGGGACACCGAGGGGTTTGGAGTGCTTTCCTGGCGCAGACCAAACAGTCCTTTGTCTCACTGCCTCTCTCTGCCTTGGTTCCGGAGCCACGTAGTGGTGCTAGGCGTGAGGCCGCAACTTGGCCAGGCTGCGGTGTTGCGTGTGTTGTGTGTTTCTGTGGTGGCTCTGTCTCGCCCTTGCGCGAGGGCGGAGGTAGGAGCTAGGCTAGTGAGCAGAGCGTGCAGACCGCAGGTCCCCCTCTTGGCTGCTAGCGGCGGTGGCTTGGTTTCTGTTGTTGTGATGACGTTTTCCTCACGACGTTTCCAAGTGTTCCTCGTTGCTCGAGCTTGCACGGTGGTTATAGCCTGGCTGTGCCTAGTTCCCGTGGGCGTCATTGGTATGGCCTTAGGCAGACCCGTGCTTCTGGTGGTTCCCACTTCGGTGTTCTCTCAGTTCCGTGGTCCTATTCTTGGGTGCTAGCCCGTGATGGCACCGGCGTGTGTAGCTTCCCGACCTGGCGGTGTGTCCGGGTTCCGGGGTGGTTCTGCTTGTGGGCCCTCGACCTTGTAGAGGTCTGAGGTGGCCGTGCTTGCGGTGAGACGTCGTTCTCACTTGGTTGTTCTGTGGTCTCGGCAGTGTGCTGAGCACTGCTTCCACTTTGTGCCCGACTCTGTTGGTTTCTGCGGGAGTCGTGTGTGTGCCACGACCTTGGTTGGTGGTCGTGGCGTCGTATTGTTCTCTTCCGCTACTTAGTAGTACCATGTTGTAGGTGTTCCTCGCTTTACAGCTTTCTAGTGTAGTTTCCTGCAGAGTTCCTGTTGCTCTGGCCGGTGAGGGACTGGTAATCCCTATTGGGCCTTGTTCGCGAGGCTCACCCCCCCTACTTCTTTCAGCTAGGGGCTCGCCGTCGCGGGAGCTCGGTGTCATACGGGTTGCAGAGGCGCCTGTGGCACCGTGTTGTTGTCAGCAGCAGTAAGAGCGAGTGTTGTGAGCTCTTGTACCCGAGTGAGCTGAGAGTTGTGTTTTGCAAGTCCTCGGGGTATGCCCCTTAAGGACTGCACCTTTTCTCTCGTACCTGTGCTTTTTCTTGGGACGCATTGTACAACCCTTTTGTATAATGTACAGATTATTATAGTTATTTAAACTCAGTACATATCTCACTAGACGATTTCTTCTAACCCTTCCAGATCTTCGGATCCGCAGGTGGCGGCGCGACCCTCGGGACCCCTGGCGAGGGTCCGTGAGGTCGGGTCGTTACAGTGGTATCAGAGCAAGGAGTCTACTGAGATTTGTAAGGAATTGATAACTATAGTTGTCCCAAGGAAAGGTACTAGTGCGCTGTTGACGTCGTCCGACTAGTGTTAGGCTTGTGCTTTCAAATGTTTTGCAGGTGTGCGGCTTCCCTGCATGATTCGTTCGCGTGTTGCAGGTTGCAATTGTTGTTGTGCCATGTGCGTGGCGAGTGTGGTCACTCGCATGTTCGTGCTGTAGCAGCGCGGTTGGCTCTGGATTCGCTGGCAGTGGTCTTCCTTGTGTGAAGGACGCTTGCAGGCAAGTCCAGGTGCGGTGCTCCTGGTCGTCTTCAGCGCATTTAAGTGTGTGTGTGCGTCGCGAAGGCTGAGAGAGCCTGCGTGTGGTGTGGCCTTACCCAGTGCAGGGTTGTTGCATGTGGAATTGGTGGAAGGTGTCCTTGCCTTGTTGGCTGCCCCTCTGTTGTTGGGGTGTGTGCTGTGGTTGTTGTGTTTTGGCCTTGTGTGCCTGTGCGCCGTGCTCGGGATGCCGAGCTGAGCAGGTGCTTTGTGTGCCGTGTTGCACTGCTAGTTGAGTGCTGCGACACTTGTCTGTGGTCGTTGTCAGCCTGGTGCTGGCTGGTTGTGAGCTCTGGTGAGGTGCTCCCAGAGTTCTTCTCTGTTGGTTCTGGCGGGAGTGAGGTTTCCTCAAAACTGTGTTGTGCTCATTTCTGGTTGTTGTTGCGTTGCCCTCTAGGCTGGTGCATCACTTGGTTAACCTGTGTTCTGGTGGAGGTTTCCCAGAACTATTTGTTGTTGTCTTGGTGAGTGTTTCTCTCAGGACTGTTTGGCACTCATTTCTGATGTTGCCATGCTCCTCAGAGTTTGAGGTGTGCAGTTGGTTTGGCTGGTGCGTTCTAGAGGGTTTTTCCTAGAGCAGTGCCTTGGTGGTTCAGGTGGAGGTTCTCCTAGGACCGGCTTGCGTTGCTTCTACAGTTCTGCTTGCTGCAGTGTTCTCTTTAATGGTCCGTGTTGTTTTGTCGTTTAGGTTGTGCATTCTGGTGAAGGTTCTTCCCAGGATCGCCCTTTATCGCTTCTGGTGGAGGTTCTTCCCAGGAGTGCTTCGTGTTTATTTCGGGCCACCGTTGTGTTGCTCCTGTGGTTCGAAGTGTGCCATTTGGTTGGGCTGTGTTCTGGTGAGGTTCTCCCAGAACGGCTCTTGGCGCTTTTGGTGGAGGTTCTCCCCAGAGTTGCTTCGTGTTATTTCGGTTGTCATTGCTCTCTCTCTCTGTGGAGATGAGCTGTCGTTGTTGCCGGTTGGACTATCTTTGTTACAGTCTGCTTGGGCGTTGTCGGTCAAGGTGTCATGCCCTTGGCTGTGCATCTGGCTGCTGCATTGGCCAGCTTGTCTCGTTAGTCGTTTCCAAGTTTCTCGGCCGCGCTGGCGGGACTTGTGTGTCCCCGTGGCTTGAATGGTTTGCTTCGTTTCTTGCGCCCGGCGTGCTCTTGCAGATGCTGGTTTGGTGAGTGTCGTCGGTGTCTGGCGGGCTATGCTTCTTATGGGAGCGTTAGTCTCGCGTTGTGGTTTTGCCTCTCGCGTGTGGAAGAGACTCGTGCGTGTCTCCTTCCTATGCTTTTCGTCGGTTGCTCGAGGTGGTGATGCTCCACTGTGGTGTTGTGTTGCCGGGGTGTGCATCGTTGCGACCTTCTGGTGGAGTCACCTTCCCTGGAGTTGTTTTTGGGTCGAGTTGTTTGCTCCCCTCGTTCCGTTGTTTCTATATGGCATCGTTGGTCGGTGGACCTGTTTGTGCCATTTTCCGTTGTAATGGTTTCTCGCTACCTACCAAGCTCGGCATTGGGTCCCTGTTGGTTTGGTGCGAGGTAGCATTGTTTTCTTGTTGGGCCGCTCGTGTGAGCGTTATTCTGCTGTGCACTGGTTTTTCGTGATTGGCTTGCTCGTGCAAGCATTGTTCCGTTGTATGCTCGGTGGTGCCACGGCTTGTGCCTTGGAGGCTTTTCTTGCCGTCGTTTTAGTGTTTGGCCTCTCTATCAGTCGTGATAGAGGTGGTGCTTCTTGCTCTTGCGCACCAGGGAGTTGTTGCGGTTTTCACTCCCTGTGTGGCAGAGTCGGTGCTCTGTGTTTTGTGTTCTTCTTGGAGCGTACGTGGTTGTCGCACTCTTGAAGTAGTAGTTGTCGGCTTTCCGTGTGCTTCCGTTGTGGGTCTCTGGTAAAGAGTCCCCTTCGGTGGGGCCCGTGTCATCTCGGGGCCGTTGGTGCCGCTGTGTGTGCTGCGCCTTGAGCGTTTTCTCCGATGCTTCATGATTTGTGCCTCAAGGGCTAGGGCCGACGTGGCCTGTTGCGCTCTTTCAGGCTTGCGGTTCTTGGCGAGTGGCTTTCGGTAGGCCTCTTGTGGAGAGTCCTTCCTGTTAGCCGTAGTGTTGCTTTGGCCGCTGGTGCACCTGGGTTGCACTTTGTTTACTTTTGGTGTTTGTGGTAGCACCGTGTACTCGTGCTCGAGCGTTTCGGTTTTGTGCCGTCTGGAGCCTTGGTGCATTGTGTTGTACCTTGGGTGGCTCTTGGTGCTTGTGATAGCACCGTGTGTTGTGCCGTGTGTCTTGATCGTGAGCTTCGTGCGTCGTTTCACGAATTTGCTCAGTGTCGGAGGCATTGAGCTTTCTGCCCCTGGGACACTTTGTGTTGGCCCGTGCCTTGTGGTTGTACCGATACCGCTGTGGGGTGGCTGCTTTGCCTTGTCTAGGTAGCCCTATCGGTGGTACACCAGGCTCTGGTCGTGGCCAGTGTCCCAGTTTTCCCCCTCGCTTGCAGAGCGGGTGTGTGCGATTGTGGTACCCTGCTTCGGTCTGGGTCCCTTGAGGTCGACGTGTTGTTCTGGACCTCTGCAGTTGCTTTGGTTTCCACATGGTTGTGTGTCTTTTTGTGGTTGGCACGTTGGTACCCACACTGAGCTCTGTAACCCTTCGTTGGTTTTTTGTTGTGCGTGGTGTTGGTGAGTCTAGAAGCCGATGGCGGAGTCTCCTATCGGTTCATCTAATGACAGTGAGGCCTATTGGCTTGCTAGTACTCAACCATGTGGTTTATCGACGTTGTGAGATGCTCGGCTTTGGCTTAACCTCAGACGTCTTCCATGCTTCCATCGCGGAGTGCCACGTTGTGGAGCGTGTGACTCCTAGTTTTTGTGGCTCCGCGTGCGTTTGGTATCCTTGTCGGACCACGAGGAAGGTCTGGGTGAGACCTAGTGGTGACAGTGGATGCCGTTTTTGCGTGTTGAGGGTTCTTCGCGTGCATTTGCTATCCCTGTTGGACCGCAAGGAAGGTCTGGGTGAGACTTAGCGGTGTCGGTGGACGCTGTTTCATGTGTTGAGAATTCTCCGCGAGTGTGTCCTCGCTCTGGTTTGTGTCTCTCGCGTGGCTACTTGGTCGAGTGGTGACCGATGCTAGCTGCGGCTCGTGGCGTGAGACCATTTTTCTCGAGTGTTGTGTTCGACTCTCAGGTGTTTTCCCTTGTGGTTGTCGGCAACGATGTACTCGATCAGGTTTCGCTGGCGACGGAGTGCGTTGCTGACCGGCGTTTCTCGTGTTGCTGCCGGCAACTGTACTCTCTGTTGGGTTTTGCTGGTGACAGAGTGGGTTGCTGGGCGTTGGGTCACCATAGTGAGGTCTGTTGGTGACTGCACCTATGAGGATTTCGGTTGGCATTTTCTGCTGTTCGGGCCGAATTTGGCGTCGCTCGGCACCGGTGGGGTTGTCGTTCCATTTGGGCGCCCCACGTGTGGCTGGAGTGAGCCGTTGCTTTCCCGGCTTAGTGCTCTCGGAGTGTTGGAGCATGTTGTGAGCCGATTTTCGATTCTGTGCCTCCTGTGTGTTGGAGCTCGCGGTGTGAGCCGTAGTTTTCCGGCTTCATGTGCCATGCGTGTTTGGCGGTGTGATCGTCGCCACGAGGAGGTCGTGTTGAGACTTAGTGGCTTATTCGCATTGGTCTTGCGTTTGCTCCCTGTGTTTTTTTTCGTGCCTCGGGATCTTCTGGGATTGTCCCAATTTCGAGGATGAAATTGTTTTAAGGGGGTAGAATGTAAGACCCAGTTTCCTGGCTTCTGTCCGGTGTCGTGGGATGACTGGCCACTGACGCGTCCAGGCTGGGTGATGCGTTGGTGTCAAGTCGAGGGTGCCTGACGCGACAGTCATCCATGTCGCGGCAAGCGTGTGGGTCGCGTGATGGTCGCGCCCTGGTTCTCTGTCACATCTTGTTGTCGCGCCCGGTCAACGGGCTGTGACAGTGTTTTGTCGTGTTATGCTGTCCGGTCGTTTGACGCCTGTCAGGGTGGCAGGTGTGTAAGTACGGCTTGTCGCGTTGTCGCGGCGCCCTTGTAGGGCACGTTCTTGTCGCGGTCCGTTGACCCGTCGCGTTAAGGTCCGTAACGTGACGGGGTGGTCCGTCGCGTTCTTGGTGCTAGGCGCTTAAGGCGCAGGCCGGCTACCCCTTCCCCCTCTCTCTTCTTCTTCCCTTCTCCCTCTCCCTCTGGTGACCTCTTCCTCCCCTCTTCTCCCCTTTGTGTGTTTCAGGCGACGAGGAGGGCCGTGCATGGTGTCCCGGGCGTCGTGGAGCGTGCGTGGAACGAGGAGGAGCTGTTCTTTCCTACGAGAAGGGCCCTATGGGGTTCGGTTCTTTGTTTAAGGTAGGGATTTCTTGTGCCCTTCCCAATCCGGGTGGATCGGGAGTCCTCGGGGTTTTGTATTTAGCTTTACAGCTTTCCCCATGCTCCCCTCCCCGTGTGTGCATGTTTGTATGGTTCTGGGTGGCCCGGGATGGAGCATCCCGAGGTCTGCCTCCCGACTGATGTCGTGGCCGCGGTGCGCATCGCGACATCAGTAGAGGCGTCGCCCCGGTCGGGTGCGACCTTATCGCAGCGCAGTTGGCGGTCGCAATAAGGGTTACTGTCGCGACCTAGTTTCTAGTTGCGACAGGGAGGCTGTTGTGACGCGCTGCCCCGTCGCATCAAGGCTATTGTCGCGGCGCCCTTCCCCGTTGCGATGGCATCGCGACGGCCTGTGGGAGCGCGATAGTGCCTGTGCTACCTCGGGTGGTTTCCGTGGTCGGTTTGTGTGTCGACGTGTGCCCCAGAGCAAGCTTTACCCTTAAGACCTTCTGGTAGGGAACGTGGCAGGTTGCCTCCCTATGTTTAGTGACTGAAGGTGACACCTTCGTGGCCATGTCCTGGCAGTGGTGCCAGGAGGGTCGCGTCTGTCTAATAATCGATTGACTGGCGGTCAATCGATTGTTAGAAGAGCGACAGGTTTTCTGTACTTCTGGTAGTGCTCCGAGGTTTTGGCTCGCTCATGCGTGTTTGCTTGGCCGACGACCCTTTTGAGGGTTCGTGTGTGCCTCTCGCTTGCTGGGCTTGTCGTATGCTACAAGCCAGCGGTTTGGCGTGGTTCTTGTTGTGCTGCCCCGCCTTTCGCCCGGTGCTTAGCACTTGAGGGCTTGTCCCGTTCAGAGGTTGTCTCAGTTTCCTGGGACCCCCATCCTCGGGAGCCCGTTGACAGAGGTATCCGGGCTACGAGCGTGCTCGAGTTGGCAGCCCACGTGAGCGGACTCTGGAGTTGAGGGGAAAACGAGGTTTGGACAGCGGCGTTGAGTTGTTTGTAGAGCTCTCTTGTCTGGGTCTGGGACACCGAGGGGTTCGGAGTGCTTTCCTAGCATAGACCAGACAGTCCTTTGTCTCACTACCTCTCTCTGCGTTCGTTCCGAAGCCACGTAGTGGTGCTAGGCGTGAGGCCGCAGCTTGGCCGGGCTACGGTGTTGCGTGTGTTGTGTGTTTCTGTGGCGGCTCTATCTCGCCCTTGCGCGGGGGCAGAGGTAGGAGCTAGGCTAGAGAGCAGAGCGTGCGGACTGCGGGTCCCCCTCTTGGCTGCTAGCGGCGGTGGCTTGGTTGTTGTTGTTGTCACGACATTTTCCTCACGACGTTTCCAAGTGTTCCTCGTTGCCCGAGCTTGCACGGTGGTTATAGCCTGGCCGTGCCTAGTTCCCGTGGTGTCGTTGGTCTAGCCTTGGGCAGACCCGTGCTTCTGGTGGTTCCCGCTTCGGTGTTCTCTCGGTTCCGTGGTCCCATTCTTGGGTGCCAGCCCGTGATGGCACCGGCGTGTGTAGCTTCCCGACATGGCGGTATGTCCGGGGTTCTGGGGTGGTTGTGCTTGTGGGCCCTCGACCTTGTAGAGGTCTGAGGTGGCCGTGTTTGCGGTGAGACGTCGTTCTCACTTGGTTGTTCCGTGGTCTCGGCAGGTGTGCTGAGCACTACTTCCGCTTTGTGCTCGACTTCGTTGGTTTCTGCGGGAGTCGTGTGTGTGCCACAACCTTGGTTGGTGGTCGTGGCGTCGTACTGTTCTCTTCTGCTGCTTAGTAGTACCATGCTGTAGGTGTTCCTCGCTTTACAGCTTTCTAGTGTAGTTTCCTGTTTTCGGAGTTCCTGCTACTCTGGCCGGTGAGGGACTGGTAATCCCTACTGGGCCTTGTTCGCAAGGCTCACCCCCCTACTTCTTTTAGCTAGGGGCTCGTCATCACTGGAGCTTGGTGTCGGACGGGTTGCAGAGGCGCCTGTGGCGCCGTGTTGTTGTCAGCAGCAGTGAGAGCTAGTGTTGTGAGCTCTTCTACCAGAGTAAGCTGAGAGTTGTGTTTTGCAAGTCCTCGGGGTATGCCCCCTAAGGACTGCACCTTTTCTCTCATACCTGTGCTTTTGCTTGGCACGCGTTGTACAACCCTTTTGTATAATGTACATATTATTATAGTTATTTGAACTCAGTACATATCTCACTAGACTATTTCTTCTAACCCTTCCGGATCTTCGGATCCGTGGGTGGCGGCGCGACCCTCGGGACCCCTGGCGAGGGTCCGGGAGGTCGGGTCATTATAGGGAACTACCCCAAAAACGGGGAAACAACCACACAAGGAGGAGGGGATCATGCTTAAGATGCTACGAAGCTAGTAAAGCATCCAAACCACCCTTAAAACCCCACAAACATAGATCTACACTCGAAGGAAAACCTCACTCAACCTCGAGCATGGAGTTCTCACACTCCCAAGCCCCAAACCACAGAGAAACCACGATTTAGTGGGGGAAGGGAGCATGCTTAGGGTGAGAGGATCAAGAGTCTCTACCTCCACGCGAAGAACGAACCCGTTGGGGCCTTCTCGTAGGAATGGACACCTCCTCCTCGCTCCAAATGACACGACCACGTCCCCTGCATGAACGGGACGACACCGCCTCAGCCCAAACACCACGAGCACCAAGAAACGCCGAGAAAAATGGAAGGAGGGATCGGAGGGAAGGAGAGGGGAAGAAAGAGAGCTGAGAGGGCGAGAGGGGGAAAGGGGGGGTGCGGCCTTGGGTTTTAACCCGACGGCCCCCAGAACACGACGGAACGACATGTCGCGATAAGACTCTTGTCGCGACACCCTAGGCGTCGCGACCTTATCGCAACGGTCGCCTCTGTCATGACCCCAAAAAGTAGGTCAAACCTCGAAGACCAGAAAAGCGATCGCGACGGTGACCACGTCGCGTTTACGCGCGTGCGCCTGACACCCGACAGACCCATTCTGACAGAAAGGACACCAGTCACGTCTGTCAGAAAAGCCATCGCGACGCCATCAGACGTCGTGACCAGAACGCGGCGGCCACACTGTCGTGACAAGAACGCGACAGCCCTGGTCGTTGCGACCTGAACCCGTCGCGACAGGCCTCCTGTCGAGACCTGAACTCGTCACAATAGGCCTCCTGTCGCGACCACGCCACGACCAGGAGCATGTCGCAACCCTGAGGACGGGGCCAAAGGGCCCAAGGGGGCCGGGTCTTACATCCCACCCATCTTATGTCACGCCCTAACACGGAATATCGAAGCGCGAAGGCAGTTGCAAGAAAAGGTATAGAGCGTATACTAGACATCAAACCATTGCACACTGAATAATACTAAAGCAAATCTTTCTCATTAATAATTTTCCAAATGTCTAGTTACAACCACTAATATCAGAGCCATTCTATAGGGCCCAATTACATTGCAATAGAAGGAAATAACTAACTACAACTCTAAGATAACATGACGACTCGAGGGTACTCTTGGCTTCACTCTTGGTCATTCCCTTCCTCTTGAGTGTATGTGTCATCCTCGGTCTCACCTGAGAACACAACATCAAATAACGTAGGTGAGCGATAACGCCCAGTAGGACTTAAATCTCAGGCTCAAGCAGGCTTTAAATAATTAATGCATTTAATAGCAGAGTATCTAAAGATAGCAGGTACAAGAGAGTCAAAATATAGCAAGAGATAGCACAATCGCACGAGAGCGAGTATAGTTTCCAAAAAGAGCACAAGTATCGAGTATAGCACGAATAGCAGGATGGCCATAGCACAACTAGCACAAGTATAGTAATGGAACGACGAGTATAGCACTTGTTTGTCATTCTAGACATCGAGAGAGTATAGCACGTTTTGTGTTTTTGATTGTCATATAGATAGTCGAGATAGATAGCACTTGAGTGTAATGCCAAACACTCTGATCATTTAACTCCCATGGGCACTAGCACTTTTGGGCGCACATCCCAGGACCAGATCGGGCCCTTTATATATTGCCAGGCATTGGTTATATTGTTTATCTTTAGACAATCAGTCAATGGCCAATATAGAGTACCAAGAAGTAGATAAGAGCACTAGATGAATAGATGAGCTAGTAGAGTGAACGTGAATAGGTGAGCGAGTAGAGTATAGATGAGAGCTAGTGGACATTGCACGTAACACGTCGAGTAAACAGGCGATAGTAACAGTTGCACAACACGCGCACGTCGTATTGGCAGTCAGGTGGAACTCACGACCCTACCACTGGCCTTGTTATGCACAGATCCAGAGGTCCGGCGTGATTTAAGACGAGAGTGAATCTCTAATAGCCATTTGGATCATATAGATCCCTAAGGTGTAATGGGTGTTAGGGTACAACCGGCTCGTCGAACATGTGGGAATCCATGATCAGAGGAGACTTACGGTGGCCTTGTGCAAGAGTTCACTAGTCCGGCGAAAGGAATATCCGACGGAGAGTTCACCACAAGCCAAGAAAAGTGTGTATATAAAACAGGTGCTCGACGTTCTAGAGGAATTCTAGGACAGTGGAGCGTCAATATCGGTATATAAACAACGCAAGAAAACGAATGCAAGTCCTTTAAAATAGGGCAATTAGTATGCTTTATTGCAATACATTATGAGATATTTTCTGTAAGATTTCAGCCATAAATGGATGGTTCAAGTGTGTGCAAGTGCAAGAGGAGTCATAGATAGAAGTAAGTCGTGAACATGTATTTTAAATCATTCAATATAGCACCATTTTTAAGTAAGGTTTTTACTGGGGGTATAACGGTAAGAAGGCGTAAGGATTATTTAGAAAGTGACAGAAATATTTTATTTTATTTTTTTATGGGTTTTTCATCAAAAACTTGTGAAGGCGACATACCCCTGTACTGATCGCGACAGGGTCTTGCACAGGTCGCGACAGGGCATGCAAATCGGGTACTGAGAACGCGACGGCTCACCTGTCGCCTTCTTGGTTGCGACAGGATGGCTGTCGCAATCAGGCCCCAGAAAACGACATGTCGAGGCGTCGCCTTCTGGCTGTCTGCGCCTGACTCTGACAGGAGTCAGACCAGACATTGGATTGCGGACTAGGGATTTCATTTTTTGATAGAGGGTTGTTCAGAAATCCATAACTAATTATATACACGATGAAAAATCATGAAATCAGTTGCAAATTAAACTAGACATGTAAGGGTATCTCCAATAAATAAGGATTCGAGAGAGAACATGGTTTGAACATGGTTTGAGAACAAACAAGAACGAGTAACACAGAACCAGACACAGAGAGCAAGATGGATTTAATTCGGGCAACATGCTCAATGAAATTTAGGCTTTTTAGGGGCAAATGATCTCTAACAACATGAAGTATCTACAGTAAAACTTTCGTAGCATGGGATCAAGTATACATAGAGATTTGAATTAAACATGACATCTCGGGGTTATCATGTTTGCATTTCTTCAAAAATTAAGACAAAAGATAGGATGGATGGAAAAATATGAAACTTGGGGGTTTCGTTCGAGAGGGTAGGAAGAACCTACAGAAAAAGTTTCATGGTTTATGCTTGTGAGAATGCCTACCTTTGACTCGATTTGTCTTCTAGGGCTAGAACTTGAAGAACAATGGAAGAAGCTTCAAGCTCTTCTTTTCTCCATGAAATCCTCTCCTCCCTAGCCTCTTCTCCACGTCCAGCAACTCTTGGCAACGAGCTAGGGTTGCCCAAGGGAGTTTAAGAGGTGTATTTATGCAAGTATGCATTTCTCTTCCTACTATTACTCTAATTCCTCTTTAATTACGAAATTTCCTTACTCCCACCTTCCTTCCTTGCTTCCAATCTCTATTTAGACTAGGAAGAGATCTAAATTCGTGCTAAACCATATAGGGTAGGTTTAGGAATCCAATTCAAACTCTAACTTCCTATTTAATGCATTAAATACCCCCTTTCTATTTAGGTAATAATTTAGTTACGAATTTAGGGTATTTTCCTATTATTCTCCCTTTGTAAATTCATATTTTGACCCAATAAATTCTAGAAAATCCATTAAGCAAAGCCCATTACTCTTTTCCATTTAATGGGTTTTATTTAATGCTCTATTTAAATATCCATTTAGCTAGGTTTTAAATTCTTTATTTAAATTTTTATTTTTCGTAAAAATTCAGGTTGCTACATCTTAAGACATTTTGTCCTCGAAATGAAAACAACTCGGTCTCAACCCGGAAAGCAGAAACAAAAAGGGAGATAGCATACCAATCAACCAAACAAATAGGGGAACTGCTCACGCATCTCATCCTCGCGCTCCCAGGTGGCCTCGCCACCAACGCGGTTCTCCCAGACGACCTTCACCAGTGGAATCTACTTCTGGCACAACTGCTGAACTCTACGGTCGACAATGAAGGATCGAGGAAAAGGTGTGGATAAGATCTAGAAGGGGGGGATGAATAGATCTATGCCACTCTATGCGGAAGCTTAAGCAATTTAAAAAATGCTTTGAGAATCAGAGGCAATTTTAACAGTGAAAAACACAGATCTGATGAGATGATAGGTGAGTTGATAAAATAGATGTGAAACCAGTTGATTAAGTGACTTTTAAGCGATTCTATGCAAGCATCTAACGGATAATAGAATCAAACCACAGATAGACAAGTGCACAGAGATTTTTAGGTGGTTCGGAAATCACCCATGTGATTCCTACATCCACCCCTCACACCCAGTGAGGATTCACTAAACAACCTGGGTTACACACCCACTGGAGCCAGACAACTCCAACACCTGAGTTTAAAACTCACACACCTCTAGAGTAAGACTACTCTAGATCCCTGAGCAAGACTGCTCAACAACTACTTGAGCTCGACGACTCAAACTGAGCACAATGGCTCACAAACAACTATGCTAGACACCAACACACGACATAAATCTTCTAGCAGCAGATCATGTCAAACATGAGAACATTCATGAGAATTATGCAGAAGCACTTGCACAATCTCAAAATGTCTCAGAAGAACAAAAGTACAAAGAGGATTGTATGAAAAGACTTTGTTCTTCAGTGTACTTCCTTGTAGAAGCTCAGATTGGGAAGAGGCTTGAATCCTTGAAGTCCCAACCGATGCTCTGCACAATTGAACTTGGGGATCTTCCTTGAAATCTTCTCCAACAGATGCTTCTACTTGATCTGCTTCCTTGAGGCGCTTCAGATGCTTCTTCAACAATCACACTCCAATTCTCACAATCGAATTGATGAGAATTGGTCTTCAGAAGACACCAGGAGAGCAGAGGAGGGAGATGAACTCTTCTCGCCACCAAAGGGAACTTTCTGAAGGCTCCAAGAGTTCGTTGGGTCTCTTGATGTGATGGATGGCCAATTGGGGGCTTTTTATACCCAAAATATTCCAAGGATACCCTTTAGGTACAAGGGCACACGATCCTAGGTTGATACCCCATCGCCCTAGGATGACACGTGGCAATCATCCATCTTAAGTTGGAATCTTTCCGTAGTGTGTCGACCTGCCCTGATAATGGTGTCGACACACTGTCCCAAATCTGAGAATTGGCTGTTCTGGGAACAAGGTCCAGTGTCGACCTGCTCTGGTCTTGCGTCGACCTGCTGTCCCATTCTGCAACAGGCTGTTCTGGAAACGAGGTCCAGTATCGACCTGCCCTGATCCTGCGTCGACCTCGGTAGACTAATTCTTGGAATTTTGCAACTCGTGTCGACCTGCTCTTTGGCTAGTGTCGACACAGTCTAGGCATTTCTTCAGCTTTTTGCCTTTGAGACTGAGGTGTTGTGTCGACACCATTGTGGGGTGTGTCGACACCACCTTTGCAAAAATATTTGTACCTAAAAATTAAACACATATATCATTAGTAAAATATTTTATTATTAGTACAAATGATAAGTGTGCTTTGAAACATGCTTTTTGAATATAAATTTCAGGTGGAATGTGTGTATCATGTTTCAATTAGTTTGCATTCAAATCACATTTGTCATCATCAAAATTAGAGGGGAAATGATATGAAATTACACTCAACCCAACAATCTCCCCCTTTTTGATGATGACAACATTAAATCCATATGACAATGAGGTTTTGATTAGATGTGATTTTAAGCAATTTTTGGTTATTCAAAAGTCCTTATTTTTTTTTGTTCATGCTTGTCAAAGACCTTTAAATATTACTAAGTCACAATTGATGGTTGTACTTGAAGTACAATGTTACTTGAAGTAAGTGTGTTGCATAATGAAGGTCAAGCAACTTGACAAGTACTTGAAGTACAATGTTACTTGAAGTAAGTGTGTTGCATAATGAAGGTCAAGCAACTTGACAAGTACTTGAAGTACAATGTTACTTGAAGTAAGTGTGTTGCATAATGAAGGTCAAGCAACTTGACAAGCATTCATACATTCACATTCACATAACAATTTTCAATCACATTAAAGACACAAATGAGAAATTCATTCATTCAAGCTAAGCAAAAAGCATTTCATTTCATTCAAGAGAAGCATTACAATGTTTCCAAAAGGATTACAATCATTTCTTGTTCTCTTTCCCTTAACCTTTGATTGATACCCTTCATCTGTGCATTTCAAGTTCTTGTAGAATTCCCTAACAAGTCTTGGATAAATGATTTGAAACTCAGAAATAAAGAGTAACCAAGACTGAAAGAAGAAGTAGGTCTGAATTTCTGGAAATGAGTTTGCTAGCTGAATATCTGATAAATCCACTATTCTGGGCTTCAAGATTAACTTGGCTTCACTAATGGTGTCTTGAGACTTGGAAGACTCAGACGAAGATGAAGATGACTCTGTAGAATCTCCAGAAGAGGAGCCCGGATTCTCTGGTCTAGAAACCCTACCTCTGCCCGAAGAAGAGGGTCTACCTCTCTTGCCAGCTGGCTGAGGTGCAGAGGAGGACCCTGGTTGCTCTGCAGGGTCATTGCGCCTTTTGGTTCTTCTTTCAAATTGAGGAACATCATCCTCTGCCGGAAGTGGCCTAGATGAGGCTTGAGATCTTGCTCTACGGCGAGGACCCATTTTTCTCACCATGGGTGCAAGGATGGAGTGGAATCGAGAGTTGATGAAGGAGAAGAGAGATGATTGAGAAAGGGATGTGATTGAGAGAGAAATCTGTGGAATTTCTTGTCGGAAATGAGAAGAAAGCGACCGTCGGGTCGACCTGATCCTGATGCCTAAGAAGGGTTTGCAGTGGTGCAATACCCCGCAGGAACAACAAGGTTTATCCGGAACCCACGATTTAAAAAGGTCTGGCAAGAGGGCAGTGTCGACACTGGAAGACTGTAGTGTCGACCTGACCTAGGGTGTGTGTCGACACGAGATAGAATGGTGTCGACACGGCCTTAGAAGAAAAGTTGAATTCTTTTGAGAGAATTTTTTAGAATTTTTGGACTTCTTTAGAATGATAATCAATGAGAGAAATAGTCATTTCAAGGATGTTTAAGAGGCTTAAAAATTCATTTGTTATATTTTGCAAAAATTCATCATAATTCAAGTTTTAAACAATTTTCAATAGGATATGAGCATTCAAAGACTTAATCAATGAAATGATGATTTGAAGGATATAATATATCTAACAATCAATTTTATTCTACCATATTTCTCAACGTTAAAGAAATAAAGATATTCTCTAGACTAAATACAATTGCTTTGAAAATAAAACACAATCTTAAAGAACAACTTGATGATGAATGAAAATGATTCTTTCTAGACAAAACTCCATTAACACATATATTTTATTTTGTAACAGACTATCAAATGATATAAATCTTTTTCACTCAAGTGCTAGTGCTTTTTACACACCATAGTCCCTGGATACTTAAGATTTATTCATTATCAAGTCTCAAAGGGGTAAATAATGACCTTTTGACATGAAAATATACGTTTTGTAGACGCCAATATTTCCAGTTACTCAGCCATTATCAAAAAGTATATCACATTTTTACTGTATTTTGAATCTATTTTTGAATTTTTATCCCCTTTGAACAGAGATAACAGTAGTACCTCATGACATGCATGGCACTTCATTCATTGTGAAGGTGTGCAGTTTCTCAGCACAAATGTCATTACTCTGTTGAATTTTCAAAAATTTGAGAGTTTTGTAAGATAGAATCAATTTTATCCAACATCAGTTGCAAACAAGGAGATGTTTTAATTTCAAGACACAAGTTGTTTTCAATCTTGGAAGAATTTTGAGTTTCTGTGGGTTGAAAAATATAGTTGACAATTGATTAGTAAAAAATATGATAGATCACTCAAAGGATCATTTGGAGACTCTAGACATCTGAATGATGACATCATGCAAGAAATTGATGAAATGCAAGAACAGTTATGAGTTTTGCAAAAGTCATGACTTGTGAATTTTCTAGCTCCCCTTGAGATGATGATTTCAATCATTTTCTATCAAAATAAAGATATGCAAGGTTTTGAAATCAAGAAAGATTCTCTTTAAACAATAAAAGCTCCCCCTCAATAATTGCATTTTCATTTCTTGGTACTTGGCGGAGACATATACTCTCGCATAGTGAAAGTGTCTAGACAAGCATAACTTGTCCTTCTCCAAATCACCATTTGATATACCAAGAAGTTCAACACAATGAGAGTTGAAGACTTTATTGTCCAAAGAAAAAGGAAGTGGAATTGAGAGAGATATGGACATTGTGACTGAAGGAAGCAAAGGGTTATGATATGAAAAGAACTCCCCCTTAGACAGTGCATAACACTCAACCCAAACCTAAAGAGAGATCAAGAATGTGGATATTTACAAAGACCAAGTTCTCTCCTCAAAGATGAAAATCTGTTTTGAGGAAGGGGTTTGGTGAAAATATCAGCAACTTGTTTTTCAGTTTCAATGAAATGGAGTTCAAAGGACTTCTTTGCAACCTCATCTCTCAAGAAGTGATGCCTAATCTCAATATGCTTGGTTCTAGAATGCTGAATGGGGTTTTTAGACAGATTTATTGCACTTGTATTATCACATAGGATGGGTACACAACCTAAATCTTAGTTGTAATCGAGAAGTTGATGTTTCACCCAGAGAATCTGAGTTCCACATCTACCTGCTGCAACATATTCAGCCTCTGCAGTTGACAATGCAACTGAATGTTGCTTCTTGGAAGCCCAAGAAATAAGGCACCCACCTAGGAATAAACACACGCCACTTGTGCTTTTTCTATCTAATTTACACCCAGCATAGTCAGCATCACAATAGGCAATCAAATCTAGCTTGCAATTAGCAGGATACCAAATTCCTAAATCACATGTTCCAACAAGATATTTAAAAATTCTTTTAACAGCTAACATGTGACTTTCCTTAGGATTAGACTGAAATCTAGCACACAAACACACACTAAACTGAATATCTGGTCTAGAAGTTGTAAGATAGAGTAGAGAGCCAATCATACCTCTGTAGGTCTTTTGGTCTACTGACTTACCATTTGAGTCTTCTTCTAGTTTAGCATTTATAGCAATAGGTGTGCTTGAATGCTTGAGGTTCTGAAAGTCAAACCTTTTGAGAAGCTCCTTGACATACTTGGCTTGACTGATGAAGATCCCTTCAGTTGTTTGGTTAACCTGCAGTCCCAAGAAAAATGTTAAATCTCCCATTAAACTCATTTCAAATTCATTCTTCATTTGATTTGAAAATTCAGTGCATAGGCCTTTATTGGTTGAGCCAAATATTATGTCATCAACATAAATTTGGACCACAATTATTTGATTTTTGACTGTTTTTGTGAACAAAGTCTGATCAACATTTCCTCTAGAATATCCTTTTTCAAGTAAAAAAGTACTCAAACGGTCATACCAAGCTCTTGGAGCTTGTTTAAGACCATAGAGAGCCTTATTAAGCTTGAAAACATGGTTTGGATGTTTCTCATTTTCAAATCCAGGAGGTTGTTCAACAAAAATATTTTCCTTAATATATCCATTTAAAAATGCATTTTTTACATCCATTTGATAAACTTTGAAATTCATGGAGGATGCAAAAGCAAGGAAAATTCTAACTGCTTCTAGTCTAGCTACAGGGGCATATGATTCTTCAAAATCAATTCCAAATTCTTGATTATACCCCTTTGCAACTAGCCTAGCTTTATTTCTAATGACTTGACCATTTTCATTCAACTTATTTCTGAAAACCCATCTAGTGCCAATGACTGTTTGGTCACTAGGTCTAGGTACTAATTCTCATACTTGATTTCTTTCAAATTGATGAAGTTCATCATGCATGGCATTAATCCAATCTGAACTTGACAGGGCTTCATCAATTGACTTTGGTTCAATTTGGGAAATTAGAGCTAGTGGGTCTTCTTCAATATCATGCAGGAATGATGATCTGGTCCTTAATCTATCATGTACATTGCCAACCACATTGTCTAATGGGTGATCTCTTAAAAACCGATGCTCAGAAATTACCTGTTCAGAAGTACCCACTTCTGGGACAATATTACCTGAGCCACTTGGAGATGGTGTGTTCAGGTTCTCTTCAATGTTTTCAAACTCCTCAACAGTTGGTGAAGAGTCCACAATAAATTCATCCTCTTCAGTGTCTTGTCTTTCCCTGCAAGATTTAGAATTATTAGTTGAAAAGGAATTTTCATCAAAGATAATATGTGGAGATTCTTCAACAGTTTTAGTTTTAAGAATGTACACTTTGAAAGCCCTTGACACATTAGAATAGCCAAGGAAGATAGCTTCCTGACTTTTAGCATCAAATTTGTCAAGATTTTCTTTGTTATTATTGTGTACAAAGCATTTGCACCCAAAAGTTTTAAAATAAGATACAGTTGGCTTTTTGTTTTTCAATAATTCATAGGAGGTTTTTCTGATTTTTGGTCTGATCAAAGCTCTATTTAGAATGTGATTGGCTGTGTTGACAGCTTCAGCCCAAAAGGATTTGGGCAAGTTACTTCCTAAGAGCATGGATCTAGCCATTTCCACAAGAGTTCTATTCTTTCTTTCCACAACTCCATTTTGTTCTGCAGTTCTTGGTGAAGAAAACTTGTGGAATATTTGAAATTCAGCACATAAATCAGAAAAAGATGTGTTCTCGAATTCACCCCCATGATCAGTCAAAATATTTTTGATTTTATATGGATAAGTTGTTAAGACAGTGGTACAAAAGTTCCTGAATTCAAGACAAGTATCACTTTTGTGGGACAAAAAAATAACCCAAGTAAATCTAGTAAAATCATCAATGATTACAAACCATATCTTTTGCCACTTAGACTTAGAATTCTTGTAGGGCCAAAAAGGTCCATGTGAAGTAATTCTAGTGGCTTAGATGTGAGTACCTCATTGAAGTTTTTAAAAGATTTTCTTGTTTGTTTTCCTTTAGCACAGATCCCACAAACTTGATTTTCAACTTTAGAGAAGGATTCAGGAAGACCCTTAACCAAATTCAATCTTAACAGCTTATTCATTGTTCTGAAACTTGCATGGCCAAGTCTTTTGTGCCAAGTCCATGCAATTTCATCTTTATTAGCAACAAAGCAAAGATTTTCAGAAAAGTTTTTATTTAGGTTGATCATGTAGACATTGTTTTCCCTTTTTCCAAAGAATTTGATTTTATCAGTTGATGAATCAATTATCTTACAAAAATCAGATTCAAACACAACTTTGTGACCTTTGTCACATAGTTGGCTGATACTGAGCAGATTATAATCAAGACCATCAACTAGTAAAACATTATCTACAGAGTTTGAGGAAGTTTGACCAACCTTACCAGATCCTATGATCTTTCCTTTATTTTTACCTCCAAAAGTTACTGACCCTCCCTCCTTTTCAATCAGGAATGAGAATTTGGCTCTGTCTCCTGTCATGTGTCGTGAACACCCACTGTCAAGAAACCACACATTGGAGTTGGGTGCACGACCTTCCTGCAAAATAGATCAGTGAAGAGAAGATTTTGGTACCCAAACAGAGTTGGGACCATCAGAATGTTTGAACATTGTTAGTAAATCTTTTCTCACCCAAATTTGACTTGTTTTTTATTTTTGTTTTGTTAAATTGGTGTTTTCAGTCTTTTTCTGTTTGTTCTTTTCCTTAGAAATGAAAGCACCAATATTTTTTTTTTAGTGGGAGGGGAGTTTTTCATTTGAGCATAGGAGTTCAGATTAGGAGGTGGAATCCATGGATTTTGTTGGTACATCAAAAGTTTGGATGAAAGAATTGAGGATGATACCAACAAGGGTTGTCATACCATTGGCTCCAAGGATTGGTCCAATCATTTTGAAATGTTCTTGGAGGTCCAAGGTTCTTTATAAATGATTTCCTTTGACTTTTTCTTGTTTTTCAAATTTTTATTTGAATTTTTGATTGAGTTGTTTGTAACTTTTGATGTTGAGCAGGTCGACCTCTCCATGACTGGTGTCGACACAGCAACCACAGAAGTCTTCTTCTTGTGGACTGGTGTCGACCTGTCAGGAGACTGTGTCAACCTGGTTGTCTTCTTTTGTTTTTGAGTTTTTGATTTGTTTTGTGTTTTGTTTGATGTTTTGTCTGATGTTTGCTTGATTTCTGTGTTCTCAAGATTAGGACCTTTGACAAATTTAATTAATGGTGCTTTGCCCTTTTTCTCACCGGATTTGTCTTTCTTTGGTTTTTGTTTGTTGAATCCTAATCCATGAGAGGTTGTTGTCATATTTGTTCCTAGCAATGCCTCCAAGTTATCTTTACCTTTTGTGAAGGTTTGGATAACTTCATCCCTTTCTTTTAGCTGGTTTTGAAGAGTTTTAATTTCTTCAATCTTTTGTTGTTTTTCTTGTTTTTCCATTTCCAGCTTTTCAGATAGGTCTTTGAATTCTTGGGTGGCCTTTTGAGAGGCAAGCTTCAGATCATCAATTAGATTCATGAGATTTTCTTTTTCTTCATTTAATTCTGTTATCTCATTTTCTAGCTCACAAGTTCTGTTGTTTGAAGATTGGTTATGATAAAGGTTTTCAATTTTCTTTTTGATATGTTTGTTTTCTTTTCTCATTTCAGAATATTTTTCAACTAGTTCTGCATAAACATCCTGCCAATCTTCAACAGTGAAATCTTCAAAAGAGGTGCTTACCTTTTCTTTAGAATTGTTGGCCATGAAGCAGATTTCCTCACTCTCAGAGCTTGAGGATTTTTTGTCTTCTTCTTCTTCACTTGAATCTTCATCAGACCAAGTGGCTACCATGGCCTTTGGCTTCTTGAACTTCTGGAATTTCTTGTGCTTTTCTTTCTTGTTCTCAGGACACTCTCCCTTCATGTGTCCTGGCTTATTACACCTGTAACAAATGACAGTTTCGTCAGTTTTTTTATTCTTGTTAAAATTAGAAGAGGAAGTGTTTCTTTTACCTGAGGAAAACTTCTTTTTCCCAGACATTTTTCCTTTTCTATATTTCAAGAATTTTCTGAATTGCCTGGTCATGAGGGCAATTTCATCCTCATTTGACTCAGACTCCTCAGAGCTTGTCTTTTCCTGACTTTTGTCTTTATTACTTGAAGAGGCCTTAAGTGCCATTGGCTTGGTCTTAATTATGTGTTCTTCATTTCTTTTCAAATTGATTTCATATGTCATTAAGGATCCTATCAATTCATCCAAAGACATTTTGGACAAATCTTTAGAATCTTCAATGACAGTGGCCTTTGTGTGCCAAATTGAAGAAAGTGAACGTAATATTTTCCTTACCAAGTCTGCATCTGTGTAGTCCTTACCTAAGGCCTTGAGTCCATTGACAATAACCATGAACCTGGCAAACATTTCAGAAATTGTTTCATTAGACTTCATCATAAACAATTCATATTCTGAAACAAGAATATTTGCCTTAGTTTCCTTCACTTGTGATGTTCCCTCATAGAGTAATTCGAGTTTATCCCACATCTCTTTGGCAGATTTGCACATTGAGATTCTCGAATACTCTTTGGATGAACAGCACATTGAATCATGTTCATGGCACTATAATTCAATGTGGCTTTTCTTATTTGTTCCCTAGTCCAGGTCTTCTTCCTCTCCCTGGTTTTCATAGGGACCAACCTCAACCACTTTCCAAATTTCATAGTTCTGGGCTCTTAGAAAGACTTGCATTCTATTTTTCCAGTATGAATAGTCCGTTCCATTAAAGAATGGTGGCCTATTTATGGAATGCCCCTCAGCTATGAAACCTTTGGAATCCATTGAGTTAAAAAGAAAGCACATAAAGAATACTTAGCAAACAAGCAAACAATCAAGCAATCAGACACACAATACTCAAAAACTGCTCAAATCAAATCAGATCAAGTATAAACCCTCTCTGATACCAATTGAAGGATCGAGGAAAAGGTGTGGATAAGATCTAGAAGGGGGGGGGATGAATAGATCTATGCCACTCTATGCGGAAGCTTAAGCAATTTAAAAAATGCTTTGAGAATCAGAGGCAATTTTAACAGTGAAAAACATAGATCTGATGAGATGATAGGTGAGTTGATAAAATAGATGTGAAACCAGTTGATTAAGTGACTTTTAAGCGATTCTATGCAAGCATCTAATGGATAATAGAATCAAACCACAGATAGACAAGTGCACAGAGATTTTTAGGTGGTTTGGAAATCACCCATGTGATTCCTACATCCACCCCTCACACCCAGTGAGGATTCACTAAACAACCTGGGTTACACACCCACTGGAGCCAGACAACTCCAACACCTGAGTTTACAACTCACACACCTCTAGAGTAAGACTACTCTAGATCCCTGAGCAAGACTGCTCAACAACTACTTGAGCTCGACAACTCAAACTGAGCACAATGGCTCACAAACAACTATGCTAGACACCAACACATGACATAATCTTCTAGCAGCAGATCATGTCCAACATGAGAACATTCATGAGAATTATGCAGAAGCACTTGCACAATCTCAAAATGTCTCAGAAGAACAAAAGTACAAAGAGGATTGTATGAAAAGACTTTGTTCTTCAGTGTACTCCCTTGTAGAAGCTCAGATTGGGAAGAGGCTTGAATCCTTGAAGTCCCAACCGATGCTCTGCACAATTGAACTTGGGGATCTTCCTTGAAATCTTCTCCAACAGATGCTTCTACTTGATCTGCTTCCTTGAGGCGCTTCAGATGCTTCTTCAACAATCACACTCCAATTCTCACAATCGAATTGATGAGAATTGGTCTTCAGAAGACACCAGGAGAGCAGAGGAGGGAGATGAACTCTTCTCGCAGCCAAAGGGAACTTTCTGAAGGCTCCAAGAGTTCGTTGGGTCTCTTGATGTGATGGATGGCCAATTGGGGGCTTCTTATACCCAAAAGATTCCATGGATACCCTTTAGGTACAAGGGCACACGATCCTAGGTTGATACCCCATCGCCCTAGGATGACACGTGGCAATCATCCATCTTAAGTTGGAATCTTTCCGTAGTGTGTCGACCTGCCTTGGTGATGGTGTCGACACACTGTCCCAAATCTGAGAATTGGTTGTTCTGGGAACAAGGTCCAGTGTCGACCTGCTCTGGTCTTGCGTCGACCTGCTGTCCCATTCTGCAAACAGGCTGTTCTAGAAATGAGGTCCAGTGTCGACCTGCCCTGATCCTGCGTCGACCTGGGTAGACTAATTCCTAGAATTTTGCAACTCGTGTCGACCTGCTCTTTGGCTAGTGTCGACACAGTCTAGGCATTTCTTCAGCTTTTTGCCTTTGAGACTGAGGTGTTGTGTCGACACTATTGTGGGGTGTGTCGACACCACCTTTGCAAAAAATATTTGTACATGAAAATTAAACACATATATCATTAGTAAAATATTTTATTATTAGTACAAATGATAAGTGTGCTTTGAAACATGCTTTTTGAATATAAATTTCAGGTGGAATGTGTGTATCATGTTTCAATTAGTTTGCATTCAAATCACATTTGTCATCATCAAAATTAGAGGGGAAATGATATGAAATTACACTCAACCCAACAGACAACGCTGACTGGATACTCTGGTACTGACAAGTCTGGCGCCACCTCAACCTGCGAGTAGTCCAACACATGCGATGGATCTGCAACGTACCTCCTGAGCTGCGAAACGTGAAACACACTGTGCACACCTGCTAACTCAACCGGAAGACTCAACCTGTAAGCCACCTCGCCGACCCTCTCGGTGATAGGGAATGGCCCGACGTACCTCGGACTGAGCTTTCCCTTTCTACCAAACCTCATGATGCCCTTGGTCGACAAGACCCGCAAGAAAACGAGGTCACCAACACTGAACTGTAACGGTCTCCTGCGGATGTCTTCGTAGCTCTTCTGTCTGCTCTGTGCTGCCCGAAGCCTCTGCCTGATCAGACTGACCGTGTCTGCACATAGCTGCACTAACTCTGGCCCCAAAAGCTACCTCTCACCAACCTCGAACCAGTGAAGTGGAGTCCTGCACGGGTGACCATATAAGGCCTCGTATGGTGACATTCCGATGCTCGAGTGATAACTGTTGTTATACGCGAACTCTACCATCGGAAGGTGCGACTCCCAAGTGCCGCTCTAGTCTAAACATCACGCTCTCAACATGTCCTCCAGTATCTGAATGGTCCGCTCTGACTGTCCATCTGTCTGAGGGTAGTACGCTGTGCTGAACCTCAACTCTGTGCCCAGTGCTCTCTGAAGACTGCACTAAAACCCTGACATGAACCTCGGATCTCTGTCGGAGACGACCGAAATGGGGATCTCGTGCAACGAAAAAACTCTGTCCACGTACATCCTGGCTAACCTGTCCACTGACCACGACATCCTGATCGGAAGAAAATGCACTGCCTTGGACAAACGATCCACAATCACCCAGATACCATCGTGCCTCTGCGGGGTACGGGGCAAACCAACCACAAAGTCCATGGTGATGTCGTCCCACTTCCACTCGAGAATGGGTAACAGTTGTAGCTCACCACCAGGACGCTGATGCTCGGCCTTCACCTGCTGACAGGTAAGGCACCGAGCAACAAACTCTGCCACTCCCCTCTTCATCTCTGGCCACCAGAAGAGCCTCCTCAAGCAATGGTACATCTTGGTGGAGATAGGATGAACACAATACCTCGATCTGTGAGCCTCTGACAAAACTGCCTGGCGTGCCTCCTCAGGAACGTACAAGTGGCCTCTGAATCTGACCTCACCGTCCTCGTCGAGCTCAACATCTGGCATCTGTAAAATGTCTTCCAACTGAGGGTCTGCCTGCTGCGCCTGCAACACCTGCGTGAACACTGACAGTCGAACTGACAAATTGCTCGCCACTGCACGGTCTCTATGCCTCGACGGTACAAACACTCCCTGTGACATCTCCTCGAACAACCTCCACTCTCTGACCATCAGCGAACTCAAGCGCACACGCCAGCTCAAAGCATCGGCTACGATGTTAGCCCTTCCTGGGTTATAGGAAAGGGTTAGGTCGTAGTCCTTCAAATACTCCATCCATCGGTGCTGCCTCAAGTTCAGATCCCTCTTGGTGAAGATATACTACAGACTCTGGTGATCGGTGAAGATCTAAAAAGCCTCGCCATACAGGTAGTGCCCCCACAACTTGAGAGCGAACACCACTGCTGCCAGCTCCAAGTCATGGGTGGGGTAGTTCTCCTCATGCTTCTTGAGCTGCCGAGAAGCATAGGCAACGACCCCACCGTGCTACATCAGCACGGCACCCAAACCCGACCTCGACGCATCGGTGTAGACCACGAAACCACCGCTGCCCGATGGCAAGACCAACACTGGCGCTGAAGTCAACCTCGTCTTCAGCTCTCGAAAACTCTGCTCACAATCCTCTGGCCAAACAAACCTGACGTCCTGCCTAGTCAACCTAGTCAACGGCACTGCTATCTTGGCAAAATCTTGAATAAACCTCCGGTAGTAACCAGCCCAACCCAGAAAATTGCGGACCTCTGACACCGATGTGGGCTGCTCCCATGACAACACGGCCTCCACCTTGGCAAGGTCCACTACCACACCAGAACCCGAGATCGCATGCCCGAGAAAGTGCACCTCTTTCAGCCAAACTCGCACTTATCGAACTTGGCATAAAGGCAGTGACTTCGCAGGGTCTCTAGCATGATCCTCAAGTGCTCCTCGTGCTCCTCCTCAGAAGCCAAGTAGACCAAAATATCATCAACAAAAACAACTACAAAACGATCTAGGTACTCACTGAACACCCTATGCATCAGATCCATGAATGCTGCAGGTGCGTTCGTCTGCCCAAATGGCATCACGACAAACTCAAAGTGACCATACCTGGAACGGAAAGCCGGCAAACCAACATCTGACTCTCTGATCCGCATTTGATAGTAACCAAATCTCAAGTCAATCTTCGAGAAAACTTGGGCCGACTGCAACTGATCAAACAAATCATCGATCCTCAGCAACGGGTACCTGTTCTTCACAGTAACTTGGTTCAACTGCCGATAATCGATGCACAAACGAAGACTGCCATCCTTCTTCCTCACAAATAAAATAGGCGCACCCCACGGTGAACGACTCGGGCAAATGAAGCCTAGCTCAAGTAGCTTCTGCAACTGGCGCTTCAACTCACGCAGCTCCGCCGGGGCCATCCAATAAGGTGCCTTGGACAAAGGCATCGTACCGGGCAAAAGCTCAATGGAGAACTCTACCTCCCGCTCAGGCAGCAAACTAGGTAGATCCTCCGGGAAGACATCGGAGAACTCAGAAACAACCAGCACGTCAAAAACTGAAGATCTGCTAGGCTCCAAAGAACAAACCGAAGCAAGGTATGCCACACAACCATCGCGGATCAAACGGCGAGCGGTACATAAGGAAATAAATGGCCGACGGGTAGACCAGATACCTCGGAAGCAGAGGACAGGCTATCCAGGTATCCTAAACTGAACGGTCTTCCACTGGCAATCAACCACAGCTGAGTGAGCCTCCAACTAGTCCATGCCCAGGATGACATCAAAGTCGCAAAGCTGCAGTGCGTACAACCTAGCCGGCAACTGGTGCCCCTCGACCTCAACTGCCACACCCTCCAGGTAAATAAAAGAACGCATGTAGTCACCAAACGGGAGATTGACCATCACGTAACACTGCCTCTCAGGAGCGTGACAATCTAGGGACTCATAGAATTCCTCGGAAGCAAAACACAAAGAAGCACCGGGGTCGACCAAAACATGAGCAGCTCTGCCAAGGATAGGTAGAGTACCTATAACAAGGTTTGACGCCTCTGCCTGCTCCCGGGTGAGTGCCATCACACGACCACGCCCACGCTGCTGCACCTGCTGCGGCTGCTGCTGCTGCGGCGGCTGAGGCTGAGGGTACTACTGCTGCTAGTGGTACGGATGGTACTACTGTGGCTGCGGAAACTGCTGAGCCTGCTGCTGGTACTGCCCCCGCTGCTGCTGAAGGGTACCTACTGATAATTACTAAATTTTTAGCGTTAAATTTCATACATTTAGTTAACTTTAGACATCAGTTGTCCATAAATAACGTGTAATTTGACTTTAATTTTCATTCTATTCATGTTTAAGATTTGAGGATGATTAGTTGATATTGGGGTTAGAATACATGTTAGATTTTCATTTAATAAATCATTTCTTTCAGATTAACTAATTGGGTTCATTTTGGGAAATAAAAAGTCTTTGTAAATAAATGTTGTACATAAATAATTCTTGGTCTTACATTTTCATAAATAATTCTTGTAAATATTAATGTGTAATAAATTAGATTCTTATATTAGTTGATATTTAGAATACACATGTTAGATTTCATTCAAATAAGTCATTCATTTTTTAGATTGACTAATTAGGTTCTTTTTCTTTTCACAGATATATTTTGAAAATAAAGAAATTTTTTTTATATATAAATAATTTTAGAGACATTATAGTTTGTAAATAGTGTGTAAATAAATAAATGTTTGACTAAAACATTGTTTTAACCACATTTTGCCACTGCGGCATCCCCATCTCACCATTTTTTTATATATAAACCTGATATCAAATTTTCTCATTTCTCTAAAACGTTTTGCCTCATCTGACAGGAGGGGAGAAGCTTCGGGAAGAAGGTGTGTGAGCCTGCCAGGTGTGCCAGGGGCTAGGGCGCCTGGAGCCATGGAAGGGCGGCCAGGTGTGCCAGGGGCTTGGGCGCCTGGAGCCATGGAAGGGCGGCCAGGTGAGCAGGGGCACTGGCGAGGTGGCTGGGTGTGGCCAGGCTGGGTGCGGCGCGCCCCAGGTGGTGCAGACCTGGGCCTGGAGCTGTGGCTGTGATGGGGCTGGGCGGCCAGGGTTGCTATGCGGTTGGAAGCAGGGGCGGTGCATGCTGGCTTTGGTGCGATGGAGGCTATGGCGGATCTCCAGGCGGCTTGTGAGATGGGCAGATCCAGATGCAGGGGCGCCGTGCAGAGCGGAGGCAGGCTGGAGCTCGAGCGGCAGATGGCGGGAAGAGGAACTCGCTTTGGAGGTCCGAGTGCCTATATAAGGACCTCAGGTCCTCTTCTCCAGGGTTCTGGAGTTCGAATTTGTTAGGATTTTTAGTTTCCATTTTTCTGTATTTTCTTCTTTCGCAAAGTTAGGAGGGGGTTTGGTAGTCAAATTTTTAGTAGTTTTATTTCTTCCATTTTGTTCCTGTACTTCTTCTTTCAGTAGAGCAGGAGAGCTGGGATTTTGGAGTTTCCTTTGGCATTTCTTTCTGTAGCTTTTCTTTCAAACAGAGCATGGAGGTGTTGCTGATTCGAGTTGTGTAGTTTAGTTTGTGTTTTTATCATCTCTTTTAGTCCAGATTGTTTAAGGGATTCGACTGTTGAGTTGGAGAGTTATTTCCTCTATTCTTCTGAAGCTTACGAATTGTTGCTGCTATTTCTTCTGTCTAATTTTCTTCCCTCTGTGCATTGGAAGTATCTGAAATTGGGGGTTTCTTCTTTCCTCTAGTTCGGTTGCTGTGTGAGAAGATTAGTTTGTTCTTCTTTTCTCCTTACGATTGTTCATCATTTTTTTTTAGATATTTCTACTATGTGGATTTTTTTTGGGGGTTCGACTGTTGGAATTGTTTGGTTTTTCGTCCTTCTGTAAGCATCTAATTCAGTATTTTGGGTGCTTGTTCAGAATCTGGGAGGTCCGCAGCAACAGGGGTTCAGCATCTCTTCTGGTGAAGATGGTTGGCTATTTCGATTTTGGGAGTTTTTAGTTGTTCTTTCTTCTGTTATTCGACATTTATGCAGTGGAGTATTCTGCTGCTGCCATGGGGAAGGAATTGAGCATTTGTCTTGAGATTTTTTTTTCTCTTGTGTTCAGATGGTTACAGGGCAACGAGCTTGTAATTTTAGTTACATTCCAGTTTCAAATTTCTGCTGTGTTTAAACTTTGATCCAGTGTATTTAGTTCCCATTGGTTACTGTGTTTGCTTCTCTTCTGTGTTGCTGTGAGGGATTCGAGAGTTCAGAATTGTTGCTTTCATTTTGTCGGTGTTATTTTTTTTTCCATTTTCTTCTGTGTTTAGAGGAATCCAGAAATCAGATCATGAGTTGAAGTTACAAGTTATATTTCTTTTACTGTTTTCTTACTAATTCATCCCTCGAGCTATGAGGTTATAGTGTCGTGTTCTTCTTGCTATTTCGAAGTTTAGTGCAATTTGCTTCCTCTTTGTTCTTCATCCCTCGAGCTGTGAGGGTACATTGATATCAAGTTTCTTAAATTTCAATTCTGCTGGTCTTTCATTAAGTTTAATCTGTCAAGTGTGTGGGATTTGATTGGTGTTGTTTACACAATTGAATTTAATGCAATATTACTTTGATGAAAATGTGTCTGTTAGAATGGTGTCAAGTCAAAGTAGGTTAATTCAAATTCTATTTTGCCTCTCCGTGGATATGACCTGTTCTCACCACTATATTAGTTCACTTTTGCAATTTTAATTTGTGAGACAGTTTAGAGAAGGTGAGCATTTTGACGTGTGCAACGAACTCTTGGCAACGGAAAATGCACAGTCAACAATGCACGCGTTCATCTTGGCGCCGTTGCCGGGGAGGCGTTAGAGTTTGATTTAATTCTACTTTGATTTGATTTCATTTGCATTGGGCCTTTCATTGACTTGTTATTAGGCTTTTCATTTCAGATTTACACAAAGGAGGAACATGGAGATTGGGCTTGACCTTTGAAGCCCATTGGAGGAGAGCTTGCTGATTTCATTTCAAATTTGCTTTTAATTCAGAATTTTAGATAAAAGAGTGTGAGTGAAGCTTATAGTGAGGATTTCATGTACTCTCTGTGCATGCACAGAGATTTCTTTCAAGTTGGCATGTAATAATTGGACTCTTTGTGGTTTGTGTGGTTTGAGACTAGTCTATAGTATCACTTTATATTTTCTTAGTTAGATTCCATTTCATTTAGTTCAAAAACCAAATAAAAATTTAAAAAAATCTAAAATCGAAAAAAATTCCAAATCGCTCTTTCATGTTAGTCGTTTGATTTGTAAATAAAAATTTCATCTTTCAAGATTAGAATCACTTGTTTTAGGTCATTCATCATTTTAATTGTCATTTTAATTCCATTTCTTTTATTGCATTGAAGAGTGTGGGGGAAAGGTAAGTCTTCCATCTCTTGTTTCATGCATTAGACTTAGCATTAGAAAACCATTGTTTGAACTTGTTTGTTGCACTTCACATTTGTAAAAAGGGACTGCTTAAGGGCTTCACCCATTAGAAAAAAGATAAGGTGAGGGATTTCATCACCCTTTCCTTTGCCCAAAAATCACAAAAATTTTCCACATTCTTGCATTTGCCTAAACTTTCAAGAAAAACCAGTAGACGTGGCCCTAGGGTTCATAATTAGATTTATCCTTTCTTGAATTCAAAACTTCTCTTTAAGTCTGGTGTCTAGGATTAGAGGTTAAAAGCTTACGCTTAAGTGAGTTAGAGGTTATTTAATTGGGTCCTTGCGAAAGCAAGGGGGGCCTCCCTCTACTCCACCTCTTACCTGGCCAGTACAAGAAGAGTTAGGATTGGACTTAAGCAAGAGTAAATCTGATTTTGAGAAAAATAACATAGGTCCAAGGAACACTTAGTGTTTAGGTTAAATTGTTTTGAAAGTGTTTGCTTGTTTGTGTTTGTTCATAAAAATTTAAAAATCAATAAAAATCCAAAAAATCATAAATAGAAGGATTTTCAACTTCGCATGCTTGGTAGACGTTCTCTGGACATAGATTTGGCTCAACCTATAGACGAGATTGAAAGATTCTTTCATAGGATGTCCAACCAAGATCAAAACCAAATAGCTAGAAATATGGAGGAGGTTGCACCCAGACAGATGAAGGAGTACTTTATTCCTTCTAATTATCAACCTGCCACTTGCATTAGGCCGGAAATTCCGGCAAATCATTTTGAGATCAAGCCAGGAACCATTCAGATGTTGCCATCTTTTATGGCAATCCCAATGAAGACCCTTATAGGCATATAGATGAGTTCCTAGAGATTTGTTCCACTGTCAGGATCCAAAATTTCACTGAAAATGCCTTGAGATTAACCTTATTTCCATTCTCTTTGAAAGATAAGGCCAAACATTGGTTAGGAACTATAGGGAGAACCATCACAACATGGCCAGAAATGCAGCAGGAATTTTTAAAGAAGTTTTACCCCATTGGCCGGACCAACACCATGAGAAGGGCAATAACTGGATTCTCCCAACATCCGGGAGAATTAATGCATGAATCATGGGAAAGACTAAAAGAGTTGCTTAGAAAATGTCCTCATCATGGTCTGTCGAGGTGGCAAATAGTCCAAGCTTTTTATGAAGGACTGACGGAATCAAATAGGCAAATGGTTGATGCCTCATGTGGAGGAGCATTCATGACTAAGAGCGAGGATGAGGCATATAATCTTTTTGATACATTGAGTGAGAATTCTATCAATCATGCCTCACTCTACTCTTACGAGAGAGCACTAGGACCTATAAAGAAGGCAGGGTGTATGAAGTAAAAGGGAGAGGAGAATCAGATTCTAGGGTAGAAGATCTGATAGCTAGACTTGACCAAAGATTGGAGCAGAAGTTGGAACAAAAATTCGATCAATTATTATCTTTGACTGGGCAAGCCACACCCAAATTTTCTCAACAACCTGAAACTTGTGCTATGTGTGCTAGCTCAGCTCACCCCACCAATGCTTGTCCCACTACTGCCCAATTACCTCCTTTCATTCAAGAACAAGTCCAAGCTGCCCAAGGTTTCTACAAACCCTCCTATGATCCATATTCTAACACATACAACCCTGGTTGGAGAAACCACCCAAACTTTTCTTGGAAAAATCAATCTGAACAAGTTTCTCAACCTTCCTTTAAGCAATCCATGTACGGTCAATCCTATCCCAATCAGAATTCGGGATTTGGCCAATCTTCTTATTCCAAACCTCCACAAGTCCAAGGAAATCAAAACTCAAATCAAGTTGCTTACACCAATTTCCAGCAACCTTCATATCAACCACCACCTCCTCAGCCTAATTGGGATGATAAAATGAATCAACTCCAAAACATGATGGCGACTCTATGCCAAACTGTACAAGAACAACAAAATCAATATCAAACTCAAAACCAAAATTTTCAACAAAATTTGGCAAGGATAGAGTCTCAAATTGCTGATGTATGTCAAAGGAGGGAAGCATGGCAATTGCCAAGTCAAGCTGTAGCAAACCCAAGAAACAACCCTCCGGGATTCTATCAGAACCAGCAATACCATCAGGCCCAGGGGTACAGACCACCACCTGCTAGACAAAATGCACCTCCACCACAGAACCCACAACAAGCTTTTGTCCAGAACATTCCTGCACCACAAAATCAAAATCAACCTATACAACAGGATCATCCTCATCCCCAAGCTAGGGGCCCGCAAGTAGAGAATGCAAAAACTGTGTCTACCTTAAGAAGTGGAAGAATCAGAACAAATCCTCACCCGCACATGTCAACATTGAATGAGGATAAAGAAAATGAAATTGAACTTGAAACTAAAGAAGAGGTTGAAAAAAATGTTGAAAAATCCAAGGGAAAAGAGAAAATAACTGAAGAGCCTCTAGACACAGTCAAAATAAATGAAGACCCAAGTCATTACATTCCAAGAGTACCTTTTCCTGAGGCCTTAAAGCCAAAATCTAAAAACAAGCCAACTGGTAATGATGAACTCTTGGAACTATTTAAGTAAGTTCACATTAATATTCCTCTCCTTGATGCCATCAAGCATGTGCCTGCTTATGCCAAATTTCTAAAAGAAATGTGTACTCCAAAACGAGAAGTGAGAAATAAAATTGAAACCATCATTCTTCCAGAAATTGTGAGTACCATTGTCTTGAATCAACTCCCTAAAAAGCTCAAAGATCCAGGCACTCCACTAATTCCTTGCACCATCGGTGGAGTCACTTTTGAAAGTGGCCTTTTAGATTTGGGAGCCAGTGTCAATCTTCTACCTTCTGCTATTTTTGAGAAATTCAAGATAGGAGAGTTGAAACCCACTTCTGTTGTCCTTCAACTAGCCGATCGTTCTGTCACCACTCCTAAAGGCTTAGTTGAGGACGTGATTGTGAAAATCAATGATTGTTATTTTCCCGCCGATTTTATCATTCTGGACATGAACACCCCTCAAGATTTAACTCAGTCCACCATCATCCTTGGTAGGCCCTTTTTGGCCACAGCAAGGGCTAACATTGATTGTGCCACCAGGATGATGAATATATCATTTGGGGATAGGCGGGTTAGTATCAACATTTTTAGGGCATCTAGGCATCATGATGAAAGAGAAAGTTGTCTAGTGGTAGATACCTTGGAAAAATCTTGTGTGGAAGAAGTAGTAGACCAACCCTGTGCTCTAGGGTTTGAGGAAGAGGAAGGAAATTTAGTTCCATGTTTCAGGATAATGATCTATCATTTCCATTAGAGTCCTCCTTTGAGCTAAAACCACTCCCTGCTATTTAAAGTACATCTTTTTAGGAGAGAATGAGACTTGGCCCGTCATAATTGCTAGTGATCTTGAGGAAGGGCAGGAGAAGAAATTGATTGAAGTTTTGAAGAGTCATAGGAAAGCTATAGGTTGGACAATAGATGATTTGAGAGGGATAAGTCCTTCAGTGTGCACACATCGCATATACTTGGAAGAAAATGCTAAAAGCTCAATAGAAATGCAAAGAAGGCTTAATCCTAACATGAAAGAAGTTGTTAAAAAGGAGATTGTCAAATGGTTAGATGTTGGATTCATTTATCCCATCTCTGATAGCCAGTGGGTTAGTCCAACTCAAGTTGTGCCGAAAAAGTCAGGACTA
This sequence comes from Colocasia esculenta, assembly GCA_014218235.1. Classification (NCBI taxonomy): domain Eukaryota; kingdom Viridiplantae; phylum Streptophyta; class Magnoliopsida; order Alismatales; family Araceae; genus Colocasia; species Colocasia esculenta. Next base: position 73,375,093 of record CM024758.1, read on the forward strand.
ACTGTAATTCAAACTGAAAAGGGTGAGCTCATTCCCACTAGGCTGGCTACAGGATGGAGAGTGTGCATTGACTATCGCAAACTGAATGCGATGACCAAGAAAGACCATTTCCCCTTGCCTTTCATTGACCAAATCTTAGAGAAACTGGCAGGCCAAAAATTCTTTTGCTTCCTTGATGGATATTCAGGGTATAACCAAGTGGCTATTCACCCTGAGGACCAAGAAAAGACCACTTTCACATGTCCATTTGGAACCTTTGCCTTTAGACGCATGCCCTCCGGACTGTGCAATGCCCCTGCAACTTTTCAACGTTGCATGCTGTCCATTTTTTCAGACATGGTTGGGGATTACCTAGAAGTCTTTATGGATGATTTCTCTGTGTTTGGAAATGACTTTGATTCATGCCTCGACCATTTGACTGAAGTGCTCAGAAGATGCATTAATGTCATCTTGTCTTAAGTTGGGAAAAAGCCACTTCATGGTTAAGGAGGGGATTGTCTTAGGACATATTGTCTCAGAGAGAGGGATAGAGGTAGATAAAGCCAAGGTAAATCTCATTTCCGAATTGCCTCCTCCCAACTCTGTCAAACAAATTAGATCCTTCCTTGGTCATGCTGGATTCTATAGGAGGTTCATCAAGGACTTTTCAAAAATTGTAAGGCCATTGACTTCTTTGTTGAAAGACACTCCTTTCATTTTTGACGAAGCTTGTACTAAAGCATTTGAGGACTTAAAAGATATTTTGACCAGAGCTCCGATTCTACAATCTCCAGACTGGTCATTACCATTTGAGATAATGTGTGATGCTTCAGATTTTGCTATAGGTGCCATTTTGGGTCAGAAAATTGATAAAGGATCTGTAGTGATTTATTATGCAAGCAGAACATTGAATGACACCTAGATTCGATACACCACCACTGAAAAAGAGCTCCTAGCTGTTGTCTTTGCCTTAGAGAAGTTCAGATCCTACCTTTTAGGAGCCAAAATCATTGTTTTCACTGACCATGCTTCCTTAAGACATTTGCTTGCCAAAAAGGATGCTAAGCCTAGGTTGATCAGATGGATCCTCTTGTTACAGGAGTTTGATCTGGAAATTCATGATAAGAAAGGGTCCAAGAATGTGGTAGCTGACCATTTGTCCAGAATAGTTGCCCCAGACTCTATACCTATTAGAGATGCTTTCCCAGATGAGCACATTTTAGCTGTCTCCAATATTTCATCTCCATGGTACGCTCACATTGTGAATTATAAAGTCATTGGACGAGTACCTGGAGATTGGACCAAAAATGAAAGAGAGAGATTCTTTGCTAGGGACAAGTATTATATTTGGGAGGACCCGGAACTATTTTTCATTGGACCTGACCAAGTGATAAGAAGATTCGTCCCTGAGAGTGAGCATCAAAGTGTCCTCAAGTTTTGTCATTCTCTTGCTTGTGGAGGGCATTTTTCAGGAAAGAAGACCGCTGCTAAGGTCTTAGACTCTGGTTTCTATTGGCCTACGTTGTTTAAGGATGCCACCAATTTTGTAAAGCCTGTCCTAGATGTCAAACCATGGGAAATATTTCTAAGAGGGACATGATGCCTCTTAACCCCATTTTGGTTGTAGAAATTTTTGATGTATGGGGGATAGACTTTATGGGACTTTTTCCACCGTCCTTTGGATACACATACATTATAGTTGTTGTTGATTATGTGTCCAAATGGATAGAGGCCATTGCCACAAAGACCAATGATCATAAGGTGGTTATCAAATTTGTTCAGAAAAACATCTTTTCTAGATTTAGGTGGCCCAAAGCAATCATTAGTGATGGAGGACCTCATTTCATTAACACTCAGTTTAGGACTCTCCTAAGGAAGTATGGGATCACCCATAAGCTGGCAACACCTTACCATCCGCAAACCAGTGGCCAGGTGGAAGTATCAAACAGGGAGATTAAGAACATTCTTTAGAAGTCGGTTAGGCTTGATAGGAAAGACTGGTCAGAAAGGTTAGATGATGCAATGGGGCCTACCGAACCGCTTTCAAAACTCCCATTGGAATGTCCCCTTACCATCTTGTTTTTGGAAAATCTTGTCATCTGCCGGTAGAACTTGAACATAGAGGCTATTGGGCTATTAAACAGGTAAATCTTGATTTAGCCCAAGCTAGTCAACAAAGGACCCTACATCTGAATGAGCTAGAAGAGCTCAGAAATGAAGCCTATGAAAGTTCCAAGATATATAAAGCCAAGGCCAAAGCATTCCATGATAAACACATTCATAGAAAAACTTTTCAAGTGCATGATAAGGTCTAGTTATTTAATTCAAGGCTTCGTCTATTTCCGGGAAAACTGAAGTCCCGATGGGATGGTCCTTACATGTTGTCAAAGCTTACGACAATGGTGCTGTCATTATTCTTGACCCTAAAACGGGACAATTATTCACTGTTAATAGGCAGAGGTTAAAGCATTTCTTTGAAAGCCCATCTTCCTTGAAAATTGATTCTACCAATCTAGCTGAGCCAAATGAAGCCTAAAAGCGTCTGGCTGAAGATGATAAACTTAGCGCTCTTGGGAGGCAACCCAAGTGTACAGATTTCCTTCATCAGGTAATTCTCTGTCTTACTTTTCTTTCCTGTAAATAAATTGGGAAGGGTAGACATGCATTCATAGGCATCACCCTAACCTGTGCTTCATTTTTTTAGCTTGTACATATGCAAATAAAAATTTCACGATGTTTCATCTTTGAATAAAAATGCGTGGCTTTGCGCATCCCAGACTAGGTGTATGATCTTTAACCATTAAAATTTTGTGGTTGTCTCACTCCTTTACAAACATCCATGTTAGGTAGCCTCTAGTAAATGATTACATGTACTTCTTTTCTACCTTATGTAAGGATTTATGGCAAGAGGTTTTCATACACACACTTCACAGCCACTTAGACTAGCTGAACCCGAATGTAGCAAATTTGTCAAGGCTAGTAGGAGAGAGGTGATTGGTTTCTCCCATCCCTTAAGTGAATTGTGAAGGAAGTGAAGGCATGTGATCTAGGAACCTAATTGTCCATCCTTCTTTTAAGAGGAAAAGGAAAAGAAAAGCAAAAGCAAAAGAAAAATATCCATGAAAAATGCCCCGGATCTGAGTAAAGTTGGACTCGATACTCTTGAAAAGTGATGGGTTCTGCAGCATTGTGGATGAAAAAAAAAAAACAAATAGAGAGGCAAAGTCCTCAACTCAGAACAAATAATCCTCAAGGAGATGGGCAGGATGGAACTGAGAGAAACAACCCAATCTGACTGAGCAATGAGCTTATTCACAACTCTTTTCTTCTCCCTCGAACTAATCTAATCTCAATTACTAGCTAAGGTAGAGGAGCTTCAGAAGGGCTGATGTGAACTCTTAAGTGAGCTATCATTTGTGCACTAAATTCTTGCCATAAGCTTTTACAATTAGGAAAGACATGTCTTTACATTAATCTTTTACATGATGGTTGTTTAGCATAAGACATTACATCTTCTAGTCCTACATCTGGAATAATTTTTATTGCTAAGGGACTAGCAACATTCAAGTAGGGGGGAGTGATAAATACTAAATTTTTAGCGTTAAATTTCATACATTCAGTTAAGTTTAGACATCAGTTGTCCATAAATACATGTAATTTGACTTTAATTTTCATTCTATTCATGTTTAAGATTTTGAGCATCATTAGTTAATATTGGGGTTAGAATACATGTTAGATTTTCATTTAATAAATCATTTCTTTCAGATTAACTAATTAGGTTCATTTTGGGAAATAAAAAGTCTTTGTAAATAAATGTTGTACATAAATAATTTGGTCTTACATTTTCATAAATTCTTGTAAATATTAATGTGTAAATAAATCTTATTAGTTGATATTTAGAATACACATGTTAGATTTCAGTCAAATAAGTCATTCATTTTTTAGACTGACTAATTAGGTTCTTTTCTTTTCACAGATATATTTTGAAAATAAAGAAATTTTATATATATAAATAAATAATTTAGAGACATTATAGTTTGTAAATAGTGTGTAAATAAATAAATGTTTGACTAAAACATTGTTTTAACCACATTTTGCCACTACGGCATCCCCATCTCACCATTGTTTTTTATATATAACCTGATATCAATTTTTCTCATTTCTCTAAAACGTTTTGCCTCATCTGACAGGAGGAGAGAAGCTTCGGGAAGAGGTGTGTGAGCCGGCCAGTGTGCCAGGGGCTTGGGCGCCTGGAGCCATGGAAGGGCGGCCAGGTGTGCCAGGGGCTTGGGCGCCTGGAGCCATGGAAGGGCGGCCAGGTGAGCAGGGGCACTGCGAGGTGGACGGGTGGGCCAGGCTGGGTGCGGCGCGCCCCAGGTGGTGCAGACCTGGGCCTGGAGTTGTGGCTGGATGGGGCTGGGCGGCCAGGGTTGCTATGCGGTTGGAAGCAGGGGCGGTGCATGCTGGCTTTGGTGCGATGGAGGCTATGGCGGATCTCTAGGCGGCTTGTGAGATGGGCAGATCCGGATGTAGGGGCGTCGTGCAGCGGAGGCAGCTGGAGCTCGAGCGGCAGATGGCGGGAAGAGGAACTCGCTTTGGAGGTCGAGTGCCTATATAAGGACCTCAGGTCCTCTTCTCCAGGGTTCTGGAGTTCGTATTTCTTAGGATTTTTAGTTTCTATTTTCCTGTATTTTCTTCTTTCGCAAAGTTTGGAGGGGTTCGGCAGTCAGATTTTTAGTAGTTTTATTTCTGCCATTTTGTTCCTGTACTTCTTCTTTCAGTAGAGCAAGAGAGCTAGGATTTTGGAGTTTCCTTTGGCATTTATTTCTGTAGCTTTTCTTTCAAATAGAGCATGGAGGTGTTGCTGATTCGAGTGTGTAGTTTAGTTTGTGTTTTTATCATCTCTTTTAGTCCAGATTGTTTAAGGGATTCGACTGTTGAGTTGGAGAGTTATTTCCTCTGTTCTTCTGAAGCTTACGAATTGTTGCTGCTATTTCTTCTGTCTAATTTTCTTCCTTCTGTGCATTGCAAGTATCTGGAATTGGGGGTTTTTTCTTTCCTCTAGTTAGGTTGCTGTGTGAGAAGATTAGTTTGTTCTTCTTTTCTCCTTACGATTGTTCATCATTTTTTTTAGATATTTCTGCTGTGTGGATTTTTTTTTGGGGTTCGACTGTTGGAATTTTTTAGTTTTTCATCCTTCTGTAAGCATCTAATTCAGTATTTTGGGAGCTTGTTCAGCATCTGGGGTCGCAGGAACAGGGGTTCAGCATCTCTTCTGGTGAAGATGGTTGGCTATTTCGATTTTGGGAGTTTTTAGTTGTTCTTTCTTCTGTTATTCGACATTTGGGCAGTGGAGTATTCTGCTGCTGCCGTGGGGAAGGAATTGAGCATTTGTCTTGAGATTTTTTTTCTCTTGTGTTCAGATGGTTACAGGGCAACGAGCTTGTAATTTTAGTTACATTCCAGTTTCAAATTTCTGTTGTGTTTAAACTTCAATCCAGTGTATTTAGTTCCCATTGGTTACTGTGTTTACTTTCTCTTCTGTGTTGCTGTGAGGGATTCGAGAGTTCAGAATTGTTGCTTTCATTTTGTCGATGTTATTTTTTTTTTTCCATTTTCTTCTGTGTTTAGAGGAATCCAGGAATCAGATCATGAGTTGAAGTTACAAATTATATTTCTTTTACTGTTTACTTACTAATTCATCTCTCGAGCTATGAGGTTATAGTGTTTGTGTCTTCTTGCTATTTCGAAGTTTAGTGCAATTTGCTTCCTCTTTATTCTTCATCCCTCGAGCTGTGAGGGTACATTGATATCAAGTTTTCTTAAATTTCAATTCTGCTTGGTCTTTCATTAAGTTTTAATCTGTCAAGTGTGGGGGATTTGATTGGTGTTGTTTACACAATTGAATTTAATGCAATATTACTTTGATGAAAATGTGTCTGTTAGAATGGTGTCAAGTCAAAGTAGGTTAATTAAAATTCTATTCTGCCTCTCCGTGGATATGACATGTTCTCACCACTATATTAGTTCACTTTTTTCAATTTTAATTTGTGAGACAGTTTAGAGAAGGTGACCATTTTGACGTGTGCAACGAACTCTTGACAACGGAAAATGCACAGTCAACAATGCGCGCGTTCACCTACTGCTGAGGAGAGTACTAGTACTGAGGCTACTGCTGAGCGTACTGAACTGGCTGCTCCTGCTGGGGGGCTTGCCCCATGGGGCAATCCCTCCTGAAGTGGCCCAGGTAGCCACAAGTGTAGCAAACTGCCTCCTGACCACCTTGCTCTACTCCCTGGACAACTGACTGCTCTGCAAACCTGGACTGGCACTTCTGCTGCTTCCCTCTGCCACCACCACGTGTGCTCATCTGCTTGAACTTCGAGCGCAATCCGAAATTACCTGAACTGCCTGAGCTCGAAGAAGAAGAAGTCGCGCTGCCGCGACTACCTGCTGGACGCTGGTACGGCGAGGACCTGGAAGAGGCTCCTCCCTACTGTTGTTGCTGCTGCTGCTGCTGCCAGGTCCTCTCTGTCCAAGGAGGTGGCCTTTGCCACGGCCTCTCCCAAAGTGGTACACATGTGTGCCGTCACACCCCACCTCAGGTTTGGTCTCAGTCCTACTATGAACGTCTCTGCACACGCCTGATCGCTGTCTGCGACATGAGGCACATGCCTCAACAACCGAACAACCTCTGGTGGTACTAAGAAACTGTGAGGTCACCCTGAACCAATGCGTGGAACTGGTCCCATCTCTCACGTCGAGCATAGTCGGGGAAGTACTCACCGTGAAAGACCTCCGAAAACTGCTGCCAAGTGATGTGATCCAACCTCTGCCCCTGGAAGTGAGTCTACCTCTGAACTCTCCACCACTCATGGGCTGCTCCCTTAAGCTGGTACACCGCCAGTCGAACCTGGTCCTTCTCAGCGCACTCCATAGTCTCCAAGATGCACTCTAACTCATGGATCTAGCTCTCTGCCTTGTCTGGATCGTACTCACCGTGGAAAATCGGTGGCCGGAGACGCAAGAATCTCTCTAGGAGAACGGTCCTATCCTCCGTAACCGACGTCCTCCTCCAGCCGGCTCAGGTACTCCCAGTACCCGACGGCTGTTGACGAACTGGATGCTCCACCTCTGGCTCTGCCTGCTGCTTCGGTGGTAAACGGCATCACGATGAACTTAAAGTGACCGTACCTGGAACGAAAAGCCATCAAACCAACATCTGACTCTCTGATACCAACTGTAACGACCTGAGAACCCGACCCTCGGCCCACGCCGAGGACCCAATTTTCGAGATCGCCGCCCACAGATCTAGAGACCCGGAAGGGCTATAATCTATGTCTAACAAGATATGTAATGGAAGTAAACGTCAACTGCTAATCTAGAAGTGTACGTGCAGAAACAGAAAGAGAATGAGACCACCCGTATCACTCTAAGTATAGTCCCAACACACGCACGCTAGTACAAGTAAAAGGCAGGGGAAGAACAAGTCCCTTAGGGGCAAACCCCAAGGGTGACGTACACTGAAAAAGGGGAACCACTGCTAGCTATGGGGACCTTGCCTACCGCCCCGTCTCCTCCGCCCAGCGCGCCCTGCCGCTGCTGAGAAGTCTCACCTGGGAAAGGAGGGATGAGCTTCACAACAGAAGCTCAGTAGAGACTACCATCTCCTACTGGCTCTAAACAGGCAGGAGAATATAAATATAAAATGAATGACAACAGTTTATATCTTCTACCTATAAAACGGAAGCGCGGAAGCAAAACTACAACTAGCACGGCATGGAAAGTACATACGGTCGGAAACTTCGTATGACTGCTCGTCGTGACCACCACACGGCTAGCAAACACAGACGGAGGGGACTCCGCCTGGACAAGGAACACTAGCTACGGGAAGCACTACCACTAGTCAAGGTCAGGTGCGTCCACTGACGTCTTATCCTTGACCTGGGTCTTGACCCTCACGTCTCGTCAGAGCGAGGTAGGACACAAAGTAACACAATAGTAACCGCCGTAGTCTGGCGGACTATGGTCTCACACCTGGCCTCTCTAAGCGGTTCCGGGGCCGCAAAGAGCGAGGCAGTGAGAAAAAGGACTGGCTAGCCTGCACCGGGTAGAACTCTGGCCGTCCTCGGTGTCCCAAGCCTAGCCAACAGAGCTCTGCAAATGACTCAACGCCGTTGTCCAAACCACCATTTTCCCCTCAGCTCCGGAGTCCGCCTGCTGGGCTGCCAACACAAGCACACTCGTCGCCCCGATACCTCCCTCGAAGGCGTCCGAGGATCAGGGTCCCAGGCAATGGTAACAACCTCTTACACGGGACAAGCCCTCAAGTGCCAAGCACCGGGCGAAAGACTAGTGTAGACCGCACTAGGGAACTAGCATAAGTGCCACGGGTACAGTAAAAGGAGTGGAAATGGCAAAGATCAGAAATCTGTCTCACGGCTGAGGTCGCGACGCCCTACCTTGTCGCGACCAGGTCGCGACACACAAGAGCGTCGCGATCGCAACTAGATCGCGACCTTCGGATCATCGCGTTCTCAAACAGAGGGGGGTTCTGGAGCAACCCCTCCGGGAACCACCCAAAAAATGGGGAAACAACCACACAAGGGGGAGGGGATCATGCTCAACATGCTAGGAAGCTAGTAAAGCATCCAAACCACCCTTAAAACCCCACAAACATAGATCTACACTCAAAGGGAAACCTCACTCAACCTCGAGCATGGGGTTCTCACACTCCCAAGCCCCAAACCACAGAGAAACCACGATTTAGAGGGGGAAGGGAGCATGCTTAGGGTGAGAGGATCAAGAGTCCCTACCTCCACGTGAAGAACAAACCCGTTGGGGCCTTCTCGTAGGAATGGACACCTCCTCCTCGCTCCAAACGACACGGTCATGTCCCCTGCACGAACGGGATGACACCGCCTCAGCCCGAACACCACGAGCACCAAGAAACGCCGGGAAAAATAGAAGGAGGGCTCGGAGGGAAAGAGAGGGGAAGAAAGAGAGCTGAGAGGGCGAGAGGGGGAAAGGGGGGGTGCGGCCTTGGGTTTTAACCCGGCGGCCCCCAGAACGCGATGGAACGACATGTCGCGATAAGACTCTTGTCACGATGCCCTTGGCGTCGCGACCTTATCGCGACGGTCGCCTCTATCGCGACCCCAAAAAGTGGGTCAAACCTCGAAGACCGAAAAAGGACACCAGTCACGTCTATTAGAAAAGCCGTCGCGACGCCATCGGACGTCGCGACCAGAACCCGGCGGCCACACCGTCGCGACAAGAACGCGACAGCCCTGGGAACCCATCACGATAGGCCTCTGTTGTGACCACTTCGTGACCAGGAGCATGTCGCGACCCTGAGGATGGGGCCAAAGGGCCCAAGTGGGCTGGATCTTACAACTATGATGATAATGATACTTTTGGTCGCAACTAAATAATTTTGGTCACTATTTGCATAGTAAATTTTAGTCACAATTAAATATTTTTGGACTATTTGAATAATACTAATAGTGTTAATCCTACCTAAATATTTTTTATTATTTTTTAAAGTATTAGTAACTATCATGTTTGGGCGCAATTCAATATTTTTAGAAGCTATTTTTGTAACAAAAAATGTCACATTCGATTGTATTTAAATATTTAATCATTATTTTATAATATTAGTGACTTTTATAATTTATTCCTTTAGCCACACAAAAAAACAGAATAGATAATGATGGGAGGTACATAGATAGGACATTTGGCCTCTCATGCTTAATAAGTTTCGATGTGTAGAAATTAAAAAATTATATGGAGAAGATACCTCTATCAGAGGGCATTCTTAAAACACGTGTAGAAGAACATGCGCCCACTAAATTGTGATGATATGAAAGAAATAATGTATCCTAGATATACATGCACCTGGTTGATATGCATCATTTCCAACAAAGACGCTCTCATTAATCATTTGGTCATCAGATTTATCGAACATATCTAAATCAAAAGTTGTCGATGTTGCATCTTTTGTACAACTTGCCAATCCCTTCCTAATTTTGTGTCAAGAACATAGAAAACTTGAGTCACTTGTCCTGCTAGCACAAATGGATCATTTGAATACCACCTCTTAGTGACATTTATACTTGTAAAATCCTCATCAATTTTCACAGGTTTTTTATGTTCGAGATCAAACCACCCACACTTGAATAAAATTACTCGACAGTTCATTGTATACATCAGCTCAATTAGTTAAGGCAGCATGAGCAGAATGATATAAAGAGGCAAGAAATTCAGAGATGGTAAATTGGTTTTCTTTAAGAAAGCTGACAGTCGAGAATGTGAATACAGATGAGGCAGAGTAATAGTTGGCAGTGATAAGTAGATAATGGAAAGGCACTGGGGAATTTAAGAATTTAAAGATGGTTTTACATGGCAGAGCACTTAAGAGTGGCAGTGTATGGTAAGAAGTTTTGAGCAAGTGAAGTGGTCCAGAAAGAAATGTTGCCAACACAACCGAGAAAATGTGGAAGCAGGTTGAGTCCAAGGAGATAAAGCGCCAACAGCAAGGTAGAATCGCCTACAGTTGAAAAGTAAAGAGAGTCAGATTGGCAATTGAGCAGAGCAGCTGTGACATAAATTAAAGAGAAAGGAAAAGCAAAACATGCACGAAATGAGCAGATGGAGTTAGTCAGTGTAGAATGGGTTGAAAGGCAAGTGCAGAAGAAGTGTATCCTTCTTGTTTGTGACTGGCTTTATTTCTTTTTAGGTGATAGTCTGGCTTGCTGACGTTTTTTTCTGAATGTTGATGACAACATTCCTTTTTAGGTGATAATAATGTAACGTCGCGATTTTTTGGATCCATGTTTAATGGGTCCAGTGTGGTGCCCTTGGCCAATGTGGGGTCACTGGGCCTTGGTTGTGGCATCTGTGTGTGTTTGTGGATGTTGTGGGCCGGAGGTGTAGGCCCAAACAACCCGCAGATTTCCTGGTGAAAAAGATGACGGGGTATGTCGTCACGTTTTAAACGCGACGACTTCCTACATCGCGATTCACCAACTGCCTTTCTGTGGCGCGGCGCGATTGGCATCGGCCAGGTCTGTCGCATTTAGTGTATTTAAACGCGATGATTTTATCCATCGCAATTTTGACTATGCATTTATTGCTCTATTCCGGCCAGACAGAGCAGAGGAGCTCTGTCCGGCGGTGGGGGAGGTTGTTGTGGCATCCCCTGGGTGTTTTTCGATGTCTGGCAGTTCGCGCGGTGCGGGGTCCATGCGAGGAGCGTGTCTGGAGCGTGGGTGCGCCGACGATGTGGAGGTTTTTGTGTTTTACAGGCTCTTCAAGTTTGGTAGGGAGACTACCCTTTTATTTTAATTGTCTAAGTGATTTAAAGCTTTATAAACCATGCAATGGTTGTGTGTGATGATGTTTTTATATTTTAAATATTAAACCGATGGTTGGAATGGCCCGTGGAATGGGTTTCTGGTGGAGAAGAAGGTTCAGCCATTCGCCAGATAAGGCGACGGTTTGAACCGTCGCATTTTGAATGAGAATGCAATGGGTTAGTCTGTCGCATTTCTCTTCCGATTGTTTAGCTCATGTGGTGGTCTGAAACGCGACCGGTAGGTTCATCGCATTTCTGGATCGATTGTCTGAGAGGCGACGCTCTAGTTCATCGCGTTTCTATTGTTTTGTTTAGTTTGGTGTAATCGCGACAGTGTGAGCCATCGTGATTTACACATCGATTGCTGACGTTTGAAGTGTTTGGTTTGAAGGCGACGTAACGGGTTGTCACGTTTAGGTCGCGACCGTGGGCCCTGTCGTGTTAAGTTGTAAACGTGATCGGCAGGGTCATCGCAGTTTGATAGGCGACGTCTGTGTCTGTCACGATTTAGCTTCCGAGATGTGTACTGTGTTGGGGCTATAATGGTATGGTATGGACCTAGCCCAAGCTGTTTATAGTTATTTGGAGGTATTACAAGTGATGTAATGTTAGTAAAGCATGTTATAGATTTAATGGCTCGATTAATTGGTAAGTTATGTGGACTACGTTGTTTATGTTAATTATGATAATGTTGTGGTTTATATATGTAGGAGTGTGTTGCTATGGTGGTCATGAAATGACCAGTGACAGGCCGATCAAGTGGTTCATGTGTTTAATGGTGTCTAGTTGCTTGGAGGTCACATGGCAACCAGTGACGAGCCAGTTATGTTAAATATATCGTGGTATAAGTTTCATCGGTGTGTTAAGTGATTAGCGTGGGTTGTGTGTTTCCGAGTATGGTGGTCCGACGCCTATTTTAGAATGCCTCTCGAGTACCCCAAGTTCTTTGTGAGCTAGGCACATTGTGTTGTTGTGCTCGGGGTTTATCCTGGTACTGTGTGTACCGTTGAGGTCTGTGTCGTCTTCCTGGACACCCTCACTCCTGTGTTTAAGTTGTACGTCCCGCTGAGGGAAAGACGACAATTAGGCAGCGACTCGTGTGTGTTGTGGGTGTACTCAGTCGCTTGTAGTGCACTCGTGGTTGGGGGACGGACACCAGTAGACGTCACTAGTCCCCAACTAATCCTATGTTTCCAGTGCCTCACTTTAGGGAGCTCGGGTCGGATTCCTTATGTAACGGCCCACTTCCACCCAGTACGATTATACCAACCCACATCGGATGAGAGCAAGTTGCTACAGGGGAGAAACCAATGATAGTCACGTAGTCTGAGATATACACAAATAGAAGGAATATTGCAGTGAAAAATAAATAACTCTTATTCCATCAACTTTATAATCCACATACCACTGTCTATATAGTCCCAGAAAAGAAATAACATAAACCACAACATCCACTAAACATAGCAAGTTTCCAAGTACAAATAACCAAAGTCCAAATTACAATTACATCACATACTAGGAAATGAACTATAAATCTTCAATCTACTCTTCACGCTCCGCGTCAGATCTTGCTAACTCCTCGGGCTTCTAAATCTCCTGAAATGTTAGCAAGGGTGAGTCTACACAATAGACACAGCAAGCAACTTAAAATTTCAAACCACGCACTTACCACACATGCTTCTAACAGTTTAACATTTTACTATCACATCATCATTAACTATTTGCAATTAACAATTAAACTAACACATGCTCATGTTATTTCATGGATAATAAAACATGGAATCTATTAAACAAAGCTATACTAACTCATGTACAACAAGAATTCTAAACATGGTCACTTATAACATTGTGTCACCAACATGAGAGCATTCATAAAATCACATGCTTACAATTCTTACTTTCACATAACACTAACACATGGCTTATATAAAAACATATAACATGATATTACTAACATGCTCATCAAGTCATTACTAACTCATGGATATAATTAACATACTTCTACACATGGTACTAATCATAATATCACAATTATCATTTAAAATAAATCACATTAACACATGCATTATTTTCTCATAGCATATCCACATGCACTTTTACCTTGGCTTTCACATGCACTTACTCTCACATTATCATTCACTTTCACTTACACATGATTTCACATGGTTTTCACATAGTTTTCACTTTGCACATTCACGTATCACATGTCACATCACTTGCACATACCTTGTGCCACGTTCACATATCACTTTACACATTATTCACATATTCATTTTTACACATTGCCAAGACACAGCCCAAACCACCAATAGAAAGATCACATAAACACATACACATACTTAATCACCAGGCAAAGCGATCAAGTCTTGGTTACTGCGCAGAACCAGGGGAAGCCCTCCCCACCATTACCAGTGGAACTTGTCTACCTCCAAGATTTCACACGACCCATTGCCCCGGGTATCACGTAACACAATTGAGCCTTCCCGTAGGGGCATTACTATAGTACAGGTCCAAGCAATCTATGGTGGCAGTGTCTTATTGGCACAACTTTTATCTTTTCACATTAACACATTTTTCACACACACATGTCACATGTTCTCTCACTTTCCATGCACATGCACACATATAACATGAAACATATATTTATTACTTCCAAATTATGATATTAACCATAAACAGTAATTAACAGAACCTAATCATGATGCTAATCACATTTTTAAACATATTTGCGACTTATTATTAAAACATGGTACAAAAAACTTCAGAAATTCACAACTAATTGTACAGTAAACAGGACATGCTCAAATTTTAACCACGATTTAGATATACTTAACATAACATATCAGTAATTTTTCATAATTTTCGGAGTAGTACAACTATTTTTAGTATTTAACAGAGATCTCATGCAATTTAACAAGATAATTCAATTAAGCATGGTGGACAGTGAACTAATGGTTCTAACAATCCTAGAACATGCACACAGTAATCCTAAGTTCATGGGAAATTTCTGAGATGATAATATCCATTATACATAATTATTTTGAATTTAAATCTAACATAACATACTTATTTACTCATAACAGAAATTCTAATTTTAACATATATGATCAAAAAATTATCAGGATTTCATAGTTTGATCTACTAAACATATCTGACAAGAACAAATTTTATAAACACATGCATATATTCATTTTTCCCCGAAAATCCCATCACATGCAACCAAACACTATTCTGGAAAATCAGATGAACTTGACGGAAAGGGTCTTGCCGTCAGAGTGGGTTAACGGCACGATCTCCTGCCGTCAACTCAGGACCTCGAACAATCAGCAACTCGGCCGATCTACCCTCTCAAATTCTCTCTTTTTCTCTCCCCGAAACCCAAATAACCCAAAGTGAGCAAAACTCCTCTCTTTGGAGAGATGACCCAGCTATATAGGTATTTAGAGCCGTAATTAGGCTAGGAGTGAAGAGACCTGGCCGTTGGGATGTTTCCAGATCCGTCTCCCGAATAAATAGGGACGGTTTCCGATCTGGAATCCCAAACGCATCCGGAGAAGTAAATGGCCACATTATTGCCGTTAACCAGAAATCAACGTCAATCGATGTTCACTTCTGGATTTTCCGGTCAGACAGTAAACGACACAAAGCTTGCCATCTACTCACCCTTAACGTCAATAGATGTTGACGTTAAGAGGAATTTCAGCATAAAATTGAATAAAAATAACAGTCACAACGACACAGAAAACTAGGGCCTTACACCTTAAAGGTGCCAGGCATTGGCCTACAGCTGTGTGGTCTGCAGGTGTGGTGTTAGTTAGACTCCACTGTTCTTTGCCTTTACTGTGTGCTTGTGGAGCGGCAGTTGGACCTTTCGTCCTTGACTGCGAGACTAAGAGGTAGTTCTCGTGCCGTGTTGTCTGGGTTGGATACTGGCATCATGAACTAGTAGTCTGTTCCCGTTTGGTGGCGTCGTTCCTTCTGACTCGTGCTTTGCCAGTGGTTGTGACTTGTTGTGGTGTGCCCTGTTGTGGCACCTAAGTGGTTGTGGTTTCTATGGTGGTACCTCGTGGTAGTAGGTACATGTGCCCTGTGTGGGTAGTTGGTTGTTATGGTACGCCGTGTACCAGTCTTTTTAGGTGTTGAGGTGGAGTTGTGCGCCGTGGAGTTGCAGGACCTTCCACTCATTGTGTTGTACCCTCCTGAGGGTAGTCCTTTGGGTTGTTTTAGGGTATAGGGGACTAGCTCTTTGTTGGTAGTCCTGTTACCCTTGTGCTTGTGGTTCGCCTGTTAGGCTTGTGGCCTAGGCATTGATCTTTTTGTTTTGGACTGGTGTTTCTGTACCAGTCCTATTGGTTTCTTTAGCTTTTGCAGATTGTTCTAGGTAGTGAGTTTTAATTAATTGCAGTTTTTTTATATTTAATATGATTATGTGGTGGTTTGGCTATCAGTGTTGCTAGTGAGACCCTCTATGGTTGAGGTCTCTTCAGTTTTCAGTTGTTGTTTTTGGGAGGTTCCTGCTGAGCCTGTGACTTGTCGAGGCTCACTCCCTTATAGTTCCTTTCAATGTTTGTTGTGGGTTTGGCGTGTGGTAGCATTGTGGCAGACTTGTACCACCAGCAGTTGAGTCGTAGTTAGTGTTGTGTGAGCATTGCTCCCTCGGGGTATGCCCTAGGTAGTTGTACATTTCTCTTGGACATGTAATAATGTTTTGGGACAGTTGTACTTTGTTGTGTATAGGTATGAGCACATGTACTTTCTTGTGTCTTATACTCTTGTGGTTGTCTTTTATATTCCTATTGGATACTTATGTGAGATATCCCTTGCGAGACTTCGGTCCGATCGCGAGAGGTGGACTTGGATATGGAGCCTTATTGGGCATAAATATCCAGGGCCGTTACAATATTTGTGGCAATGAACTCAGGAGGGTAAAGAAATTTGTGAGAGGGTTAAGACCCCATGTGAGGAGTAGGGTACCTCCACTGGATCCCCAGAGCATGGCAGTGGCACTAAAGACTGTGTTTATAGTTGAATCTGAATTTTTAGAGTATATAAAAAACAAAGAAACTAATGGGGGCAAGAAGAGAAATTTGTACACCAATGAAACGAAAGGTCAAAAGCGAAAGGTTGATCTAGCTAAGCAGTAGGGAGAACAGAAAAAGGGTTGGCCTGTGGATGCCCAATGGGGAAGAAAACACACAGGTGACGAATGTTGGAAAGTAATAGGAAAATGTTTTGGATGTGGTCAGAAATGGCATATGGTTAAAGACTGTCCACTCAAGTCAGACCAGTCAAATCTGCAAAAGCCGCAACCCTACTTCCAACAAGCCCCAAGACAACCACCCAAAGGACTAGCTAGAGTCTTCGCTTTGACAAAAGAGGAAGCCCAAGACACCCCCACTATAGCTGAAGGTATTCTCCTGACTAAAAATATATATGCTAGAGTGTTGTTTGACCCTGGAGCTACTCACTCTTTTATTTCTCAGATGTTTATTAATTCTATATCTCAAAAATTAGAACAATTAGTAGAAGGTGTGATACTTGACTATCCTACTGGTCAAATAGTTGTTCTTACCTCAGTCATCCCTGAAATATACCTAAAAAATGGAGAGCATGAACTCACAGCATATGTATATGTACTGAATAACATGCAAGATTTTGACATAATATTTGGAATGGATTGGTTAGCAGCAAATCATGCATTATTAGATTGCCCTAAGAAGATTTTAACATTTAAAAGGCCAGGATTAGAAGATTTCACCTATAGATGTCCAAAGATTAATGAAAACAAGAGGACTATATCAGCACTTAAAGCCATTAAATGGTTGAGAAACGGTTATCAAGGCTATCTGGCAAGTGTAATGGCCATTTCAAATGAACATAAACAGAGATTAGTGCAAGATATTAATATTGTGAAGGAATTTCTGAATGTTTTTCCTAATGATCTATCTGGATTACCTACAAGTAGAGAAATGATTTTGCCATTGAACTTTTGCCTAGAACTTTACCTATATCTATAGCCCCTTATAGAATGGCACCAGCTGAGTTGACAGAATTAAAAAAGTAGTTGCAAGACTTATTAGACCTAGTGTGTCACCTTGGGGAGCTCTCGTATTGTTTGTTAGAAAGAAAGATGGATCCCTCAGATTATGCATTGATCATAGAAAGTTGAATCAGGTCACAATCAAGAACAAATACCCACTACCTAGAATTGATGATCTAAGGTCTGGGTATCATCAATTGAGAGTTAAAGAAGATGACATCTCCAAGACATCATTTAGAACCAGATATGGACATTATGAGTTTTTAGTACTACCCTTTGGATTGACTAATGCACTTGTAGTATTTATGGACCTGATGAATAGGGTATTTCAGCCTTATTTGGACAACTTTGTGGTGGTATTTATAGATGATGTGTTGATATATTCATCTAGTGAAGAAGAACACCAGGAACATTTGAGAATTATACTACAAACCTTAAGGAAACATCAATTGTATGCTAAGTAAAGTAAATGTGACTTTTGGCTCAAGGAAGTGAAATTTTTGGGCCATGTAATTTTTGAAAAAGGTGTGGCAGGAGTCCCGAGTAAAGTTGAAGCAATTCTGAATTTGGAAAGACCCAAAAATCCTTCAAAAATCTGAAGTTTCTTGGGATTAACTGGCTACTATAGGAAATGTATTGAAGGTTTTTCTTCTATAGCTACGCCTTTGACCCAATTAAACAGAAAAGAGATACCTTTTGTGTGGAATGAGAAGTGTGAAGCCAGTTTTCAGGAATTAAAAGAGAAGCTTACCACTGCTCCAGTTCTTACTTTACCTTATGGATCAGGAGGATTTACAATGTATATAGATGCATCTCAAAGAGGAATTGGATGTGTTCTTATGCATCATGGGAAAGTGGTAGGATATGCTTCTAAACAATTAAAGGATCATGAAAGGAATTATCCAGCCCATGACCTAGAGTTGGCAGCAATTATACATGCCTTGAAGATGTGGCGCCACTATTTATATGGGGAACAATTTGAACTTTATACTGACCATAAGAGCTTAAAGTACATATTTTCTCAGAAGGAATTGAATTTAAGACAAAGGAGATGGTTAGAATTTTTTAAGGATTATGATTTTACAGTGAATTAGCATCCGGGTAAGGCTAATGTGATAGCTGATGCCTTGAGTAGAAAGAAACTAAGAGCACTACAATTACACCAACAATGGAAACAAATGGCAGATCTGATTGATTACTCACCAAGGTGTGGTGAAGAAAATATGATACTGGCACAATTGATAGTAAGGTTAGTACTAGTAGATAGAATTGGTAAGGCACAGAACCAAGATCAAAAACTAAAAAAGATGGTAAACAAACTAGGATACATTGGAGATAATCAAGGAATAATCAGGTTTCAAAATAGAATATGCACACCGGAAAGTGAAGAAATCAAAAAGGAATTATTGAATGAAGGACACAAATCTCAGTATTCAATCCACCCTGGTAGCTCTAAAATGTATCAGAATCTGAAAAAACAATTGGTGGCATGGAATGAAAAGGGACATAATAGATTTTGTGAGTAAGTGTTTAACATGCCAACAAATTAAAGCTGAACACTAGAAGCCAGCTGGACTTATGCAACTAATTGAAATTCCAGTGTGGAAGTGGGAGTAGATAACTATGGATTTTGTAATGGGTTTGCCAAAGACAAGGAAGAAGCATGATGCTATTTGGGTAATTGTGGATAGATTAACTAAATCGGCTCATTTTCTAGCAATTGCAAAGACTCAATCATTGGAAGACTTGGCACAACTGTATATAAAAGAAATAGTGAGACTTCATGGAATTCCTTTAACAATCATTTCAAATAGAGATACAAGATTCACTGCTAGATTTTGGAAAAGTCTGCAAGCAGCCATGGGTACACAATTAAGATTTAGTTCAACATATCATCCTCAAACTGATGGCCAATGAGAAAGAACTATCAGAACACTAGAAGACATGCTAAGAGCGTGTAGTTTAGATTGGCATGATAGCTGGGACGATTACCTACCCCTAATTGAGTTTTCATATAACCATAGTTACCATGCAAGTATCGGAATGGTACCTTATGAAGCATTATATAGCAGACCCTATAGATCACCCCTCAGCTAGGTAGAAGTGGGAGAGAAGAATCTCAACGGGCCAGAATTAATTCAAAACTACTCAGAAAAAATTGAATTAATCAAGAAGAGATTGCTAGTAGCTCAAGACAGACAGAAAGAATTATGCTAATAAGAGAAGCAGGCCACTGGAGTTTAATGTGGGTGATCATGTATTTCTAAAAGTCTCTCTAACCAAAGGTATCATGAGATTTAGTAAGAAAGGAAAGCTCAGTCCAAGATATGCAGGACCTTTTGAAATATTACAAAAAATAGGGGAAGTAGCAAACCAGTTAGCTCTACCGCCCTCTTGGTCAAACATTCATAATGTCTTTCACATATCCATGCTGAGAAAATATAAAATGGATCCTTCGCACATAATCAGTCATGAAGATGTGGAGGTACAGTCAGATTTAACCATAGAAGAGATACCAGTGAAAATTTTGGACAGGAAGGAACAAGTTCTCAGAAACAAAGCAGTTTCTATGGTGAAGATCTTACGGAGAAACGCACTCATAAAATAAGAAACGTGGGAATTAGAGCAAGAAATGAAAGAGACATATCCATAACTATTTGGTAAGTAAATTTTGTCAATTTTGAGGATGAATTTATTTTAACAGGGGGAGAAATGTAATATCCTCAAATTCTAGACATCATGATTTACTTAGTAATTTATGTTTATGCATAATAATTAGTCTTAAATCTAGATATTTAGACCCAAGGGTGTATGTAGGACACACTGTCATACACTAGTACCACTTTCGGTCGTGCGTACCCCGACAGGCCGTCATCAGATTTTGATAACATAATTAAATTTTGAGACCACCATAATTCTCAAAAAAATATGTTGATTCTAAAAATATAGATATCCAGAATTAGTTGCGCACGAATATCGAGATTTAGTCGATTTATAATTTTTGGGGAAATTTTCACCCAACAAAATTTTAAATTGAAAAACTAAACTAAAATCACCATAATTTGTAGCACCTTACAATTAGTTTATGTTTCAAATTTCATCTTAAATGGACACCATATGGATACTAAGTTAAAGGTCCAAAGGAAACAGAGGAATTAAATTACATTTACGTGAAGGATTTATGTAGTTTTTTTTTCTACTCACGAAATATACTTAGCCTTGAAGCAAAAGCTGTGGCACGTGTTGGGGTGTGGGTGAAAACCCTCCCAACGTGGCTAAAGCTAACCTCAAGTTAGAATGATGATAAGGATTAGCCTTCTACGTGTTGGCATGCATGAAAACACATGCAACTGTGGGGTTTGATAAGCTCCTAACATAGCTGACGGAGGAGGTTGAGGAATGATGAGGATTTCCCTCATCCTCATCCCTTTCATAGCTAGGATAGCCTATATAAACCTCATTTATTCATTCTTGCGTACCCTTTGGACACCTACATCATCTCTTTTGCTGCTGCTCCTTCTACTGCAGTTGGAGAGGCAATGCCCAGAAGGAAGAAGAAGAAGGAAAGAGGATTTCTTCTCATCGTCAGGTAGGATTGCCCTTTCTCTATTTTCCTCCTTCAATTAGAGTCCTTGAGATTAAGCCTCCACCTTGTTATTACCTTTCCTCTTTCTTCATATTTTCCCCACATGCTATCTGTACTGTAAAGGTCTCCTTACTTCATCTTTCTAGTTGTTTCATCATGGAATCTTATGTAGAGGAATGTGCTTAAGACCCAAAACCATTGATTGAACTTCAATATAGAGTAGGATCACTTTAAAAGTGCCTTTCCAATCGATTTTAACCCCTCTCAAAAGAAGACTATGTCTTCGACCAACAGATCATATCTGTCGACAGATACCCATGGATTCCAGAACCAAGAACCAGAGCTGTATAACCAACCAGTAGCTGTCGACAACCACTAGTCATCTATCGACAACCACCAGTGGCTATTGACAACTAAGCCAAGATTCATGAATGCAGTTCTGGATGGAACAGTAGTTGTTGACAACCATCTAGTAGTTGATGACAACCACCAATATTTGTTGACGAACAGAACCATTTCTTCATCAATTCAAGTTGATACACTTCTGCATTGTCCAAACAAGTTGACTTTCCTATTTTCTTGGATTCTAAACTATTATACCACTAGGATGACTTATTTAACTATCAACTAATCCATCTTTGAATCTCTATCTCTATTATGCTCATGAAATATGACTTATGATCTTAAGACAGTGCTCCCTTCAAAGAGGGAATTAGGATCACTTGTGATAACACCAGTCATTTGTGGTCATCTGTGGGTGACTGTAACGGCCCTGGATATTTATGCCCGATAAGGCTCCATATTCAAGTCCGCCTCCCGCGATCGGACCGAAGTCTCGCAAGGGATAGCTCGTACACATGTCCAGTAGGAATATAAAAGACAACCACAACAATATAAGACATAAGAAACTACATGTTCTCATATCTACATATAACAATTTACAACTATCCCAATACATTATTACATGTCCAATTAAAAAGTACAACTACCTGGGGCATACCCCGAAGGAGCACAAGCTCACACAACACGACTAACTCTACTGCTGGTGGTACAAGTCTGCCACAAATGCTTTCGCAAGTCATACCAATGGTAAGCCTTGAAAAGAACTGTAGGAGAGTGAGCATCAACAAGTCACAGGTTCAGTAGGGACCACCAAAACAAACACACGAAACTAAAGAACCTCAACCCCAGAGGGCTCACTGGCACACCGATAGCCAAACATATCATGCTCACATCAATATATTAATAACAACTAACACAATTACATCAATTAATACCAATCCGTAAAGGAAGAGAACAACAGGACTAGCACAACACCGCTAGTCTGCTACACAACTGTAATGCCTAGGCCACAGCCTCATAGGCAAATCATTACAACACTGGTCGCTGAAGCTACAAGCTTCACAGGCAACCTACCCACGTAGGGTAACAGGATTGGCATCAGCTAGCCAATTCACCTCAAACCAAATTGTAACGACCACGTCGTTCAAACTCGTTAACCCATTAACGAGCTTGACCCACTCCGCCTCCCGCGAACAAGTCGTAGCCTCGCAAGGGATATCATGCACATGTCCGTGGAAACACAAAGAACACACGTATACATAAAGATTCACAATCTCATACATATTCACATTGGATTTACATAGCCAAATTTCAACAAAAGTCAAAGGAAAATACACAGCCTGGGGCATATCCCGAGGTACAACAGAAGAAAATCTACACTGCTGGAGGCGTCGGCCCAACACCACTGCGACGCGGCTCTGAATTGAAAGATGGTAGAGAACCTCCTGCTCTCCTTCACTTGTAGGGAGTAGGGTGAGCCTCGCAAGTCACTGGCTCAGTAGGGTAACTCCCCAAAACTAAGTAAACTACTCAAGTACATAAGCGGAAGCTAATCCAGCAATTTTATAGAGTAAACTAAGCAGGATTTAAAGCTATAAATACCACTTACCACTTTTCGTTATCACAAACCAATTACATAAGTAAACGGCAAAACAACAACACGTGTAACGGGGTAAAGTAGAGACCACCACACTCAAGCCACGTAGACTGGTTCGCGACACCAGCAACTGACTCGGACAAACCACACAGGTCTACCTCTCAGCCTCGCAGCCACGGACGAAAGGTCCAGCTGTCGCTCCACGGGAACAAGTCAAACAACTATGGAGACCAACCAACACCACAACTGCGGACCACACTGCTGCGGGCCCATGCCTAGCACCTTTAGGGACTCTGGCCTGAGCTCCCTAAAGTGAGGCACTGGTAACAGGACTAGTTGGGGACCAGTGACGTCTACTGGTGTCCATACCCCCAACTACGAGCGCACTACAAGCGACAAAACAACAAACTCACACAAGTCACTGTCCCACTGTCGTCTTTCCCTCAGCCGGACGTACAACTCAAACTAAGGAGTGAGGGTGTCTAGGACAGACGACACAGACCTTGGCAGTACAACACAAGTACCGAGACAAGCCCCGAGCACAAGCCTGGCTCACACAGAACCTGCGGCACCCAACTGAAGAGGTAACCACGTGAAACCTCACGTCAACCACGTGAACACCATACACTGACTGCGAGAACAACACGTCAGTCACGTGTACCACTTGGTAACCTCAGAAACACGCACTCACTGCGCGACAGGTGCCCTGCACCGCATATACATGCCATGTACAAGAAATAGTAATAATTAGATAATTCCACCATTAAAACCGTGCACAATAGGACCTCTCGGCTGAGGTCGCGACATAGGCTAGTGTCGCCTTAAGAACGTGACACCTATATGTCACGTTCATAACATGAACGCGGCGGGTCGGCCTGTCACGTTCAGAACGCGACAGGGGGCTCTGTCGCCTTCACAGGTGAAACCCTAATCCGGGGAACCCTCTCCGGATTACCACCCCAAACCATGCCAACCCTATTTAATTCTCATTTTTCATACTTTAATGGATACCCTAGCATGGTATCTAATGTTCTAAACACCAAACCAAAATACATGTCTCCCACTAATCACACGGTGTAAAATGGGAAGAATTCCCCTACCTTCATGAAGAACGCGAAGAACGAGACTATCCCGTGTTTTCCCCCGCTCCACGTAAGATCCTCGCGGCGAGAGCACACCAAACGCACCCCAAATCTGCCGAAATGCCCCGAAATCGCCACAACTCCCAGCAGTTGGGAACGCAACGGACACCTCCGTCGCGACCAGAACGCGACGGATAAGCGTCGCCTTCCCAGGGCTGACGTCTGCATGTCGCCCTGCGTGCGACATGTGCGCGCATGCAGACGACGACCACTCATCAACAGCAACAGAACATG
Organism: Colocasia esculenta; assembly: GCA_014218235.1. NCBI lineage: Eukaryota > Viridiplantae > Streptophyta > Magnoliopsida > Alismatales > Araceae > Colocasia > Colocasia esculenta. The sequence continues at coordinate 73,399,369 of CM024758.1, forward strand.
ACATGCAGGATTATCGCATTCAGATCGCGATGTCCCTCGCTATCGCGTTCAGACTGTGAACAGGCTGGTGTTTTAGGCCCAGCCTGCCAACCCACAAACCCCCAACCTACTCACACACCTGAAACATAACACATTGGCCACACACTGGCCACCCCAACTACCAAACAAAGGATCCGTAAGGATCCGAAGGACGATCCACAAGAATCTGAAAACACGCGATGTTACATTACTATCATCTAAAAAGAAATTTCGACCTCAAAATTCAAAACATAATTTATGTAATTAAACTTTAAACACTACCACAAGTACTATCATCTAAAAAGATTAGAAGATTACTCTAACAAGTAAGGATACGCTTTAGTCATTTCCTCTGCTAACTCCCAGGTATCCCTCCTCCCTGCTATTTTCCCATCTGACCTTTACCATTCATTTCTTTATTTCTCAGCTTCTGTGTTTTGCGACCTATGATCTGCACTGGATACTCTGGCATAGACAGATCTGGTTTCAAATCATCCCGCTAATAACTGACTATCTGTGCTGGATCTTCAATACACTTTCTCAACATAGACACATGGAACACATCATGGGCATCAGTAAAATCAGCTGGCAAATCAATTCTGTAGGTTGTCTCCACAATTCTTTCCAGCACTTGGAAGGCCCCCACAATCTTGGGCTTAACTTCCCCTTCTTACTAAACTCAAAACACCTTTAGTAGGAGAAACCTTCAGAAAGACAAGTGTCTCCAACTTCAAACTGAAGTGGCCTGCGACGATTATCTGCATAGCTTTTCTGTCAGCTTTGGGTTGTCTGCAATTTTTCTTTGATAAATCTGACCATTTCTGTTGTTTGCTGAATTAATTCAGGACTCATTACCTGCCTCTCTCCCACGTCATGCCAATTTAATGGAGTTCTGCACGGCCTACCATATAATGCTTCATACGGTGCCATTCCAATACTGGTATGATAACTGTTGTTATAAGCAAACTCGACCATGCCCAAATGGTGCTCCAACTGCCTCCCCACCTAAGCAACAAGCTCGTACATGTATTCAATTGTCTGTATTGTTCTTTCTATCTGACCATCTGTTTGTGGGTGATAGGCTGAACTGTATCTCAATTCCGTACAATACTCTTTGTAAACTTCTCCAGAAACCAGAAGTAACCTTGGATCCCTATCAGAAACAATTGTCTTCGGGATGCCATGCAACGGAACAATTATGTCAACATAAATTCTTGCTAATTTGTCTATTGTCCAGGACATACCTACTGCTATTAATCTGCATACTTTAGTTAATCTATCAATAAATACCCAGATTCCATTATGTCCTGTAGCTATTCTTGGTAACCCTGCCACAAAATCCATAGCAATGTCGTCCCATTTCCACTGTGGAATGGGTAACGGCTGTAGTAAACCTCCAGGCTTCTGATGCTCTGCCTCTATTTGTTGACAAACTGTACATCTTGTAATAAATTCCATTATTTCTCTTCTCATGTGTGGCCACCAAAAGTGCTTTTTCAGATCTTGATACATTTTAGTACTACCTGGATGAATTGTATACCTGGATTTATGTGCCTCTTCAAGAACTCTTTGTTTGACTTCTCTTTCTGCGGGTACATATAACCTGCCTCTAAGCCTGACTACACAATTATCATCAATGGTAACATCTTCCATTTTCACAATTTCTGCTAAACTTCCATCGGTTCTCTGAGTTTCAATAATCTGCCAATACAAAGATGGCTCTACAGCACTACTGGCTAGTACTACTCGCCGCTGACTGCTCGGAACATACAGTGGATTCTCTACTATTTCCTCATATAATTTCCATTCTTTTATCATCATATAACTCATGTATGATTTTCTGCTCAATGCATCAGCTACCACATTGGCCTTACCCTATGGTAAGCCAAACTAAATCATAATCTTTCAAATATTCCACCCATCTACGCTGACGGAGATTCAAATCTTTTTGAGAAAAGATATACTTCAAACTTTTATGATCTGTAAATATTTCAAATCTTTCACCATAAAGATAATGCCTCCACATTTTTAAGTAAAAATAACTGCTTCTAACTCCAAATCATGCGTTGGGTAGTTCTCCTATGTTGGCTTCAATTGCCTGGATGCTAAGCTATCACCTTACCATGTTGCATTAATACTGCTTCAAGCCCTCTTCTTGATGCATCAGTATAGACCACAAAACCACCACTGCCTATTGGTAATGTCAATATGGGAGCTGATGTAAGCCTCTTTTTCAATTCAATGAAATTTTCTAGCATTCATTCATTTGACCACACAAATGGCACATCTTTTCTGGTTAATCTAGTCATAGGTGCTGCAATTCTGGAGAAGTCCTGAATGAAACGCCTGTAATAACCTGCCAAGCCCAGGAAACTTCTAATTTATGTGATTGTCTTTGGCGCTTCCCATTTCATAACTGCCTCAACTTTAGCTAATCAACTGCAACTCCCTCTGCTGAAATAACATGACCCAGAAACTGAATTTCTTTCAACCAAAACTCACACTTACTGATTTAGCATACAATTGATTATCCCGCAAATTTGCAAGGTAAATCTCAAATGTGTTGCATGCTCTTCTTCAGATACTGAGTAAATCAGTATATCATCATAAAGACCATGATAAACTGATCCAAATATGGATAAAAAATTCTATTCATCAGATTCATAAACGCAGTTGGCGCATTGGTTAGCCCAAATGGCATAACCACAAACTCGTAATGCCCATACCTAGTTCTAAATGTTGTTTATCAATATCTTCCTCTCTTATTCTTAACTGATGATACCCTGACCTCAAATCAATTTTGGAGAACACTTTAGCTGATTGAAACTAATCAAATAGATCATCAATTCTCGACAATGGATACATGTTCTTTATAGTAACATCATTTAACTTTCTGTAATCAATACACATTCTAAAGTTGCCATCCTTCTTTCTTACAAATAACACTGGAGCTCCCCATGAGAATGACTTGGCCTGATGAATCCTTTTTCCAACAATTCATGCAGCTGTTCCTTAACTCTTTCAATTCTGCTGGAGCCATTCTATATGGGCCTTAGAAATTGGCAAAGTTCCTGGTTGCAATTCAATCGTAAAATCCACCTCTCTTTGTGGAGCTAAACCTGGCAAGTCATCTGGAAATACATCCGCAAATTCCCTGACTACTGGAACCGCCTCTACTGATTTACCAGTCTCAACCAAGCTCACAGAAGTCAAATAAGCTACACATTCCGCATTTAACAATTTTCTAGCTCTATTTGCTGAAATTAGAATCTTGGAGGTATAGAAGGCATACTTGAAATTCAAACACTACTCCACCGGAATGACAAAACATGATTCTCTTCTTTCTACAATCTACCATAGCTCCGTAGGCCTCAAGCCAATCCATACCCAGGATAATATCATAATCTCTCAATTGTAAAGCATATAATCTACCTAGCATTTGATTCCCTTGAATCACAATAGGAGCCTCATCTACATAACAAGAGGTGAGCATAAACGCACCCGAGGGAACCTCTACTACCAACTCACATAATTTCTCTTCCAGTGGATGCACCATACAATCCAAAAACTCCTCAGAAATAAAAGAATGTGAAGCACTCGAATCAAATAAAACTTTTGCTGAAAAATCATAAATAGGTAATATACCTTCTATTAGATTTGACGCCTCTGCCTGGGCTCGGGTGATAGCCATAACCCGGCCTCTCCCTCGCTGGTGCGGTGCTCCCCTACCACGACCTGCTAGTGACTGTTGGGGCTGCTGCTACTGCTGAACTCCTCTTCCATATCCATATTCCCGAGGATAGGGGCAATTGCGGATCAAATGCCCCGGCTGATTACAATTATAACACCTGTATCCTGGTGGAAGGGTAGGCTGCTTGGCGGTACTCTGTTATGACTCTTCCACCTCTGGCATGTAGCCACGCCCCTGCCGAAACATTTTCTGGTGACCTCCTATTCCTCCTCGACCTTGAAATACCTTCTTCAATTTTTGTCCCCATTTTCTGAAACCTGAGGAAGATGCTCCGCTGGCGCCTTTGCCTTTCCTTTGCTAATCCTCGTGGATGTTTGGTAGCCGAAAACTTTCTGAACCTGACTCTCCTGCCTGTCGAGTTCGAATGGACCTTTCTAGTGTAGCTGCTCTTTGGGCTGCCTCCTCTATAGTCCTGCACATCAGTGGTATTACCGCATTCTGCAATTCTACTCTCAGGCCTCGAATAAAATACTCAATCATCATAGCATTATCTGATACAACATAAGGTGCATATCGACTGAGTGTCATAAACCTCATTTGGTATTCCAAAATAGAAGAATTCCCTTGTTGAAGTGTCCGAAATAGCTCCCTTTTTGCCTGATGTACTTGTACTGGAAAGAATGTGTCATTAAATAGCTCAAGAAATTCCGACCAAGTAATGGTCTCCTCTGTCCTGCCCGCAAAAGTAGTCTGCATCTTTAACTTCCAACATTCTTGAGCAAAACCTCTCAACTGATATGCAGCTAACACAACTCTATCTGCTGGTGGACATCTCATCGTCACAAATACTCTTTCAACTTCATGAATCTAGTGCTCCACTGTGTCTGGATTCGGTCCTCCTGTATATGTTAGTGGCTGCAATCTCAAAAATTTTCAACCTGCATCATTAGTTCTTCTGCTGCCCTCATAGGCGTGGCAGTGGTGCAGGTACTACAAAAGGTACCTCCACGCCGGTGGTGGTGGAACTGGTGCAACTAGTACAGCCTCCTGCAACTGGTGGTACTATGCTGTCAGTACCGGTGCCTGTTGGTCCATTCTCATCTGAATCTCCGTAAGACTCTCCCATATCCTTTCTATCATGCGCTGAGTAGACTCCTCAAGGTCATCTCCTCCACCACCCCAATCCCTCCTATCAGCCATCTCAAATTCCTGCACAAACACATTCCAACCCACATATACGAAAGCAAATCATTATAAAACCAAGGCCAGCTACCAGCAGTGAACTAGTGTAGAAACAGGGCTATGTAATTTCCCAGTTCCTTTATATTTACACGGACCTTGCTCTGATACCAACTGTAACAAACCATGTCATTCAAACTCGTTAACCCATTAACGAGCTTGACCCGAGTCCTCCTCCCGCGAACAAGTCGTAGCCTCGCAAGGGATATTATGCACATGTCCGTGGAAACACAAAAGAACACACTGTTATACATAAAAGATTCACAATCTCATACATATTCACATTGGATTTACATAGCCAAATTTCAATAAAAAGTCAAAGGAAAATACACAAGCCTGGGGCATACCCTGAGGTACAACAGAAGAAAATCTACACTGCTGGAGGCGTCGGCCCAACACCGCTACGACGCGGCTCTGAACTAGAAGACGGTAGAGAAACCTCCTGCTCTCCTTCACTTGTAGGGAGTGGGGGTGAGCCTCGCAAGTCACTGGCTCAGTAGGGTAACTCCCCCAAATCCGAGTAAACTAACTCAAGTACATAAGCAGGAAGCTAAGCCAGTAATTTTATAGAGTAAACTAAGCAGGATATTAAGCTATAAATACCACTTACCACTTGTCGTTATCACAAACCAATTAAAATAAGTAATAGGCAAACAACGACATGGTGTACGGGGTAAGTTAGAGACCGCCACACTCAAGCCACGTAGACTGGTTCGCGACACCAGCAACTAACTCGGACAAACCACACAGGTCTACCTCTCAGCCTCACAGCCACGGACGAAAGGTCCAACTGCCGCTCCACGGAACAAGTCAAACAACTGTGGAGACCAACCAACACCACAACCGCGGACCACACTGCCGCAGGCCCATGCCTGGCACCTTAGGGACTCTGGCCTGAGCTCCCTAGAGTGAGGCACTGGTAATAGGACTAGTTGGGACCAGTGACATCTACTAGTGTTCGTACCCCCAACTACGAGCGCGCTACAAGCGACAAAACAACAACTCACACAAGTCACTCTCCCACTGTCGTCTTTCCCTCAGCCAGATGTACAACTCAAACTAAGGAGTGAGGGTGTCTAGGACAGATGACACAGACCTTGGCAGTACAACACAAGTACCAGGACAAGCCCCGAGAACAAGCCTGGCTCACACAGAACCTGAGGCACCCAACGAAGAGGTAACCATGGTAGCGTCGTACTACTCGCCACGTAAACACAAACCACGTGCATACCGCACAAACCACGTGAACACCGTACACTGACTGCGAGAACAACACGTCAGTCACGTGTACCACTTGCTAACCTCAGAAACACGCACTCAGAGCGCGACAGGTGCCAATGCACTGCATATACATGCTATGTACAAGAATAGTAATAATCTGATAATTCCACAATTAAAACCGTGCACATAGGACCTCTCGGCTGAGGTCGCGACATAGGCTAGTGTCGCCTTAAGAACGCGACACCCCGATATGTCGCGTTCATAACATGAACGTGACGGGTCGGCCTGTCGCGTTCAGAACGCGATAGGGGCTCTATCGCCTTCACAGGCGAAACCCTAATCCGGGGAACCCTCTCCGGATTACCACCCCAAACCATGCCAACCCTGTTTAATTCTCACTTTTCATACTTTAAGGGATACCCTAGCATGGTATCTACAGTTCTAAACACCAAAAACCAAACATACATGTCTCCCACGCAATCACATAGTGTAAAACAGGAAGAATTCCCCTACCTTTGTGAAGAATGAGACTATCCCTGCGTTTCCCCCGCTCCACACAGGATCCTCGCGGCGAGAACACGCAAACGCACCCCAAATCTGCCGAAATGCCCCGAAAATTACCACAACTCCCTCCCCCTGGCCGAGCAGAACTGTTTACAGCTCCGCTTAGCCAGGGTAACTTAAAAACGACCAGCAGTTGGGAACGCGACAGACACCTCTGTCACGACTAGAATGTGATGGGATACGGCGTCGCCTTCCCAGGGCTGACGTCTGTATGTCGCCCTGTGCGCGACACACGGCACGCATGCAGACGATGACCGCTCAACAACAGCAACAGGAACGTGACATGCAGGACTGTCGTGTTCAGATCGCGACGTCCCTCGCTGTCGCGTTCACAGACTATGAACGGGCTGGTGTTTTGAGCCCAGCCTGCCAGCCCACAAACACCCCAAACCTGCTCACACACCTGAAACATAACACATTGGACACACACTGGCCACCCCAACTACCAAACAAAGGATCCGTAAGGATCCTAAGGATGATCCACAAGGATCCGAAAAATGCGCGACGTTTCAAAAATATAATTTGAAACTTACCCAGAGACGAGTAAAAGCACGACACGTGGAAGGTCACTCCATAAACCTCCACAAAACACCAGTCCACCTCAACACCTGAAGGGACTGGAACACAAACTACCACAACACAAAACTACCCACAAAGGGTACAGGTACCTACTACCACGAGGTACCACCACAGATCCACAACCAATATCGTGCCACCACCAGGGCACACCACAATGGGTCGAACCACAACCAGCGAGTCATTATACCCAAGCCACGACCACTGGCAAAGCACGAGTCGGAAAGAACAATGCCACCACACGGGAACGGACTATTGGTTCATGACGCCAGCATCCAACCCGGACAACACAATACAAGAACTACCTCACTGTCTCGCAGTCACAGATGAAAGGTCCAACTGCTACACCACAACCACACATAAGGCCAAAGAACAGTGGAGACCAACCAACACCACACCTGCAGACCACACAGCTGCAGGCCCATGCCTAGCGCCTTTAGGGACTATGGCCCGAGCTCCCTAAAGTGAGACACTGGAAACACAGGACTAGCTGGGGCCCAGTACGTCTACTGGTGTCTGTAACCCCAACCACGAACATGCTACAAACGACTGCACACCCACAAACACAAGTCGCTGCCTTCTGTCGTCTTTCCCTCAGCCGGATGTACAACTCAAACACAGGAGTGAGGGTGTCCAGGACAGACGACACAGACCTCAACAGTACACACAGTACCGGGACAAACCCCGAGCACTAACGTGCCTGGATCACACAAAACCTGGGTACCCGACTAGAGAGGTATTCCGGAATAGGCGCCGAACCACCACACTCGGCAATGCTCAAACCACGATATAGATATATATATATATATATATACTTGTATATTCTTTATTACAAACCACGGTACACATGTGAGGAGTAGCTTGTCTCAGTCACCCTGTGACCTACAAGCTAGCCTACACAGACACATATATAAATTACGTTAACCAGTAATAACTAGGCCTATCATTGGTCACCTTGTGACCTCCATTGCCACATTAAACTCAACATACGATAACCACTTAATATCTATACTTATGCCTTACTAATCAACCATCTTAAACAATCTATAACAGACATTAAAGGACCAAGGCTAGGTAGGTTCAATCTGGAACATCACTGCCTAACCACCACGACCAACAAGTTAAACCACGATAGAGTATGTGCTATGCACACACTCAAACCACGTAAACACCACGTCAACAATGTAAACAACACGCTAACTACGTAAACGACACTCTCAAGGAGCACTACAGGTGCCAATGCACCTCTCACCACTGCCATGCACAACAAACCACGATAATCAGATAATCATACTATTCAAAACATACACCACAGGACCTCTCGACTAAGGTTGCGACGTGGGGTAGTGTCGCCTTCAAAACGTGACACCACGATATGTCACATTCACACGCTGAACGCGACGGGTCGGCCTGTCGCGTTCAGAATGCGACAGAGGGCTCCGTCGCCTTCACAGATAGGAAACCTAATCCGGGATCCTCTCCCCGGATTACCCCCACAAGCCATGCAAATCATGCTTAATTTCCATTTTTCATGCTTTAGTGAATACCCTAGCATGGTATCTATGGTTTATAAAACAAATAATGTGTTAAACACGTCACACACACAATCCATGCATCAAATGGGGTGGATTCTCCCTACCATCGTGAAGAACACGCAAACCAACCACAGCACGGCGTCTCCCCTGCTCCATACAACGTCCTCGCAGTGAGACTGTGTCAAAAACCACTCTGAAACTCCAAATCGCCCGGAAATCCGACGCAGCAACCTCCCCTGGCCGAGACCTTGCATAAAAATGCACTGCGGTTAAGAACGCAATGTAGCCCTACGTCGCGACCTGAACGCGATGTAGGTGACTGTCGCCTTCCCAAGGCCGACGTCAGCATGCCGCCCAGCGTGCGACACGCGGCGCGCATGCAGACGAAGACCGCCTCTCAGTCGGCAAGCAGAACGTGACTACCAGGGCTGTCGCGTTAAGAATGCGACGCACACCCCTGTCGTGTTCTCAACCACTGGACCAACGGGTGCTAAACTCCCGACCCACTAAGCCCCACACAACGCATGGAAACCACGATCAAGGCTCAATGACCCCACATTGGTCATGAGCACCACACCAGAGCCAGTAAACACGGATCCAAACAACCACTAAGTGAGGATCCACGAAGATCTGAAAAATGCACTACGTTACATTACTATCACCTAAAAAGGAATGTCATCCTCGACATTCAATCAAACCACAGTAAACTGAACTATCACCTAAAAAGAAGCAAAGCCATATACAGAACAAGTAGGATAGACTTTCTCTGCATCTGCCTTTCAAATCATCTGTACTAACTGAATCGGCTCATTTTCGCTCTTGTTCTGCTTTCCCTTTTCTTTAATTCATTTCATAACTGCACTGCCTGATTGCTACATTCTGCCCTTTCTATACTTTTCGGCTGTGGGCGATTCTACCCTACTGTTGGTGCTTTATCTCCTTGGACTCAACCTATTTCCACATTTTTACTGGCTGTGTTTGCAACATCTCTTTCTGAGCCACTTCACTAGCTTAGAACCCTTTAACTTTACTCTGCTACTTTTGGGTATTTTGCCTTGCTAAACAATACTTAAATTCTCGAATTCCTCGATATCGTTCCATTATTTACTTATCACGACCAACCGCTACTCCGCTTTATCTATGTTTACATTCTCAACTGCCAGCTTCTCAAAGAAAATCACATTACCATAACTGAATTTCCTGCCTCTTTATACCATTCTACTCATGCTGCCTTAATTCATATCTGGTCAAAAATCACTGTCTATTTGCCCAACTGTGCATAAACCTCAAATTTTTCTTTAATTATTCAAATCTCGAATAACTTGTAAATATCCAACCTTCCAT
>CM024758.1:73409656-73500769 GCA_014218235.1 Colocasia esculenta
GTTTGAGAGTGTTGTTTGAGTGATTATGTAAGGCCCCCGAATTTCTTTTTCCCGCTTCTATTTTATATATATGATGTTTACTTGTTCTTGCATAAATGGCGTGCATGAAAATGATACATATTATAAATATAAATTTTGCATGGGTATATGCGAGGATGTATATTATTAGATGTGAATATAGGTATTGGCCAATTTGTGTATAAGTATCTATTCAATATTATGCAGTGCTATCTATATTGAGAATATACCTTATATTACCCATTTCATGGATATTGTGTGCGAATATGAAGTGTGTATGTGTATGTACGTATGTAGTTATCTTATGCTGTGATAATTGTATACCTAATTCTATATACATAACACCTTGGTACACCTATGTATGCATGGTATGTTTAATTGTAAACATTGTCCATTGCGTGGTGTAGTTAATGTGTACATTGTACTTCGTACATTGCATGTACGTTGGAGTGCAAGCGAACTACTATTGAATAGATTATTCCTAGCTAACTTATTCATATTGCCTCCTAATGATTGTGAAGCCTCGCAATTCTTGTCATTTTATTTTGCTGCCTGATTGAGTCATGCTTATGTAAACCTCATGTACGCATAGGTAGATATCTACGTACATCTATCTTAGTGTACTTATGTATGCATGTGTATGCCCAGGTATATATGTTATGGATTGCACGATGTAGTAATATACATATTATACCTTATACATTGTATGTATATACGTAGTGTAAACACAGTTCTTTTGTGTTTGAGTCATTTGTGTGTATATATATATATATATATATATATATATATATATATATACATGTATGTTATGAAGATATTCATGTACGTGTTTTATCTTGATGTACCTATGTATGTATGTGTAGGATTAGTAGTAAATATTGGATGTTTACATGGTGTAGTGTTATACACTATACTACATAGGTTTCATGTGCATATATGTGTGGATTAAGCATGGTTCTGCATGATTTTAAGTTCTGGCAGAAGAGTGTCTTGGCGTCAACATGGATGGACGCCCATGATATGTCAGCGTCCATATCGACTGACGCCAACCCTATGTAGCCGTCCATGGATGTGGACGTCAATATCCCTAATTTTCTGTGCGCAACAGAGCGCAGAGAGCACTCATTGGGCCAGGCTTCTGATTGGGAGATGTCTTCCCAACGGCTCTTACCTGTCCCTTTCAACCCTGCACGAGCCCCTCTTGTCCCCTAGTCTATAAAACACATCCCTTTTGCAACCTAGAGAGCTCTCTTGGCTCTTTACTAGAAAGGAAACCCTAACTGAGAGAGAGAGGAAGGACTGACCTTGGAGGGCTTGGATCCGGCGACTGGAGGCGTTTTCTGGTGATCTTCTACGACAAGGAGGAAGGCCATACGTAGGAGAAGGCTTCCCTGGCGTTGGACTGCAGCCTGCAACCCCTAGAACCCGGAGCAAAGGATTCTGGAGGCTTCTTGGCGCTGCCCAAGGAGGGCTTCATCAGCTTATTCCGATCTTGTAGATTTAATTGAGAGGCAAGTACCCATAGATCTCAATCCCATACATGTGCCCTAGGTCCCAGCAAATTTTGTGGATTTTAAATCGTGTCCTGGACCCTCCTTTTCACCTAATTTGGAGTTCGGTCTGTGCTGTTGCACAGACAGGAACTTGGCGTCAATACCATTGACGCCAAGATCTCCCATCGGCGTCCAGCGATCGTGCCGTCCAAAACCCTTGAACGGCCAGAGGCTGCCGCCAAGTTCTTCAGATAGAACAGTGAGCTGTTCTTCCTGGTAGATGATTATTTTCGATATGTTTTTCAATGAGGATATAGTGTAAATTTTATATGCTATGTAAAATAGATAATGTGATGTGTGTGGAAATTTCTGCATTTTTCTGTGGATGGCATGAATTTTTAGATTATTGAAATACATGTGGGGAAAAGATGGATTATGCATGTTCATCTACTGTCTACCTAATTCCTGAGAATAAATGCCCTAGATTTTTCTATACCATGTATATGTATCAGTCCATGCCCTGAAATTTTGAGAATTTTTTCCATGACTGTGGGATTTACTGAATTTCTGTTTTGGAAATGAAAGACATGATAGAAATTGTAAATTTACATTAAATTGTGTGCTGTGCAATAAATCAAGGGAAAATTTCTGTGATGATGATTATGTTAGGATCAGGTTGTGAATGGTTAAATCTGATGTTCGTGTTATGTTCCATGTTAAAGTGAATTATGAATAGCATGAAACTGAATGTTTTAATTTCTGTAAATGTAATATGACTCAGAAAAATCTGAAAAATTGTATGTGCGATTATAAACCTTAAAATTGTCTGTGGTTAAAATCTCATGTTATTTTGATGAGTAAGTATTGTTATGGATTTTTAATGTGAAAAAAATGACTATGTGAGCATGTTAATTGTGACTTGATGTGATTCAGTAAATTTCAGTATGATTATATCTGTATTATGATTATTTGGTAGTTGCAACAGTGAGGTTAAAATCAGTAAATGAGGACTTATGTGTGTATGAATATGTATGAGTGTGTGTATGGAATGTGAGAGAACAAGTGGTAAGGTTGTGTGAAATGGTTAATGTGACAAGATAAACAAGTATGCCCATAAGACACTGCCACCCTAGATGCTTGGAGTGTACTGTAGTAATGCCCCTACGGGAAAGCTCAATGTGATGTGATACCCTAGGAAGGGTCTTGATAAAGTACAACCTGGCAAAGGGTCTTGTAAATCCTGGAGGTGGACAAGTTCCACTGGTAATGGTGGGAAGGGCTTTCCCCGTTTTCTGCAGAACTAAGACTTATCACTATGCCGGTGATTAAGTATGTGAATGTGAATGTGTGTGTCATGTGATCGTCTATGTGGTGGTTTGGGCTGTGTCTTGGCATTAAGTGAAAATAAGTATAAGTGTGATGTGAAAAGTGATATGTGTTCATAGCACAAGGTATGTGCAAGATATGTGTAAATGTGGCACATGTTATGTGCAAAAGTGAAATGATAGAAGTGTGTGAATGTGAAAGAGGAAATAAGGGAAATGTGTATAAGTTTGTGTGATAAACAAAAGTGAGTGTATGTGAAACCAAGGTTTTCATATGGTCGTGTGTAATGAGAAAATAGTATAAGTGTAAATGACAATAGTGTTAATTGATAAATTGTTTATTGATGTGTACAAATGTGTGTGTGTATGTGTTTATGTATAAATTGTCAATTGCTAAAAGTGATGTTACCATTAGTACCAAAATGTAAGTATATGCTTTCATATTCATGAAATTTGAATGATTGGATGCACATGTGTTTAGTATCATGTTGTATAGTTAAAAGTGATCCCTATGCAAAGGTAGTATGAATGTGATAAAATTTGTATAAATCAGCAAGCTAAGTGTGAAGTAAGTTATGATTGCATGCAAGTGAGTTAGGAATCATGCTAGGAGTGCTACCTATCTTGTATATGTTTCCATGGTTTAGTTGTGCAACTTTACAATGACTTAGATAAAGCATGAAAACGTGTTAATGTGTATTTTACTCATGTTAATGACACCATGATGTTAGTGATCTTGTGTAGATTCTAGTTTTACATTTGTTTAGATAATTGTTTAATGGAATTTGTTTAGGTTATAGCATGATCATGTATGATTTAACTGCTGAAATTTTATGTGTAAATTGTTAAAAAGCATGTATATATTGAATCTAAGTTACTTGCTGAGTCTTTATGCATAGACTCACTCTTGCTAAACATTTCAGAAATTAGCAGCGGGGAGCTAGCAAGATTGAAGTGGAGTTGGACTAAGGGATTGAAGAATTGTAATTTATATTTCATAGTATGTAATGCTACATTGAAATTTGGATTTTGTTCAAATGTACTTGGAGCCGGCTATGTATTTGGAACATGTTGCATTTATGTTATCTCTTGTCAACTATACAGACTGTGGTATGTGGATTTAAAAGTTGATAGAATACAGACTCATTTAAATTCCGTTACATTTATTCAATTCTATTTGTGTATACTCAGCTCATTTGTTACTTGTTGGGGTATTCTCCCCTGTAGCGGCTTGCTCTCATCCAATGTGGGTTGGTATAACAGTACCGGGTGGAAGTGGGTCGTTGCAGATTATGTATGGGATAATATTAATTTGTAATTCGAACATGGTATTATCTTTACTTTTTAGACTTATGGACTTGCCAATTATGTAATACGTCAGTTATTTTCTTTATGCGTTAGATTGGGTATTTAAATACAAATGTTGATGGAAGATTATTGTTCCACTGTGATAATTTTGATAATATAACTCATCATTTATGTATAACTCAACTTCAATTGATTACGTTGGATATGTTCCACTATAGCGCTACCCCTTGGACTCGATGTGAGTTGGTACAACTGTACCAGCTCTAAGAGGGGCATTATAGAGTTTGGTATCAAAGCAAACCAAGTTGTGCCTATATATAAAAGAATTATCAAGAATGTATTCATATCCCTAAGTATGTATATAGAAACAAGTCCATGATTATTTAGTATGGTAGGTGATTATAATAAATGTCTATTTTGTAGACTATGGCTACTCATGGACATATAGGACCAGGTCCTACCCGTGGAAATGAGCTAGCTAGGGTGGAGCAGGCACCGGTTCAGCCAGGTAAGCCTTTACCACCTCTACTGGCACTGGTGGACTACGGGGCATTGATGTAGGGACTTGTGCACACAATGCAGACTCAGGCACAGACGATAGCTACCTTGTAGGCGCAAGTGCAGTCCTAGGTTTGTACCTTCTAGGAGTAAATTTGGAAGTTACTGGTTTGAGTAGTTCAAACTAAGAGACTTGGCTTGGATGTAGGTGCAGGCACCTATGCAATATGAGGCAGACATCGGTGGTGCATCGATGATGGAGTGGTTCAAACGGATGGATCCACCCTCTTTTAAGGGGGAGAGTGAACCACTCTTAGCGGAGAGCTGGTCGTACGAGACAGAGAAGATCTTTTGTGCTATAAATGCGTAGAAGAGGACTAAGTGACTTTGACTTCATATATGCTACAAGTAAAGGAGATTCTTGAAGAGTTCGTGTTGTTTTAGAAGAGGTTACTTAAGGTTGATTGCTTTCTTTTTTGAGAGCATGTCAACGTGTGGTGGTCGTTTGTACTACGCACACAGTTCAAGGATTGTGATGTTGAGATTGCATGGATGGCGTTTGTACGCCTTTTCAAGGCGAAGTACATTCCAGAGCATGTACAGGACCGCATGGAGTAGGAGTTCTTGACTTTGACCTAGGGATCGATGAGTGTGCTGGAATATGAGACTAGATTCGTAGAGATATCGAAGTACGCATCTCATATAGTTGCTGACGAGCGGAGGAAAGTGAAGAAGTTTGTGATGGGATTGAATCCATCATTGAGGACCAAACTCGTGGCTTTCGGGCATCATTTGATGGATGAGGCATTGTCAGCTGCATGCATGCAAAAGACAGAGATGGAGGTATATCTGGAAGAGAAGAAGCTTCTTTGAAGAGGTATGGATCAACATTTCAGCATGAAGACAAGAGGAAGAAGATTATAGTTTTCCAACCCAGAGCAGTGGTACCAGTGAAAGTGGCTACACTAACTACTGATGATGGTAGAGTTGCAGAGAAGCCATTATGTTACCAATGCCGGAACTGACATGGAGGAGAGGTCTTTTGGGTATCTTTTGGTCGATGTTTGGGGTGTGGTGATAAGAAGCACAAGACTTGAGAATGTTTGAAGATGGCATAGAAAACTATGGTAGTAGCGGCACTAGAAGTAGCCAAACCAGTGTAGAGAGTAGGAGGGAGACCAAGAGCCCAGGCTCAGGCTTTTGCTTTAGCGAGAGACGAGGCTGAGCAAGCAGAGCACGTCACAGAAGGTATGGTTTTGATTATGGGTATGCATGCCCAAGGTTTATTTGATATTGGGGCTACACATAGTTTTATCTTTGAGAAGTTTGCGAGGGTCCTGATGAAGGAGTTTGATGAGCTTCCTAAGGACTTAGATTTTCCTTTGTCAGTACATACCCCTGTGGAAGCCATGTTGACTAAGTAGTGTTTTCCTTCTCTCTATGTGTGTATCAAAGAGTGAGACTTGTCGGGTAGTTTCTATCTGTTGAAGATGAGAGACTACGATGCCATTCTGGGATTAGACTGGCTTAAGAAGCATTATGCTCTTTTGGATTGTAGGAAGAAGAGAATCATCTTCCACAGCCCAGAAGAGAACGAGTTCTCCCATCCTTTACCCAAGAACATGGTGGGTAAGTTCGTGGTTTTGTCTTTGAATAGAACTACTGCACAAAATAAGTCCTCTGCTTTCCATATCAAAAATCTAAAAAATAGAAATTTTCATGAAAACATAGATACATTGAACAAGACAAAAAGAAAATTTGGAACTAATGCTCCTCATAGTTCTATAAGAAAGAAATGCATATATACAAAAAAAAAAAATCATTTAGATTCAAAAATCATTGTTGCATTCTAACATTGATTTCATTGCAGGACCCAAGCAAGTGTGGGTCCCAAAGGTAGCTTAATCAGCAAGCTAATGAGCCTTGTAGTCATAGCTTTCCATCTAGAATCAAGACAATGGCTATGCAAGGCAAGAAATGGTTGGAGAACATAGGTAAAATCTTTGAAAAAGAAATGAAGACTATTCAGGTAAAATCTCATATCATTTCAGAATTGAATTGCTTAAGTTTGAATAACTTTTTAGATTTTTATCTAAACAATGAAGAGTGTGTTTCGATACTGCCCCCAACAATAATTCGTCTTAGCAATGGGTATCATGGTTGTATCAACTTGCTTGTATAAATTTACCCATGATTTGCAGTGCATGTTACCTCCCTGTGACTTCTTGGTATATCAAATGGTGAAATGTGGAAGGACAAGTTATGCTTGTCTGAAAACTATCATTATGCATGAGTAAAATACTCTTCCAAGTACCAAAAGTCATATTTTGCATTAAATAATTGGGTGCATAATCATGTGTGAATTGCTTGCAAACTATTTCATTCCATGCACATGTTAAGGGGGAGTAATTTGAAAAAGTGCAAAAAATGTTCTTGCTGCTACATTATGAATGAGTTTTCAATGTCTTGTGTCGACACAGTTTCTTCATATTTGTATTAAAAATGCTACTCTTGAATCTGCCTTAAATAATGAATTGACGACAAATCATCTAAAATTCTAAAATTGTTGTGGTGTTTTGATGATGTTCATATTGTGTAACGACCCTCCTTATATCAGTACGATTATATCAATCCACGTCGGTATAACGAACGTCGTCACAGTGAGACATTGACCCAACACTAAACACTAAGCTGAGATGTACACAAATACAACACAAATATAGCGGAATAATAAGAAGTTTATTCTCATCCATCATCATCATTAAATATCCACAGTCCATATAGCATTGAAAAAAAGCTAAAGTCCACATAATTGAAATTTTAAATCAAATTTACATTGTCTAAATGAGATCATCACTTATTCATTACATACTTACGAAAATAAAAGTACAATGTCGAAGTCTCCACAACACAAGCTACTCCTCGCGCTCGGAGTCGCTCCTAATAATCTCCTCGAAGATGTGGAGACACCTGCACCTGTACGTCGAAGCAAGAATGAGTCTAAATAGACCCAGCAAGCAAACCATGAATACAACCATAAACATATCATTTACACAGATTACCCTTTTTACTAAGGAGAAATACATATTGCATGCTTTAAACAATTAATTTTACTATACATTGAAATCCATACAAATAGAAGTACATGGTCCATGTTCCATATAAATAAACAACTAAACATGAATCTTATGACATGTATCTTACACCTTTTATTCAACATGCTTTCAAAATCTAAATCTCATTCAAATCATTAAGTAACTACACATAATTTAAGCATGGATTTCCACAAAATAAATAACATACCTATCATGGATTCTATCATTTTCCACATGCATTTAACATCAATACACATACCTTTTGCGGTTGTTTTTAACATGAATTAAACATATTCATATGGATTTACACTTATTCACATGCTAACACATTTACTTAATATTCCACATTGCACAACTTCACATTTCACATTTCACACTTTACACTTAGTTGCCGTGACACATAGTCCAAACCACCACTAGAAGGACACATATATACACATTCACATACCTATCACCTAGGCAAAACAGTGATAGATCTTGGTTAACTACGCAGAACCGGGAGAAGCACCTCCACCCTAACCAATGGTACTTGTCCACCTCCAGGATTCATCCTAATTGCCCATAGGATTTCACACACATTGAACCTTTCCGTAGGGACTTTACTACAGTACAGTTCCACAGCCCTCTATGGTAGCAGTGTTACACACACGCACAATTTTACTCAATTCACATTATTTACACATTGCTTGCGCATGATTTAACACAATTATATTCACTTTCATACACTTACATATGCTTTAGTTCTCCTATCATGACACTACTGTTCACAGTAAAAAAATAACTCACATCATGGTCCTATACATGCTGTTAAATACGAAATCACACCGATTTAATTTAACATGCTCAATACATTTACTTTCCATGATGCAACAAAGAATCATACTTACTGTCATTAGAATGAATCCAAATTTTTATCACAGGTTATAAATAGACAATACATTACATGCTTAATTTTCCAAAATTTTCGGCTCAATACACTAATTACAATAATTAAAATAGTTTACAGACATGTTTTTCATTAATTTCATTTAAACAGGTTCCACAGTAAATCAGTCATTCCCAACAGTGTCACACATGTATACAGTCATCATGCTGCCATATAAAATCTATGAAACTCTAATTTAACATGGATCTAATTAAACAGAATTTATTAATGCTAAATCATGTGCAATATCTTGTTACAGAAATTCTAATAGATAGGATAATCTACGAAAATTCAATCTAACCACATGTTCTACTGGACGTACTTGATCATACACAAATTTACAACATGCACTCATGTCCAGAATCCAGAAATATGACACAAGGATCAAAACATGCATTCTGTCTAACATGTTGAACTTGGCGGCACAGATACTGCCACCAATATAGTTAACGGCATAGGATCATGCCGCCAACCAGGATCTTAACGGCATCAGATGCTACCGTTAAGTTCTTGTCTGTGCAAACATACTGACGTAGAAACAATGATGAATGGGGTTTCCAGGACATGAGGAAAAATCTGTAAAAATACCTGGGACCTACTAGACATAGGTATGATGAGATCCAAGGGTTACTTACCTTATAGAAGTTCCACAATCGACGAATCAAGCCGAAGAAGCCCTCCTCGGCCAAGCCAAGAAGTGCTCAAATCCCTTCCCGAACTGGTTCTGTTGATGGTACTGGATGCACACTGGCGTCGGGGAAGATCCAAGGATGTTCAAGAGTCTCCCGGTCGATGAAGATCGCCAGGAAATGCACCAGGTCGACGGATCAAAGTCTCCAAAGTCTCAATTTTCTCACAAGAAGTCTAGGGTTTTGACAAGAGCCAAAAAGACCCAATCCGACCGCAAAAGGGTTTTTTAAAAGCCAAGGGTTTTTGGGGTATGCATAGATAGGGTATCCTACAGTTGGGGGCGGAGGTTTCCAAAATAGGAGCCAGAGGAAATGCAGCTATTTCCGGATCTGAGATCGCACAGGTTTTGGGAAATAGACGTCCACCTAGGTTGCCGCCAACTTGGAGTTGGCATCCATCGATCTGGACGTCGACTCAACCCCTAACATCTATGCATGTTAACGTTAAATGGTCCTTCGGCCAGAACACAGAATGCAGTAACCATGCTTACTATGTACACATGTACACATGTAATGTATAATGTATCACATAAGCACCATATGTACATAATTAAACAAGCAACATACATGTACAACCTTATTTATTAAATTATGTATAAATACAATACATATATATAATATATATATATATATATATATATATATATACATATAACTATACACACAAGCATCTAAACATTACACAACCAAACATTTAATTAAGAGGGTAAAATTCGAGGGCCTTACACCCTCTCCCCCTTAAAGAAACTTTGTCCTCAAAGTTAGACCGACACTACTCAAGCAATTGGAGATACTTCTTCATCATAGCATCCTCAAGCTCCCAAGTAGCCTCCTCTCGCGAGAAGTTCTGCCATAGCACCTTCACGGACGCAATACTCTTGTTCCGGAGATGCTGAACCTTTCGGTCAAGAATAGCTACTAGTTGCTCAACATATGACAGATCTGGCTGGATCTCCACTAGCTCATGACTAATAACATGAGATGGATCTCGGACATATCTCCTGAGCATAGATACGTGCTATACAGGATGAACACTAGCTAACGACGGAGGTAAAGCTAGCTCATATGCCACGCTACCCAAACATCTGAGAATCTCATACAGGCCAATGAATCTGGGACTTAATTTGTTATGCCTGCCAAATCTGACAACACCTCGAGTAGGAGAAATCTTCAAAAAGACATGCTCGCCAACCTCGAACTCCAAATCCTTCCTTCTGTTGTTGACGTAACTCTTCTGCCTATCCTGCGCCGCAACAAGCCTCTTCCTGATAAGTTCGATCTTATCCGAAGTCTCTTGCACTAACTCTAGACCAATCAACTGCCTATCACCGGTCTCCTCCCAACATAAAGGAGATCTACAAGGCCTTCCATACAACGCCTCAAATGGAGCCATACTAATACTCGCATGAAAACTGTTGTTATATGTGAACTCCACAAGAGGTAAATGACGCTCCCAATCATCCTTCCAATCCAGCACACACCGCTCTCAACATATCCTCGAGCGTCTGGATAGTCCTCTCAAACTGTCCATCTATCTGGGATGGAACGCCGAACTAAGCTTCAACTCAGAACCTAATGCATCCTGAAGACCCTTCCACAAACTCGAAGTAAATCTCGGATCTCGATCCGAAATGATCAACTTTGGCACACCATGCAATCTAATAATGCTACTAACATACAACCTAGCTAAACTCTCAACCGACTGCTTCTTCTTCATAGGCAAGAAATGCGCAGTCTTAGAGAATCTATCTACAACTACCCAGATCGAGTCATTGCCCCTTCTTGATCTGGGCAAACCCGTTACAAAATCCATAGTGATAGCAGCCCACTTCCATACTGGGATTTCCATCTTTTGCATAAAACTAGATGGTCGCTGCCGCTCAGCCTTCACTTGCTGGCATACTAAACACCTAGATACAAAATCCGCTGCATCCTTCTTCATGCCGGACCACCAAAATGATCTCTTCAAATCCTGGAACATCTTAGTGTTACCCGATGAATAGAGAATCTAGACCTATGAGCTTCTGCAACAACATGCTCACAGACATCTACAATATCGGGAACACAGACTCGGTGATGGAACCTAATCACACCCTCATCACGAGCAATGCCTGCCTTACCCACTAACTCCTGGGTCTGGGTCGGCCGCCTTTTGCTGCTCGATCACCTCATCCAAACAGTGGATCAAATGGACAACTGAGCTACAAAAGCATGACATAATGGCTCTATCTCAGTCATCGCACACACAGCATCCTCCAACATCTTCCAATCCTGTTGGAGTAAAGACCTCTTCCGGCTAAGAGCATCTGCTATGACATTTGTCTTTCCAGGATGATACTAAAGATCGAAGTCGTAGTCCTTGAGGAACTCAATCCATCTTCTCTGCTGGAGGTTTAATTCCTTTTGAGAGAAGAGATACCTCAAGCTCTTATGGTCAGTGAAGACCTCAAATCTGACACCATAAAGATAGTGTCTCCAGATCTTTAGTGCATGAACCACTGCCGCAAGATCCAAATCATGAGTTGGATAGTTACGCTCATGCTCCTTCAATTGACGAGAAGCATATGCCACTACCCTTCCCTGCTGCATCAACACACAGCCTAAACCAATCCGAGATGCATCCGAGTAAATGGCAAAACCTTCTTCACCACTCGGTAAAACCAATACTGGTGCAGAAGTAAGCTTAGCCTTCAACAACTGAAAGCTACTCTCACACTCCTCGGACCAAACAAACTTCACACCCTTCCTAGTTAGCTTAGTCAAAGGTGCAGCGATAGATGCAAACCCCTCAATAAATCGCCGATAATAGCCTGCTAAACCAAGGAAACTACGAATCTCCGATGGGGTTCTGGGAATCTCCCAATCTAACACAGCCTAGACCTTCGCTGGATCAACTGCTACACCAGCACCGGAGATAACATGCCCAAGGAAATGAACCTCGCGCATCCAGAAATCACACTTGTTGAATTTAGCATACAACTTGTGCTCTCGGAGAACTTCAAGCACTACCCTCAAATGCTGACGGTGTGTGGCCACATCCGGAGAATAGACCAACACATCATCGATAAACACTACGACAAAACTATCTAGATAAGGTCTCTAAACACCCTATTCATGAGATCCATGAACGCTACAGGGGCGTTGGTCAGACCAGTGGAAGAACTAAAAATCATAATGTCCGTAACGGGTCCTAAAGGCCGTCTTGGACACATCCTCACTCTTAATCCTCAACTGATGATATCCAGACCACATATCAATCTTGGAAAAGACCGATGCATTCTGTAACTGTCAAATAAATCATCAATCCGCGGTAAGGGATACATGTTCTTTACAGTCACTTGATTGAGCTTCCTATAATCAATGCATAACCTAAGTGACCCATCATTCTTCTTTACAAAAAAACAGGTGCACCCCAAGGAGATACACTAGGGCGAATAAATTCCTTTCCAACAAATCTTGCAACTGCTTCCTCAGCTCTGCTAACTCCACAGGTGCCATCCAATATGGAGCCTTTGAGATAGGAGAGGTGCCCGGAAGCAACTCTATGGTAAACTCTATCTCTCTAACCGGTGGAAATCTAGACAAATCGTCGGGAAAGACGTCTGGAAACTCCTGCACTACATCAATCTCCTCAAGAGTAAGTGACTGATCAGCCTTCGGTACTAATACCACGCTGGCAAGAAAAGCGTCACAACCCTTGTTAACCATCTTCATCGCCTTCATGGCGGAGATAACAAACCTTCCCGCTAAGTTCCTTGGCAAGGGATGTGAAAACTCATCCTCACCAGGAATACGGAAAGTGATCTTCTTCCCACGACAATCAACTAAAGCATAGTGCTCCTCTAGCCAATCTAGACCTAGAATAGCATCATAGTCCTTCATCTTTAGCAAGAAGAAACACCCATCTAAGACTCGATCCTCAATGCACACAGACGGAATACACTTCCTAGTCGATAATGTTCCCGCAGGTGTGTGCATAGACAAAGGGACCTCTAACTTCTCAGCCTCTAATCTTGACTCGAAAGCTAACTGCCTAGCAAACGGCTCAGAAATGAACGAGTGAGTGGCACCCATATCAAACAAAACCCGAGCGTGCACACCCATGAAAAGAATCGTACCTTCGGTGACATTATCTGCATGCTCGACATCCTCTCGTGCTAGGAAAACACTCGAGCTTGGGCTCGAGGCCTTCCTGGTCTTCCTGTAGCTGGCGCTCCACGCTAGGCTCCCTGCTAAAGTCTAGGGTAGTCCCAGATCTGATGCTCGTTGCTCCCGCACTTGAGACACTTTCCTTCCATCTTCCAGCACTTGGTGCCACCGTGTGCCCTTCCACAATGAGGGCACTCTTTCTTTCCATTAGGCCTACTACTAGGGGACTGTTGAGAAGCTACCTGTTGACTGCTCGCTGCCACAGGACCCTGCGGTGACTGTACGCCGCCTTCTTCCTATCCTGCCGCTGGAAAGGAGGGGCAGCTCTCTTATGCGATGCCTTCTTCTCCTCCAAATATTACTCCATCTCGCTCTCCTACCGACAAGCCACGCTGAGACCCTCATCTAGGGTACGATGGTCAAATGCTACTAGCCTTGATCTAAGTAATGGCTTAAGGCCCATCACAAACTTCTTCACCTTCCTGCGCTCATCAGCCACAATGTGAGGTGCATACTTTGATAATTTCGCAAACCTAGCCTCGTACTCAAGTACAGTCATGGAGCCTTGAGTCAAAGTAAGGAACTCCTGCTCCATCTTGTCCTGGATATGCTCTGGAACAAACTTGGCCTGAAAGCCGCACGCGAACTCGTCCCATGCTACCTCGACAGCACCGTCCTCGAATCTGGTACGCAATAACGAGGCCCCCACACATCGGCTCTCTCATGCATAAGCCAGCCATCCATAAGGACCAAATCTAGACAAATCTAAACTTACTATAAATGAATGCATATGCAACTAACTCATACCTGTAGCATATAGGTGGCCAAGCTGACCTTGTCCTCCTCAGCGCACCTAATCGCTCGGAAGATCTTCTCGATCTCCCTCATCTAGCTCTCCGCTAGCAGTGGATCACTCTCCCCCTTAAAAGAGGGTGGAGCCATCCTCTTGAATCGCTCCATGATGGAAGGTCCACCATGGCCATGCTCCTGAGGAATTGGAGCTGGAGCCTGAGTCTGCTACAACAAACAACATAAATAACACATATGCAACATAGCAACATAAAAAAATCATATATTTTAAATGAAAGCAGACTACTTCTATCTAACATTTCTAGCCTGAGCCTCCAGCTGAGCCTAGAGTGCAGCCTGAGTATGAGCCTGAGTCTGCATGGCCTACACCAAACCTTGCATGAATACTTCATAATCTACTGGTGCCGGTGGATGAAGTACAGTAGGTCCCTGTGGTGCTGGGGCCTGCTGCTCACCCCTCTCCTCTCTCCTCTGCTCATCCTCATGAGCAAGAACACCACGCCTACCTTGAGAAGCCATAGTCTGCAAGACAATTTAATCACATTTAGAACTAAGTTCATTAATTCCTAACCAATTCTTATCTATCTTTCATTCATTATTTATCATTTCTACACATGTGAACAAATCTATAAAGACTTAGCATATTATGAAGATGATGGCATATATTCATGTACAATCTCAACCTTGTTCTCTGATACCAATCTCTGTAACGACCCTCCTTATACCGGTACGATTATACCAATCCACGTCAGTCTAACGAACGTCCTCACAGTGGGACATTGACCCAACACTAAACACTAAGCTGAGATGTACACAAATATAACACAAATACAGCAGAATAATAAGAAGTTTATTCTCATCCCATCATCATCATTAATATTCACAATCCTTATAGCATTGAAAAGAAAAGCTAAAGTCCACATAATTGAAATTTTAAATAAAATCTACATTGTCTAAATGAGATACATCACTTATTCATTACATACTCATGAAAATAAAAGTACAATGTCGAAGTCTCCACAACACAAGCTACTCCTCGCGCTCGGAGTCGCTCCTAACAATCTCCTCAGAAGATGTGGAGACACCTGCACCTGTACGCCGAAGCAAGAATGAGTCTAAATAGACCGCAAGCAAACCATGAACACAACATACACATATCTTTTACACAAATTACCCTTTTTACTAAGGAGAAATACATATTGCATGCTTTAAATAAATTAATTTTACTATACATTGAAATCCATACAAATAGAAGTACATGGTCCATGTTCCATATAAAATAAACAACTAAACATGAAATCTTATGACATGTATCTTACACCTTTTATTCAACATGCTTTCAAAATCTAAATCTCATTCAAATCATTAAGTAACTACACATAATTTAAGCATGGATTTGCACAAAATAAATAACATACCTATCATGGATTCTATTCATTTTTCACATGCATTTAACATCAATACACATACCTTTTGTTTGTTGTTTTAACATGATTAAACATATTCATAGGGATTTACACATATTCACATGCTAACACATTTACTTAACAATTCCACATTGCACAACTTTCACATTTCACATTTCACATTTTACACTTTACACTTAGTTGCCGTGACACATAGTCCAAACCACCACTAGAAGGACACACATATACACATTCACATACCTATCACCTAGGCAAAATAGTGATAGATCTTGGTTAACTTTGCAGAACCGGGAGAAGCACTCTCCACCCTAACCAGTGGTACTTGTCCACCTCTAGGATTTCATCCTAATTGCCCATAGGATTTCACACACATTAAACCTTTCCGTAGGGACTTTACAACGGTACAGTTCCACAGCCCTCTCTGGTAGCAGTGTCACACACGGCACAATTTTACTCAATTCACATTATTTACACATTGCTTGCACATCATTTAACACAATTATATTCACTTTCATACACTTACATATGCTTCAGTTCTCCTATCATGACACTACTGTTCACAGTAAATAAATAACTCACATCATGGTCCTATACATGCTGTTAAATACGAAATCACACCGATTTAATTTAACATGCTCAATACATTTACTTTCCATGATGCAACAAACAATCATACTTACTGTCCTCAGAATGAATCCAAATTTTTATCACACTTTATGAACAGACAATATGTTACATGCTCAATTTTCCAAAATTTTTGGATCAATACACTAATTACAATAGTTAAAATAGTTTACAGGCATATTTTTCATTAATTTCATTTAAACAGGTTCCACAGTAAATCAGTCATTCCCAATAGTGTCAACACATGTATACAGCCATCATACCGGCATATAAAATCTATGAAACTCTAATTTAACATGGATCTAATTAAACAAAATTTATTAATGCTAAATCATGTGCAATATCTTGTTACAGAAATTCTAATACATAGGATAATCTACGAAAATTCAACCTAACCAATTAGCATGTTCTACTGGATGTAGCTGATCATACACAAATTTTACAACATGCACTCATGTCCAGAAATCTAGAAAATATGACACAAGGATCAAAACATGCATTCTGTCTAACCTGTTGAACTTGGAGGCACAGATGCTGCCGCCAATATAGGTTAACGGCACAGGATCATGCCGACAACCAGGGATCTTAACGGCATCAGATGTTGCCGTTATGTTCCTGTCTGTGCAAACACAAACTGAACACAGAAACAATGATGAATGGGGGTTCCAGGACACGAGGAAAAATCTGTAAAAATACCTGGGACCTACTAGACATGGGTATGGATGAGATCCAAGGGTTACTTTCCTTATAGAAGTTCCACAACCGACGAATCAAGCTGAAGAAGCCCTCCTCGGCCAAGCCAAGAAGTGCTCAAATCCCCTCCCGAACCGGTTCTGTTGATGGTACTGGATGCACACCGGCGTCGAGGAAGATCCAAAGATGTTCAAAGAGTCTCTCGGTTGATGAGGATCGCCAGGAAACACACCAAGTCGACGGATCAAAATCTCCAAAGTCTCAATTTTTGCACAAGAAGTCTAGGGTTTAGACAAGAGCCAAAAAGACCCAATCTGACCGCAAAAGGGTGTTTTTATAAGCCAAGGGGTTTTGGGGTATGCGTAGATAGGGTATCCTACCTTGGGCGGAGGTTTCCAAAACAGGAGCTGGAGGAAACGCAGCCGTTTCCAGATCTGAGATCGCACAGGTTTTGGGAAATAGACGTCCACCTAGGTTGCCGCCAACTTGGAGTTGGCGTCCATCGATCTGGACGTCGACTCAACCCCTAACGTCCATACATGTTGACGTTAAATGGTCCTTCGGCCAGAACACATAAATGCAGTAACCATGCTTACACTATGTACACATGTAATGTATAATGTATCACATAAGCACCATATATACATAATTAAACAAGCATACATACATGTACAACCTTATTTAATTATAATATGTATAAAATACATATATACATATGTAATATATATACATATACTATACACACAAAGCATCTAAACATTACACAACCAAACATTTAATTAAGAGGGCAAAATTCGAGGGCCTTACATATTGCATGAAATAAACAATCATGTTCACCCTCTTGATTCTCAATCATCAACACTTTGAATGATCTCTGATAAAAAAAAATTTATTTTTGTTCTCATTTGAAATGAACTCACACATCTCTGCTCTGTGTGTGAAGGATTCAATCTCATAATCAATTCTTGTTATAAAATTCTTGGCTTATTCTTGATCTCTTCATGTTTCATTCAAATTCATTCAAGGTTCCATTGATATTTTTATATGAGAAATAAAATTTTAATATCTGGAATATTTGTGCTCTTGGATTAACCATGAAGATGAAAAATAAGATCTAGAGTCATGTGTCTATCTTTATCCTCAAATGTTATTTTAGACTTTTATTGCAAAACACCTTAAGTAGACACTTGAGTAGTCTTGAGTTTTATATCACAAGAAATACTGAAGTTTTGTTTTTAACAAATGCTAAGAATGATATCTTAATAACTCAAGACCATGATCTATTAAGGGAAAAGCTAATTGTCACCTAAGGAAAAGTAATGAAAGTTCTGAAAGAAAATTTTTAGGAAAAAGAAAGATTTTAAGAAAATTACAAAGCAATGATTAGTACACTAAGTAACCAGGTTATTCCACCTGAGACGTGGTTGTACTTGAGTCAAAAGGTGTTGCTAAGTTATCTCTGTTCAAAAAGAAGCAAACAAATGATTAACATGCCTAGTAGTCAGGCACTCTTGCACTGGGTAAGTGTGTGTGCTTGCACAGAAAAGCATGAATTTAATCTTCTTTGCTAAATTTTCTGAAATATCTCAAATGAAAGAAATAAACAGAAAAAGAAAAAAGTGTACAAAGCTAACCTAAAATAGAATTCATGTTGTTCAAGAATGTGAAATTGTTATTCTACATTGTGTTAAGATCAAAACCTTAATTTTCTAATGATATACACTCTTGACAACTCAATTTAGGTCACAAAAATCATGTCACATTTGTAAATAAAATTTCTGAAGTGACTTTTGATGATAAAGAGCTAACATAAAAACTCAATCAAAATCATCTTTATTTTTAACCCTTGTTGCAGAATACAAATGGTACAATTATATTATTTTTCATATACTAAAATCATTGTGTACCTTGATACCTACGTGACCCCTCCAAAATCAAATTGTTTGTGCTCCTTGCAATACAGTTTCTTGTTCAGGGGGAGAAACCTTATTGTTGATCTCTAATTTTATACCCCAATCAATTGGTTTCATCACTACTATTGGTTTCACATCATTTCTATTGGTCCCCATTCAGTTGGTGGTGAACAACTCCAATATTGTCAAAGGGGGAGAGTTGTTTCACTTAGGGGGAGAATTCTGCATATTTGTGTGATTTATGAGACCTCTAGTCATATTCTTAATCTTAAGGGATATTGTTTTAATGGGCAAAAAAATTTAAAAAGGGGAGAGATTCACATTGCATTGCATATTCCTTTCACTCTTTTTGATGTTGTCAAAAAGGGGGAGAGAATGTTATTCTGTGAAAGAATGTTGTCATATTTTGTCATCATCAAAAAGGGGGAGATTGTTGAGTTGTGTATTTTGATAATGACATTTTATACACAATCTGATATCATATTGTATATATGTGGAAGATTGTTGAGTTGTGTAATCATTTGGATGACTAAAAATCTTCATGTTGATCTTGTCTACACACTCATACTTTGATTTTAATGATGACTAAAATATTTGGTTGTGGATAATGTCTATACACTCATACTTTGATTTTGATGATGACATTTTGTACATATTGTACATATTATAATGATGACTAAATAACATGTTTTTAACACTTAATATTTCATATTTTGATAATAATGACATGTTTTGATGGTTCACACTTCATATATACAGGTTCACATAATTTTGTCAAAGTTGTGTCGACACAAGTCCATTGTGTGACGACACATCCCTTGCTCTCTAGAAAACAGTCAAAAGAGAAGAAGCCAGTTGTGTCGACACAGGTCCATTGTGTGTCGACACATCCCTTGTTCTCCAGAAAATAGTCAAACGAGAAGAAGCCAGTTGTGTCGACACAAGTCAAGTATGTGTCGACACAAGTTAACCATCAAGCAGCAAACCAGGATATTGTGTCGACACACAACTTGATTGTGTCAACACATTTTGAATGATGATTCAGAACCTAAATTTTCTGAACATGTGTCAGCTTGGGAATGAAGGGATCTGACCTAGATGTTTGTGCCCACGCACCCCAAGGCACCACATGGACACATGGGACTATAAATACCCATGGTCCTCATACTCCAAAAGCAAGCCAGCCCATACAATTCCCAGAAAAGGATTTTGGCG
Source organism: Colocasia esculenta (assembly GCA_014218235.1). Taxonomy (NCBI): domain Eukaryota; kingdom Viridiplantae; phylum Streptophyta; class Magnoliopsida; order Alismatales; family Araceae; genus Colocasia; species Colocasia esculenta. The sequence goes on from CM024758.1 coordinate 73,429,839, forward strand.
GCAAAAAGGGGTCTCTCCAGTGCTTTGCTTAATCTCCAGAAGTTGAAGACCAGCCTTTCAACATAGAGGATGTGGGAATCAAGGCCAAGCTCTGGAGAAAGAAGTGGTGTGCTGAAGAAGGAGCAGATTTGGAAGAAGTGTAGCAGAAGAAGAAGAAGAAATCGCAATTCAGCAGATCTGAAAATAGAGCATCATGGATTGAAGGAGTGCTCCATCTGATCTTCTCAAGAACCTTCAATTCAAGCTTCTACAGATCATCTTTAACAAGGGACATCCAATTCACATATCTTTTATTCATTTTATTGAAGTGTTCTTCTCAATCTATCCTTGAGTGCTCATGAGATCTGTACATGCGTTCTGTACAGATTTCTATGTGCATGTAAGGGTGTGAATCAAATCAGTGCTAGAGGATCTAATTTCTTGTGGATTTGATCTAGCTTGTGTGTTTTTGAGCCGTCGTGCTCATATGTGTGTGGTTTGAGCCGTCGTGCTCAGTTTGTGAGTCGTCACACTCATAGTTGTGGTTTGAGCTGTCATGCTCAGTTTGTGAGTCGTCGCACTCACGGTTGTGTGTTGAGCCATCGTGCTCAAAAGTTTTTTGGAGTCGTCGTGCTCCAATGTGTGTTGTACTCAGGTTTGCGTAGTGTGGCCTCACTGTGTGAGGGGTGGATGTAGGAATCACTGGTGTGATTTCCGAACCAACTAAAAATCCTTTGTGCAATGGTTTGATCTGTTCTTCTATGCTAGATGCTTGCATAGGATTTTGCTTTCACTCTACCTGTCTAATTGCTTCACACATTGTATACACACATTCACACGTTTACACATCAGATCAGTTAGATTGTTTGTTTGAATAGATCTCTAATTCAAAGTAATTTTAAATTACTTAAGCTTCCGCATTAATTGGTGATAGATCTATTCAACCCCCCCCCCTTCTAGATCTGTTCATCCTCTCTATCCGATCCTACAGCTCGGATGTTGATCAATGGCTGTAGTGGTTTTCTTGCTAGTGTTGCAATTTTGCTAATTCGAAGAGGGCACCAACTGTGGAGGATATTGAGATCGTTCGGGATTTCAAATATGTGTTTCTCGAGGATTTGTCTGGTTTGTCACTTGAGAGAGAGATCAAGTTTGGTATTGAGTTGGTACCTGGTACTACACCAATATCGATTGCTCCTTATCGTATGGCACCAATAGAGTTGGTTGAGTTGCGGATGCAACTTCAAGAATTGTTGGACAAGGGTTTTATTCGGCCGATCGTGTTACCTTGAGGAGCGCCTATACTTTTTGTGAAGAAGGACAGGTCAATGAGCCTGTGCATTGACTGCAAGCTAAATCAGGTGATCATTAAGAATAAGTATCCTTTATCGCATGTTGATGATTTGTTTGACCATTTACAGGGTGCTTTTGTGTTTTCTAAGATAAAGCTTCGTTCTAGCTATCATCAACTCTGGATCAAACCTAAAGATTCTTCTAAAATGGATTTTAGGAAGAGATGTGATTATTATGAAATTATGGTCTTACCCTTCAGTTTGACGAATGCTCCAGCTGTGTTCATGGATCTGATGAACAGAGTTTTTCGATAGTATCTTGATTCCTTTGTTGTGGCTTTTAATGATGATGTGCTAATCCATTCGCCTGACGAGGAGTCTCATCAAAAGCACCTAAGGATTGTACTTGGAGTCTTGAGGGAGCACAAACTGTATGGAAAATTCAGTAAGTACAACTTCTGGATGAAGGAGGTACATTTCTTAGGACATGTTATATCTGGAGATGGAGTTTATGTGGATCCTGCAAAGGTGAAGGTGGAATTAGATTGGGAGTCTCCTAGATCATCTGATAAGATTAGGAGTTTTTTTGGGTTGGCCAGTTATTATCAGAGGTTTATTGAGGGGCTTTCTTCGATTGCTGCTACATTAATGAAGCTGATGAGGAAAGGAGTCAAGTTCGAGTGGACTACGTCATGCGAAAGGAGTTTTCAAGAGCTGAAGACTCGGTTGACATTAGCGCCAATTATTTTGTTACCTAATGGTGTGGATTCTTTCTCTATATATACCGATGCTTTGAAGTTTGTGCTTGAATGTGTTTTGATGTAGTGTGGGAAGGTAGTAGCGTATGCTTCTCGAAAACTCAAGGAACATGAACGTAACTATCTAACTCACGACTTGGAGCTTGCAGTGGTGGTTTTTGCTTTGAAGATTTGGAGGCATTATCTATATGGAGTTCTGTTCGAAGTGTTTTTAAATCATTAGAGTCTGAAGTATCTATTTTCTCATAAGGATCTGAACCTGAGGCAGCGAAGGTGGATCGAGTTCTTGAAAGACTATGATTTTGAACTTACCTACCACCTGGGGAAAGTTAATGTGGTGGCAGATGCTTTGAACAAGAAGAGGCAGATTTTGCATCGAGACTGGAAGATGATTGAAGATGTGACTAGTTCTAAGGCCATACTAGAGCCACAATTATGTCACATGTTCTTGGCTCAGTTGACCATTAGATCTATTGTGCATGATAGGGTTCTTGCGTTGCAGAAGGATGACCCTCAGTTGCAGGAATTGGTAGGGAAATCTGGCATAGCAAGGGATGAGGATGGTATCATTCACATGAATCATCGAGTATGTGTTCCTAATGATGTCGTACTGAGGAGCAAATTCTGGAAGAGGCCTACTGATCACAGTTCTATATTCACCCAGGCAGTGGGAAGATGTATCAAGATTTAAAGCGTTCATTCTGGTGGTTCGGCTCGAAGCGGGATGTTGCAGATTTTGTTGCGAAGTTATTAGTGTGTCAGCAAGTGAAGGCTGAGCATCATAGACCTTCATGATTGATGCAAAAGCTAGATATCCCTCAGTGGAAGTGGGAGTAGATCACGATGGACTTTGTACAGGATTGCCTAAATCGGCTAGAGAGAATGACTCTATATGGGTGATCGTTGATAGATCTTCGAAGAGTGCTCATTTTCTAGCCATGAAGGAGAAGCAGTCCGTGGAGAGCTTGACCAGGCTATACATTGATAACATTGTGAAGCTGCATGGTATTCCGAAGTCAACCATCTTAGACTGTGATCTAAGATTTACTTCTAGATTTTGGCAGGGTTTATAACAGGCTTTTGGCAGTTAGTTGAAGTTGAGTTGGGCATTTCATCCACAGACAAATGGTCAGTCCGAGAGGACTATTCAGACGTTGGAGGATGTGCTCAGGGATTGTGTACTTGACTAGAGAGGTGATTGGGAATGCCACCTAGGTCTTGTGGAATTTGCTTATAATAGCAGTTTCCATTCGAGTATAGGTATGGCGCCATTTGAGGCAAATTTCATCAAACGTGTCTTGAATGAAAGCTATCTCGTCACTCTAATTTCTCCAACTGGTTTAATTCCATTTGGAGTCCTATAGGGAGAGTTATACTTTCTGCAAATCGGGTTAAGTTTTCAGTCTGCACAAAGTTACAATCTAGGTTTGTTAAGTTAGTCTTACAATTAAAAATCCAAAAATAATTATTTTTGTTATATGAATTTGTGTTTGAGCATTAGATCGCATTTGGATGAGTTGAACATCTCTTTGGTTCAACCCGGACTCCCAAAGTAATTTTCTTCCATTATATAATTTGAGAGTGGTATTAAGATTGACTGTGCACAGTGTTTTGCAACGATCACTGTGTGCACATCAATTTTAGGCGCTGTTGCCGGGGATTTTTTTGACTAATTTTTTTTTATGATCTATTACCTTCTATTTACATTTAATAATTGACATTATTTCTGAATTTTCTATGCAGAAGTTAAAAAAAATATCCAAGAAGGAAGTGATGTGCTTGAATTTCTGAAAATTTGAAATCTGGAGGAAAATCAGGTAAATTTGAAAAGTGCTTGGAAAATTTGGGAATAAGCTCCAGAGGTTAGTGCACATCCTTGACTTTGAATTTTCAATTTTAGATATCCATGATTAGAATTTTTTATTTTTGTTATGGTTAGATAGGTTCACAAATTAAAACAGAAAAAATTAGAAAATATAAAAACAAAACTTTTAAAAATTATAAAACCATTGAAATCATAGGAATTCTTCATTTCATGATTAGAAACCATACTTCCATGCATAGGTCATGCATCATGTAATTAGTTTTTTTATTTTATTTTGAGTCATTTCATTTTATTTTCTTGAAGAGTGCAGGGAATGAGGTATGTCTTTCTAATTTAGCCAAGATCATGATCATGCATATTTTATTTTGGCATATATAAAAAAAAATCAATTGTTTGTACCTTGCTTGTGCACTTCACATGAAAAACATCTTAAGGGTAAGCCCATTAACAAAATAAGGTGGAGATTTCATCACCCTTTCTTGGCCCAAAAACAACCCTCTTGCACTCACATAACCCAAACCCAATAAAAGAAAGTTGAAACTTGACCTAGGGTTCACTTTGAGACATAGGCTCACTTGGGCCCGCTATCAAGTTTGGAGATTGGTGTCTAAAGCTAGAGGTTCATAGGCAAACGCCTAAGTGGACAAGTGGTTACTTAATTAGGTCCCTGTGAGAGCAGGGGGAACCTCCCACTTTCTCACCTCTTACCCAGCCAGTTAATAGGCTTGGGAGTGGATTTAAGTTGGGCCTCAGTTGATTAGTGAGAAATGAAATTTTTATATCCCAGGGAACTATAGGTGTCATAGGATTAATTGCTTAATAACTTATTTAAAAAAAATCAAATCTTTTAAAATAATAACCAAATATCAAAAAAATAAAAGAGAAAAAAAAGGGGTTCATGTGGGTTGATAATAATGGACATGAAATTGGCTCATCAATTGGACTAATTAGATCAATGCAAATGGAGTAATGTCTAACCCATTATGATGTTCGCTCTCAATCTAACCCACCTTATCCATCAACCTCTACTTACCAGTCCAATGGCTCCAAATGGACTCAAGCCCATCAGATTCATGGTCATGATCACCCAGTTACAGTTCACATGCATGATTCAGGGTGGAGGAACTCTATTGACCCACTTCACACCTCATCTCCATACTCTCAAGCCCATAGTTCCAAGTGGGTTGACCATGCCTAGCCAATGGCCATCTCTCAACTAGGATCAAGCCCCAATTGCAAGAGTTCTCACACCCACTCCCTATCCAAAAGTTGAACTGGTTGTTCCTCCTAAAAAATTGAGTTTGCTTTACCAAGATCCACAAGGAAAGGTTCAAGGACCCTTTCTAGGTAGTGAAATTATATCATGGTTTGATCAAGGATTTTACGGTACTAATTTGCCAGTATGTTTATTAGATGCTCTAGATGGCACAAATTTTCAACAACTTGGGAAAGTAATGCCCATTTGACACTTCGAGATCAACCTATTCTAGACCAAGTCAAAAACTAGCCTATTCAAACTTCTCAGAATTGGGCTCAACATTTAAACAATTCCTCTAATCAAGCTAAATGTGGAGAACAACCTTTACACTCTCAATCACCTTACTGTCAGTCTGAGTATTCTCCAAATTTCTATTCATCCCAGCTTGATTCCCAGCCCACCTACACATCTCCTACACAAACCAATCTCTAAAAGAAAATGCTTAATCAAATGGAATAGATAATCCTGGCTCAAAATCAATCCATTTCGAAGATGACAGCCAACTAAGTCAGCTTGCTAAAGCCACCCTGCAAGTGGAATTGAAAATGGGCCAATGGTGTAGTTAGTCTAATCCAATGTCTAAAGATCCTTCACTAGGATTCGACCACAATGCAAGTCCATGTGGTCAACTTGAGATTCTCCAACCTGAAGACACTCATATCATTGTTGTCTCAAATAGTAGAGGGAGTATTGAGGATTCATATCAGGGGGGTGATAGAACTAATATCAGCCATGATAGCAACCTAGAAGAGCAACTTGAGGAACCCAAACCAAATTCTACCTATGAAATGGGTTATGATGAGTCTACTAACCTTAAGTTAGGGGGAGAAGTAGAGGAAGTTGACAAGCAAGATAATGACCAAATTCCATTCTCTGCTCTTGTTGAGTTTGATGTGACCTTCACTCAAGTGAGGAACGAAGAAAATATGAGTGTGGAGAGAGAGATGAGTGAAGTCATCAACCATTCTTCTTGGGTAAGAGAGGGTTTGGACGTTATGCCTGAAATTAACTCTGACTGGGCATCTCTTTATTTAGGAGAGCATGTGGACCCCTTACCCATCCTTGACTTCAATAAATCCAATATCACTTTCGACGTCCTGTCACTAGCCAATTGGTCAACTCCATCTAAGCCTTTTAAGCATCCTTATGCTGAAAGTCATATCCATTTCATTCCAGATCATGCTACTATCTTGGACACAAGTCAACCTGTGGAGTTCAAGAAATCCTCTGAGCATTCAACCCAATCTGACCTTAACATTTTAAAGAGGTTCTAAAAATGGAAGTTGTGGGTGAACATAGTGGAAATAATAAAGTCCAAATTGACGTTCACAATGTATATAAAAACCTTAATAAGGAAGATATTTTTTTTGCAATTGATGATACAACTCTCAACATCACAAATGAAGGGAAAAATAAGGTCTGCATCGATGTGTTCAATGCTTACAAAAACCTAAAGTGCGTAAATGAATATTTCTTAATTGAAGATATGATCCTAAATGCCCTATTTTCTCTATCCTTTACTGATATGGTGGGTACGTTTGGACCACTTGACCTACCATGGTTTGTGATGCTATATAAAGAAAGAATTTGGCATCAATTGATTGGGGGTGTTACGTGAGCTTGTTAACTTAATGTGTCTAGCTGAAGACATCAAACTTAGCGCTTGTTGGGAGGCAACCCAATATTTTTAGGAACTATCACTTTTGTTGATTTTGTTTTTTTTATGCGTTTTAGGTGTCTGGGGTCTCACTACCCTTGGATGTGTCTCGAAAATAGCTTGTTCTACTGAAAATGTCAGGTTATATCTCTCCTTTCTTAACTTCTCTTGGCTATATTCTATTTCAAATCTCTTATGCCATTGATGACAATGTCATTCAAGTTGGGGGAAGAATCATATTGAAAATAAATATTCAATTTTTTCCCCTAATATTGTGCTTTATGCTTCATATTTCATGAAAGAAATTTTTTTTTTTAGCTTGATTCATAGTGTGTACTTGTGAAAGTGATGAGTTTAAGGGAGGAGTTAACTAGTTATGTTTTTAACATCTTCCTCAGAATACATTTGAAATTTCATCAGCACGGGAAAATATTAATAGGATCTATTCAGATGGATAATGAGAATTTTACCTAACACTTAGGTTGATTGATTGATATTTACACTCCTATTGAAGACCAATCGTGGAGAAAAAAGCAACTTGCCTATAAATAAATGTAGAGATGTGTTTGATTTTTTTTTTTTTTTGCAATTTTGCATAAAAAAAGTGAGCATGAAAAATGCCCCTAATCTTAGTAACGAGGTCTACTTCTCCTAAGGCAAGAGTTAAGGCTCACATCAAATAGTGAAGGGAAGTGCAGCACCATGTGCTTGAAATATATATATATTGTAGGCAGAGTGAAATCTACCCATAATTTGATAATCATATTTAAAGAGTGTAGAATTGATACCATCATTGAGTAATAGGTAAAAAGCGCATGCATCCTCTTATTGATGCTTAAACAATGAACGAAAAGTCATGAAATTGTGAGTGTATCTTGAGGAATTGTCTAAAGACATGGACGGACATGCTTACTCTTGACACTTGCGACTAGAACTTGAAACACTCATGGTCAGTATTTTCATTTATACTTACTTGTCATGAAATATGATGTCTTGTGTTCTTGTTAGTCTAATTATTCACTTGTTTGTATTGCTAAGGGACTAGCAATGAGTAAGTTAGGGGTGTGATAATTACACAATTATTGATGATAATCATGATATTTTATTATCTAATAGTATTTAATTTTACAATAACCCATTGCCATTTTATTACAAAAATGATAATTTGATTAAATCTTTTTATGTGCATTGTTTGCAGGTTAATGGGCCAAGTTTTAAATTTTTAATTAGACTAATGGACCAAAGTCCCATGGAAGATCTCAAAACCGTCACCTCTCCCATTCCCTCTCTTTATTTTCATCTCTATTTCAAAATTCCCTCCCACTTTTCTATTTCAAAATTTTTCTCTCTTCACACCCCTAACTCTCTCCTCTTTCTTCTTCTCTCTATCTATTTTAAAAACTCTCTCCTTCCCTCTCTTCCAACCTTTCTTCTCTCTTCTACCTCTCTTTCCTCCCCACCGATCTCTACCTCTCTTCTTCTTCTTTTTCTTCTTCTTCTTCTTCTGTACACGCGGGTACTGTAGCATGCTACAGTACCACGACCTCTTCCCACTTCCTCTCTCATATTTCCCCTTCTTCTTCATCTTCTCCTTCTTGGATACATTCTCCATCCTCTTATTTAGATCTCTCTTAAGTCTTTTCACCTCTCTTGATCTCTCGTTCTCTCTATCTTGCTGCTCCTCATACTGCTGCTGCTTGTTGCGCCTTGCTCGACACTGCCAGAGGAACACAAGGTCGTTGCACGTTCTCCACCAAGTCTCAAGCTGTCCCACTGCTGCTGGATGTCCCCCATGTGCCTAGGGCCTCAAGGACCAAAGGACTCGGCGGCTGTTTCTACTTCTCCACATTTGATGTACTACGATTTTAGTTCTAGTTCTCTATTTTTAATAACATATTGAGCAATAAGTTGTAGACTTTGTTTCTCAGTCAACAATGCTTATAAATTTTCATTTCTTGATTTTTTATTGCCCCTCATCAGGTCTTCTTTCATTTTCAAGTAGTTTGGCTTCATTTAATTCACATTTGATACTTCTAAAAATTCATGCATATTCATCTATCTGCGTCTATTTTTGTCTACATAGATCGTAGTGATTGCATTCTTTTATTGGAAAATGTTCTCCAAATTTCATCAAACTTGTCTTGAATGAAAGCTATCTTGTCACTCTAACTTCTCCAAGTAGTTTCATTCCCGTTGGAGTCCCATAGGAAGAGTTACACTTTCTGCAAGTCGGGTTAAGTTTTCAGTCTGCACAGAGTTACAATCTAGGTTTGTTAAGTTAGTCTAGCAATTAAAAATCCAAAAATAATTATTTTTGTTATAGGAATTTTTGTTTCAGCATTAGATCACATTTGGATGAGATGAACATCTTTGTGGTTCGACCGGGCTCCCAAAGTAATTTCCTCCATTTTATAATTTGAGACCGGTATTAAGATTAACAGTGCACGGTTTTTGCAACGATCATTGTGTGCACATCAAATGCTTTCATGCATATATATATATATATATATATATATATATATATATATATATATATATATATATATATATATATATATACAATCAGTAATTTGTCATGATGCTTTAACATCAAACCAGAAATCAAAACACTTCATCCATGTATTTCTTTTATCATTTTCATGATAGCATATATGTCTAAATGTCACGCCCGGATGCAGAATATCAGAACGTGAGGCAGTTGCAAGTAAGCGAGTACATAGCGTATAATAGACATCAAACCATTGGACAAGAATAAACGCTAAAATAAATATATTTCATAATAATTTCTCAAATGTCTATTACAACCACTAATATCAGAGTCATTCTATAGGGCCCAATTTTCATCATTACATTGAACAAAAGTAAAGTCTAAACTAAGACTCTAACATAATACTAATACGCCAAGGTACTCTTGACTTCACTCCTGGTCATTCCCATCCTCATGAGTGTAGGTATCTTCTCCTGAGAACATATATCAAATAACGCAGGGTAAGCGATAACGCTCAGTAGGTCTTAAATCTCATGACCAGGCACACTTTTAATGATTAATGTATTAAAAAGCACAGTAACTAATGATAGAGAATGAGAGTCAAATATTGTCAAGCAAGTGATAGCACGATAACATGATTCATATAGCACAAGTGTCGAGTATAGTACAAAGAGCATGATGGCCATAGCATAAATAATAGCACAACGAGTCAAGTATAGCATAGCACTTTGATTGTCATATCCATAGTCGAGATAGATAGCACTTGAGTGTAATGCCAAACACTCTGGTCAATTAACTCCCGCGGGCACTAGCACTTTTGGGCGCACTTCCCAGGGCCAGACCGGGCCCTTTATATTGCCAAGCATTAGTCATATTGTTTATCTTTAGACAATCAGTCAAATGGCCATAGAGAGTACCAAGAATAGATGAGAGTACTTGATGAAATAGACGAGAGTGTAGAGAACGTGAATAGATGAGCGAGTAGAGTATAGATGAGAGCTAATGGTCATTGCACATGAAACAGCGTTAAATAGGCGATAGTAATGGTTGCACAACACACATGATTTGGTGCTGGTAGTCTGGTTGATTTCACTAACCAACCAATGACCATGCTACGAACATAGTTCAGAGGTTCGGCATGATCTCATGATAAGAGAGAGAGCATTCTAAGGCGTTTGGATCTTACTGATCCCTAATAGGTATCATAGGTATTGAAGGTACAACCGGCTCGTCGACCATGTGGGAATCCATAGACAGAGGAGACTTACGGAGGCCTTGAACAAGGATTCACTAGTCCGACAGAAGGAATATCCGATGGAGAATTCGTCCAAGTCAAGAGAAAGTGTGTATATAGAAACAAAGTGCTCGACGTTCCAGAGGAATTCTAGAACAGTGGAGCATCGGTAATGGTATTCCAAAACATCGCGAGAAACGAAGACATGTCCATTTAAAATAGGACAATTTATAGACATTATTGAAGTAAATTACTAGATATATTATGAGATATTTCATGCCAAATCAAGTCATAATGGATGATTTCAAGTATCTGCATGTGATAGAGAAAATTGTAGATGTGAAAAGATCATGTGTATGGCTTTTAATTAACTATTACATATCCAAGTTTAACATCAGCGTTTACTGTGTTTAATATAGTTAACAGGGTATGTGATCACTGTTGAAAGACAAGAATAGAAAAAATCTAGGGTTTAAGCACAACAGTCCAAAAAGCGACATAACCCTGTAAGGAACGCGACAGGGTACATCCAGAACATGACGGGGTCTGTCAAAGATTACGACAAGACCGTTTGGGACAAACAGATAGAACGCGACAGGGCATGTAAAGGAACGCGATAGGTCGGTCAGGTAGACAGCCGGAACGCAATGCCAAGGTCTGTCGCGTTAAGAACACGACGGGTTCCTGGTCGCAATCAGCCCCTGAGAACGCGGCCTATCGGGCCGTCGTGTTCTCAGGTTCTGCGCCTGAGCCCGAACAGGAAAGGGTTTGCCTTGGATTGCGGTCCAGGCTTTCCATATTTTAATATAGAGTCATTCAAAAATGAAAATCTCGATGTACAGATGATGAAAAATCATGAAACCAAATTTAAATGAAACTAGACTTGCGAAGGTATACACAGTAAATAGGAATTGGAAAGTAATCTTGGTTTTGACAGGCTTTGATCAAGTTCTTTCACGAAGAACATAGAACATGATGCAGTGATAGAAAAAGAATTAATTTGAGTAAGATACTCAATAGAATTTGGGGGAAATGGTGGCAAGAATTCCGACAACCAGAAGTATGTACAGTAAAAATTGCATGAAACGAGATCAAGTGTACATGGAGATCTAAGATAAACATGAGAGTTCAGGGTCATGATGATAACAAAACTTCAAAGATGAATATCTCAAGATAGGGTTGATGAAAATTAGGGCAAATAGAGGGCTTTTGTTCTTGATGTCAAGAACATTCTACAGAAGAAATTAATTAAGTTTTGCTTGTGAGAATGCCTACCTTTGGGTCAATTGACTTCTAGGGCTTAGAACGCGAAGAACAATTGGTAGATCTTGAGCAAGCCTTTCCCCCACGATTTCTTCCTTCCTTTGGCCTCTCCTCCATGTCTAGCAAGTCTCAGCAACGCAATAGGGTCGGCCATGAAGAGGTTGGGGTGTATTTAAGCATATAGTATTTCTAATTCCTACTACAACTCTAACTCCTATTAAATTCCAAATTTCCCTATTTCTTCCAACCTTCCAAGCTTTTCTCCTCCTAATTGGGTTAGGTTGGGTTCCAAATTCATACCTAGCCAATGGGGTAGGTTTAGGAGTCCAATTCCAATATATATTAGCTATATTAATGATTTTCTTACTCTTTTCAATTTAGGAAACAATTATATTACGAATTTATGTTATTTTTCTCTTAACCCATATTTCAAAACTCCTATTTTGGCCCAATAACTTTTATGTGATCTATTCTACAAAGCCCATTACTTCCTTTTGTTTAATGGGTTTTAATTAAATCATTTTCCTTTGAATTTTTGATTTATTTATTTAGGAAAAATATCAGGCTGCTACACTAAACGTGATTAGAAAATCCTAACAATGTGTATAGTGCTCAGAAACCCTTGAAATTTTGATAGTAATTCAGATTCTATACGTGCATCATTTACAACAAATTTCATGATTTCATGATATCAAAATCATTTATATCATTTATTTTTCATATTCACACAACTTGTTAAGGAAATAAAATGTCTTAAACCTTACTGCAAACAACTATACCAATTCCTAAACATGATGTCCTCTAACATGATCCAACCATAGTGATAAACTGGAAATATCATTATCATGATAGAATTTACAAAATCAAGCATTATCACTTTTATTCACACTATTAACAAGAACCTTTAAGACAATTCCCACGGATCTCTAAAGAGAACCATTATGGTTTTTGTAGCAAGAGAACCTATTCATATGACATAATTAGTGAGAAGAAACCCAAATTGAATACTAAACAATCAACACATAAGCATCCAAATCAAGACTGCTTAAACCAAAACCTGATGAACTAAACAGCAGAGAAGGTTGTCGTTTACGAGAAGTAAATGGCGGTCTCCTCCATTGTTTATTCAAATCAGCGGCGGCACATAGCGCCATTAATATATAAGTAGACGACAACCTCGGCCATCGTCTACTATAGGTAGACGGTGCTCAACTATGCCGTCAAGTTCTTAAAACTAGAACCTCCAAAAAACTTGCATGAAATGACATAACCTAAACTCTTAAATCCGACCCTAAACATGGATCTAAAAATCTAGAAAAATCATAGACCTATAGAATCTAAGACTCTAAACTATTCCCCTATGTTACTTGCCTCCAAACCTCCTTTTGGAGTAGTGAATAAGTGTTGAAGAAGCCTACCTTGGCAACAAGGTAGTCCCCTCGTCGTCTAGATGCACCCGATCTGACCTCTAAAACGCAACCTTCAATCAGAAGCCCTTCATAGCATGAACCTCCAAACCACCTCTATGCCTAGGTCACCACGATCTACAAGGATCATAGCCAGCAACCTCTTTCTCGGCCCTCTTTTCTCTCAAGAAAACTCAAATCGGAAACTCCCCTGAAAATGCCAAATTGGCGTCTTTTAAAGGCCACAATCGGTTCACAACCCTAAATCCTAGCCCTTGGAGCAAAACGACGCGATCTACTGGATAAACATCAAAGGAAATAGCTTATTATTCCGCCTCGTAATGATAGCCACAATAATTTTCAAGTTCGATTAACAACAACATAGGTTGTCATTTACCTTGGGTAAACGACATTCGATCATGTCGTTAATAGGCCTGACCGAAGAAACTTAAAAATAAAAGAACTTAAACATGAAAGATCTCTGTCATCTACAGAGGGTAGAAGACAATCGATATTGTCGTCTACTGTAGTGAATGGCAGTGAACAATGCCTTTAAGTTCCCAAAAGCTAAAACCTACAAAAATGCACAATAACTTATATAAGTCACACAAAAAATAAGCAAATAGGAATCTAGGGCACTACATCTATTACCATATCCACGTACAAACTTGTGCCTTCCACGTTAATAGGCTCGTGCGACCATAGATCCTCACCATGACATGTCCAATTTATATAACCTTCAACAAATCTTTTTCTGTATAAATAACGTTGAACCTCCCATGGTGCAACCCACTTTACATTTTTACAAATCATTTAAAGATATTGGATGCAACTGTCATTATCTACTACTGCACTTGGTTCCCCAATTCAAACTGAATGAAAGTCTCAACTCCCGCTCTAAACTCCACAAACACCACATGATCAACTATTCTACGATACACCCATGAACAGTTTGTAGGCATTTTTTTTCTGCACTCAACAAACATTAACACACAAATAACTTTAAAATTCAAACTCAGAAAAATATGTCTAACTATTTTCACACATCGTTCGATGCAATCGAAATGAATAGGAAGGATATATTATTTAGATTATCACTTTTTATCCACTTGTGAATATTTGATCGCACTCAATTGACAGTTACAATTGTTGTGCCTTTTCGGTATGGCAGCAAGCTAGCCTAGAGGGGGGGTGAATAGGTTTTTCTGAAATCTGAAATAGAAACTTAAACACAGAAATTAACACTTGAAAGTTTGGTTAGATTAGTGTGATAAAGAGTAGTAGTGCGGAAGCAAGTAAACAATCACACAAAAGGACACAGGAGATTTATCTTGGTTCGGCCCTTCCCACATGGAAGTCCTACGTCCAGTCCCCAAGCAAACTCTGGGATTTCACTAACCGAAGGTACAGTCCCCTTCAAGGACACTACAACACCGTGCATACCCCACTAGGTCTTCTTCTCTTTCCCGGGCAAGAAGGCAGCCCACTTCTTTTCTAGGCTCAGAAGCAAACCTACTTCTTTTACAGGTTCAGAAGTAAACCTCCTGGAACAAACCCCAGTGCGGTCTGCTAGACTTAAACCCCCAGCTAGGTTACACACTGTATACAGTTCTACAGATGGACAAGGGTCTTTCTTAGAAAAGAAAGATCAGACTGAGAGCTATTACAATATGAACGCTCAGGACTTAGCTCACAGTCCCAGACTCTCCCCCAAGATACAATGAGCACAGGGAAATGGAAGAGAAGAAGGCTTGAAGGCGATGAAGACTTCTGCTTTGAAAGCTTCTGTAGATTTTTGGCTCGAGCTCTTCTCTCTTTCTCTGAGTGTTTGTGGCGTGAAGGTTCTTCTCACTTGTACACTCCTTGAAGGATTTTCAAGAAAAGGCTCTATTTTATCTTCAGCAATGCTTCATCTTTTATATGAGCAGCTTGAATAGATCCGTTGAAGACATCCGTTGGAGTTCTAGCCGTTGCTCATCTCCTCTTCATTTGTCTTGATCAGACTTTGATGGTCTTCGAGGTCTGTGAGCATGGAAGAAAGTGTTAGCATAAAAGAGTGTTTATGATAAACGATGCATAGTACTGTGCTTCTGCTAACATACTGAAAATAGTAGGTCAAATTTTTTTCTGACAAGATTTATGCATGCAACTTTTTCTATCACAAATATTTGACTTTTCAATGAGAGCCAAAAACACTTTCAAAATATTCAAGAGAAATCGTTGTTCATTTACAAGTGAATCGTTGCGAGTTTATGAACAAATCGATGTGAAGGACAAGTCGTTATGATCATTGAAGAAATCGTTATGAGCATGACTTTTGAAATCGTTATGGGAACGACTTCTTAACAAATCGTTATGAAGGCAAGTCGATGCGTTCACTTAGAAATCGTTACGGTCTAAAGAAATCGTTATGAGCATGACTTATGAAATCGTTATGGGAACGACTTCTTAACAAATCGTTATGAAGGCAAGTCGATGCGTTCACTTAAGAAATCGTTACGGTCTAAAGAAATCGTTATGAGCATGACTTATGAAATCGTTATGTGAAGAGTCATTTCTCATTTGTAACAAATCGTTGTGAGAGCAAATCGTTGTCTCACTTAAGAAGTCGATGTGATCACTTATGAAATCGTTATGCAAGGAAATCGATATGAGGGCAAATTGTTGTGGCTATAAAAGGAATCGTTCTGAGATCGATTTCTTAACAAATCGTTATAGCGCTTATTAATTTTGGCACTTAAACTGAAATCGATGTATATTGATTAACATCGATTTTATCATTTTAGTGCGCCATATTGCATCAATGTGAGATTCAGCATTTTGCTATGAGATTGATGCGACACAGATGAAACAAAATATTCAATTTAAGTTACATCATAAATTTTATTATCACCAAATACAAGAACAAATAGAGAGTGGTTCAACAATCTCCCCATTTTTGGTGATGACAAAATTTATGAGAATTTTCTGACAAGAATATATATAAAGCATAGAGGTTTCAGAAAATTCATACAAACTCTCCCCCTTTTTGTCACTAACCAAAAAGGAAGGATCTTACCATGGATTTCTCTCCCCCTTTGAGAGAATTTCTTACCATTGAGGGGTTCAACAGTAATAGTTGATAAGGAATGACTCCCCCTTAATCTGTGCTCCCCCTGAGCATGAGAGACTCCACCTGAATGAAACTTGCAAATCATTGTTATCAATAAAGACCAATTCAATTTTTGTGACTACTCTTTCTTCAGATGTGATTTGAATGAAGAGTCTGCAGTCACTCCTGCCTTGAGCATCCTTGGTTTTTGATGCTCTAAGGCTAACCTGCAAAAACAAATTACTCAAAGGTGGGTACCCAAATCCTTTTGGGTCCTTGATGGTTAGATGCATGAAAATATCCTTTAGGGATCCAAACTAAATGCCTTGTTGTGCAAGTGTTTACAGTATGTCCTAGTTTATTGCAATGAGAACAACAATGAATATAGATTGTTTTGTTGTTCTTATTTTCTTTGTGCTGAGTTTTTATAACAAGATTTCTGTAACCTTTTTCTTTTACAGGGGCCTTTTTCTAGGGCATCTTGGTTTCTTTTACAAATTTTGGTAGGGGATATTTTTCTGGAATTATAGCTTGTTTTCTTTTTCTGGAGGTATGTATCCAAGTCCTTGTTTGTTATTTCCAGATTTTGACCCTTTTAGACATAGAGCTAAAGAAGTTTTTCCTTTTGTTAATTTTCTAATCGATTCTTTTAGGTAGAGATTTTCTTCAGTTAAAGTTTTTAATTTTTCTTCTAACTCTAACTTTTCATTGTCCTTATTTTTAAATTTTCATTCAAAAGATAAATATTATCTTTATTGTCCTTTAATTATTTTTCTAGTTGCTCCAATTCGGATTTAAGATCAGAATTAGTATTTTCTAAGCAAGTAGAGTTGTTTTTCAGACTCTTTAATTCTTTTACAACCCCTTTATGTTTTTCATACAGTTCATTAAAGACTTCTTCTAAGTCTTCTGATTCTGACCCTGAATCTATGCAAGAATTAAAAAATGAGTCAAAATGTACCTCATCTAGTCCCACCATGAGGGCTAGATTTACCTGCTCCTTTTCGGAATTTGAGCTTGATGATTCTGAGCTTGTACCTCATCATTTTCCCATGCAGCCGCCATGGCTTTTCTTTTAAATTTCTTGTGCTGCTTCTTGGGCTTATCAGTTTGACCAATCTTCTTGAGCATTAGACAGTCTGGTCTCAGATGTCCAGGTTTTCTGCATTCATAGCAGACTGGTTCTTTCTCCTTTTTCTCTTTTCTTTGGATCCTTCTTGATCCGTTTTTCTTCTTCTTCAAAATTTTCTAAAGCTGGGACAATACTTCATCCATATTACAGTCTTTAGAATCTGCATCCTGGGAACTAGAAGAAGAGATGGAAGGAGCAACTACAACTTTAAGAGCATTAGTACATTTCTTCTTAGATGAGCTTTCAGATAATCGCTCCATATTTATTTCATGTGCCATGAGAGAACCTATTAAATTATCAATTGATAATTTAGTTAAATCATGAGCCTCTTCAATAGCAGTTACCTTAGGTGTCCATGAAATAGTTAAAGACCTAAGTATTTTTCTAACGGTTTCTTCATTAGAAAGAATTTTTCCAACAGAATTTAAACCTACCACTATACTTGAAAATCTATTATACATAGTAGTAATGTTTTCATTTGGAAGCATTTTAAATTGCTCATATTGAGAGATAAGAATATATATCCTAGTTTGTTTTACTTTATCTGTTCCTTCATAGGTTATCTGCAATTTATCCCATATATCTTTAGCAGATTTACATGCAAAAACTCTACTGAATTCTCTTTTAGATAGAGCACAACATAGATAGTTTTTAGCCTTAAAGTTTAGAGATAGCTTACTCTTATCAGCTGCTGTAATGGCAGTAGTGCCTTCAGCTGGAACAACAATGAAATCACCTACCTCAATTACCTGCCACAGATCAAAGTCTGTGCCTCGAATGAAGCATTCCATCCTCATCTTCCAATATTGATAATCTTCTCCATCGAAGAATGGAGGTCTGGTGACGGATTGTCCTTCAGCATATCCTTGAGCTGCCATGGATCTTTGCTCTGAGATCGTTGGATCTTCTTGAAAGTTCAGAGACTTGCTCTGATACCACTTGTTGTGCCTTTTCGGTATGGCAGAAAGCTAGCCTAGAGGGGGGGTGAATAGGTTTTTCTGAAATTTGAAATAGAAACTTAAACACAGAAATTAACATTTGAAAGTTTGGTTAGATTAGTGTGATAAAGAGTAGTAGTGCGGAAGCAAGTAAACAATCACACAAAGGGACATAGGAGATTTATCATGGTTCGGCCCTTCCCACATGGAAGTCCTACGTCCAGTCCCCAAGCAAACTCTTGGGATTTCACTAACCGAAGGTACAGTCCCCTTCAAGGACTCTACAACACAGTGGATATCCCACCAGGTCTTCTTCTCTTTCCCGGGCAAGAAGGCAGCCCACTTCTTTTCTAGGCTCAGAAGCAAACCTACTTCTTTTACAGGTTCAGAAGTAAACCTCCTGGAACAAACCCCAGTGCGGTTCTGCTAGACTTAAACCCCCAGCTAGGTTACACACTATATACAGTCCTACAGCTGAACAAGGGTCTTTCTTAGAAAAGAAAGATCGGACTGAGAGCTATTACAATATGAACGCTCAGGACTTAGCTCACAGTCCCAGACTCTCCCCCAAGATTACAATGAGCACAGGGAGAATGGAAGAGAAGAAGGCTTGAAGGCGATGAAGACTTCTACTTTGAAAGCTTCTGTAGATTTTTTGCTCGAGCTCTTCTCTCTTTCTCTGAGTGTTTGTGGCGTGAAGGTTCTTCTCACAGTTGTACACTCCTTGAAGGATTTTCAAGAAAAGGCTCTATTTTATCTTCAGCAATGCTCCATCTTTTATATGAGCAGCTTGAATAGATCCGTTGAAGACATCCGTTGGAGTTCTAGCCGTTGCTCATCTCCTCTTCATTTGTCTTGATCAGACTTTGATGGTCTTCGAGGTCTGTGAGCATGGAAGAAAGTGTTAGCATAAAAGAGTGTTATGATAAACAATGCATAGTACTGTGCTTCTACTAACATACTGAAAATAGTAGGTCAAATCTTTTTCTGACAAGATTTATTCATGCAGCTTTTTCTGTCAGACAAATATTTGACTTTTCAATGAGCGCCAAAAACACTTTCAAAATATTCAAGAGAAATCGTTGTTCATTTACAAGTGAATCGTTGCGAGTTTATGAACAAATCGATGTGAAAGACAAGTCGTTATGATCATTGAAGAAGTCGTTATGAGCATGACTTATGAAATCGTTATGGGAACGACTTCTTAACAAATCGTTATGAAGGCAAGTCGATGCGTTCACTTAAGAAATCGTTACGGTCTAAAGAAATCGTTATGAGCATGACTTATGAAATCATTATGGGAACGACTTCTTAACAAATCGTTATGAAGGCAAGTCGATGCGTTCACTTAAGAAATCCTTACGGTCTAAAGAAATCGTTATGAGCATGACTTATGAAATCGTTATGTGAAGAGTCGTTGCTCATTTGTAAACAAATCGTTGTGAGAGCAAATCGTTGTCTCACTTAAGAAGTCGATGTGATCACTTATGAAATCGTTATGCAAGGAAATCGATATGAGGGCAAATTGTTGTGGCTATAAAAGGAATCGTTCTGAGATCGATTTCTTAACAAATCGTTATAGCGCTTATTAATTTTGGCACTTAAACTGAAATCGATGTATATTAATTAAACATTGATTTTATCATTTTAGTGTGCCATATTGCATCAATGTGAGATTCAGCATTTTGCTATGAGATTGATGCGACACAAGTGAAACAAAATATTCAATTTAAGTTACATCATAAATTTTATTATCACCAAATACAAGAACAAATAGAGAGTGGTTCAACAACAATGTGTTTGTACAATTTGCTGAAAATTTTTGATTAACCAAAAATACCTATTGATTAAGAAATTTTCTTAAACACTTATTTCTAAGTGGTTAAGAAAATATTCAAAATCAATAAAGGTATATCAGAGAGGAGAGGAGTCAGTAGACGCAACCAAAATTTTCAACAAATAATATAAACACATATAGTAAATGACCACCTAAAAAATTTTTAAAAAAATGACCACGTAAGTGGGATCAAACATTCACAGATTATCTAAAATGAGATAATTCAAAACTTTGAGTTAGATATACACGTTCTCATTATTCAAAATAAGAACGTGCACGTAATCCTAAAATCTTGAACGGAAAAGTTCATTGACATGGACTTAACATACTCTCTTAATGTGCGTGTTATGTTAGGTTGCACCCATGCACCTCAACTCACATGAAACACTTTAAGTACTTCAATCACATCAAACTAAAATATATATCATTGATATGCATGCATAGATAGAATTTAAGTGACATATAATTTAAAGAACATTGAAATAAAGATCTTCAAACTTCAATTTCAAACTCATAAAGAACATCTATTCATAAAGAATTTCTTCTGTTGGTGTTTCGCATAAATTAACATTTTGTTCAAGTTGAAATTGTGATATTATTGTTTTGTAGTCTTATGGTATGTCTAAGTCTTTTGGCATTAACTCACTTTGGTGTCCTTTCATCTTATCAAACTGGTGTTAAGCTATGCCCATTAGACTCCATAAATATATATATTTTCATAAACTTATTTAGAATTGGTTTATGGCAAAGACTCTTTTTATAAACAACGTTTGATATAAACTCACTTATATTTCAAGAAATGCTCCACACAATGAGTTAGTAAATATTTCCAATAAATAGATTTATTGTAAATATATTTATGATAAATCTATTCATATGTTTCTATAAATGATAATCCTAACAAATCGTTAGCAAATGTTTGGCAAATATTGGTCGTTCCTTACCAGATAGTATTGGATAAGAAATTCAGCCATGCTGCCGTCTCTCGCTGCCATTACCATCATCATTTACGGGTCATCGCAGACCCCACACGCCCCCACTTGAGACCATCATATTTGCAGTGGCCATCGCACTTCTAACTCAGGTCAACTATCTTACACTGACAAAGTAATTAATATTTTTCATTTCCATTTTTCTCAAGATCTAATTTTAATTTAATTTCATCATGCACATGATGATATAGGTAGACACATAAGTATATTTATATAATATATCAATACTCACAAAATGGATGTGAGATTCATTGTCTTGATGACAGTGAACCCTCCTACATTTCGGGCCACGATGACAGTAGACCCTCCTGTATTTTGACCGAACAATATCAACACTCTCAAAGTAGATGCGGGGTTCACTGTCATGATGACAACGAGCCCTCCTAATTGTGAGCATTGGTAGCATTTTGGCCAAGTGGTTAATATTTCTCATTAATATATAAGTCGTATAATATCTCCCCTCGATCTCGGGTTTGGTCCAAGTTTTTATCTGTTTGCGCATGATTTCCGGCTCATCAGATAAGACTAATCACGTTCATCAACTCAGATCCGCCACCTCCCTAGCTAAGAAGAGTCCAAGTTTGACAGGTGAGAAGAGCCAACACCTCCTTATAATTGCCTTGGAGCAGTTTATGATGGATTGGAAACAATGTTGCTGCGCTAGAACCTTTGATAGGCATAAACACTACAAGAAGCAGAGTATTTGTCATCGAAAATATGTCAGCGGTTAGAAAAATTCGCTGACAAAGGGACATACGTCAACGGCTTTGTTTGTCCCGTGACATATCTTTATTATTTGTCAACGCCGCTTTGGTTTTGACATATCCTCACTATTTGTCAACGGTTTCTTTTATGCGTTGACAAATTTTTATAATTATTTTTACCATTTTTAATTAATATATTATTTTTAATTGACAATTTTTATATTTATTATTAATAAATATCATTAATAAGTAAAATTAGATATAATGTTAATAAATAATTTGATAAAAAATATAATAAATAAAAATCAATATTATTAATATTGATAAAAATATAATAAATAAATAATATTTATTATTTAATTAAAAGTAATGTCAGCGGCCTCACCAACCGCTGACATATACTTCTTTTTCTTACCCCGCCCCCAAACCCCCTCACTGCGCGAAGCCGGCCCTTAACTCGGTAACTCCTCCTCTGGCGATCTCCTCGTGCCCTAGAGCTCCTACGACGATCTCCTCCTCTGGCGATCTCCCCACGTCGGCCGCGTCTTCACCTCCTCCTCCGGCGATCTCCCCGCGCCGGCCGCATCCTCCTCCGGCGACCTCCTCCTCCGGACGATCTCCCAGTCGCCCCCGCGCCGGCTGCGTCCTCCTCCGGGCGACCTCCTCCTCCTCTGGCTATCTCCAACCGGATCTGCAGGTCCTCTCTCTCTCTCTCTCTCTCCTCTCTCTCTCGCGTCAGGACCTGCTCCCCTTTGCCGTCGAGCGGCAGAGGTGGAGGATCTCCAATCGGATCTCCAACCGAATCTCACTTTTCTGCTATCTTTTTGTATTGGCCGATCGCCGATCGGTATAACTATAAGATTGATGTATGCTCTTAAATTGAGACTGTGATCTGAAGTGTTTTTGTGTATACATACGAATATTTTTAGTCTCTTTTAAGTTTTAACTAGACACCGAGATGTGCAGAGTGAATACCTACGGGCTCCCTCCCCCTCCCCACCACTTATTCCCCATCATGTTCAAGAGGCTCATGGAAATTCTGGTGGTCTTTGTGTCGGGTGGAAGTAGGATCTGAACTTTTTTGTTGAGAGATCCTCTCATAACTGGATTTCTTATCAGTGGATAGAGATACTCCTGAGTATGCTTGGTTTATAATTTTTGTGTCTACGCACCACCAGTTCAAATTAAAAGGAAAGCAGTCTGGTTGGATTTTCTTGACTTCCTCATTCACATAAACAAACCTTTTGTTGTTGTTGGGGATTTTAATTTAGTTACTAATGATTTTCAAAATGGAAGCAACTTGGTTCTAAAATAAGATTTTAGTGATCTTATCAAATCAAGATGGAGGATGGCTGGCTCTCTGTCTTCTGATTATCAACGGAAAATTCAGTATATTTACAAACATGTTAGGATTTGGAGGAAGAAGAACAATGCTAGACTTCAAGTAAAAATCAAGAACTCCGGGATCAGCTTGAAGATCTATCAAAGCAGCCCAATTTCAGACGAAAATGTTTGGATAGAAAAAGAGCTTGAATCGGAACTGGAGACTTGGTGTATGTCAGGAAACACTTTTTGGAGGCAAAGAGCTAAGGTGCACTGGTTTCAACAGGGCGATCGTTGCTCTAAATTCTTCCACATACATGCTACAAACCGAAGGACCTATAATACTATTTCATGGATTCAATTGACCTCTGGTGAATGGACAGGTGATCTTGGCATCATTACATTTTTATATAGAACAGCTGGATATAAGTTAATCAGAAATATATTTGCAATGAATATATTGATCTACATGTGTCTATGACAAAATTGTGTTTAAGCATGCCTATCAGTCACTGTCCAACGCTTTCAGGAGTTGTAGTGACATAATGAACAAGATTAATGTTTCATAGATCACGCATTTAATTTGAGGGAGCTCTTATTTGTCTTGTCGTTAGTTCTATGTATGTCTAAGACTGCAGTCGGATGCTATATATGCTTTCTTTTCTTCACTTTATCCATCAACACTCGATATACATGTTCTTCTTCTTTTTTTTTCCCCTTCTTTTCTTCTGACCTTTTGTGGTGTGTGCGAGTGGTGGCTACTTGTGCTTGGAGAAAGGGACGAATTGAAAGCCACTGGAAACATGTCTCTGGGTCCATGAAACACTTCAGATCAATAGACACTTCAGATCAATAGACACATTCATATTTCTTCAGATCAATCAAGTGGTGGCTACAATTGTAGCCATCAAAAACACTTCAGATCAAAACCAGTAGGAAGCATTATTAAGATCCCATAAGCAGCTAGGCTTCTCTAGGTCCATGAAACCCACCTAAACATTCCTAGCTACAGTGAGGCCACCCACACGCATGCACGTGTGGATCTAACAAGGTTCTTTTTCTCCATTTCAATAATCTCTTTGCGCATAGAAAGCACTTTATTGGGTATATATATATATATAATATATATATATATATATATACTTCCCTGTGAATTCCCGGCATGCAGCAGCATCTAGAAGTATATGGATATGAATGTGTGATTTTTTGCAGGATGTGATTGCCTTATATATTTTAATGCAGGATGCAAGCGTATAAATATGAATGTGTGGATGTGGTGTGTGAATGTATGGACCTTTTTTTTTTCTTTTTGCCCGTTCAAGACTTTTGTTAGGATATATGTTTTATCGTCTTTGATGGTAATGACATATATCCTAACAAAAGTCTTGAATTGTCCTATTGGACAGTCTGTGGATATTTTGATCATCTGATGTTCTCCATTATATGTGCTTATGATTGTCTTAAAATTTCGACGGCATCTCCCTACTCTTCTCTAATATACCTGCTAATTTTAACTACTCAACTTTTCACTTGTAGTTTATACGAGTGATTTTTGAGCAAAGTTAATTTAGTAAATAATAGTTGTATATTGGAGAAGTGTGGGGAGATGCTGCCGAAATTTTAAGACAATCATAAGCACATATATGGAGAACATCAGATGAAAAATATCCATGGATGGGCAAGATTTGATGTAGGTACCCCATTTTATTTGACAATATATGTATACAGGTGGATGTACACTTGGATTTGCTCTTGATACAAGGGAGGTGCTGCCGAATTTTTTACTGAATTCTTTGTTATGGTTATAGGATATATAGAAATGGTTGGACCTGATAAGACTTGGATGGAACTTGTTAATAATCGAGGAGATCCTAGATATCTGAAGGGGGCAGAGTCTTTTTTGGAGTATGCTTTTCATGCAGATCGAACAAGATACAGGCATGGTCAATACAGTGAGCTGATACAGTGTCCATGTCGGAATTGTCGTAATAGAGTAAAGTTGACCCGAACAGAAGTTGAAACTCATCTTATAGTAGATGGAGTCTGGACACACTATAACAATTAGGTATGTCATGGAGAGACACCATTTGACATCCTTTATGTGGAGGCAATAGGGCACCAAACAGAAATAACACAGACAGATATCTCCTCTGTACAGATGAGTGATCAGCAGCTAAATATCGATTCTATACATAAGTTGCATGAGTTTCAACAAGCTGAATTGCCATTTCAGTGGAGGTGCATGAGCCAATTCCAAAGCAAGTGACTTTTATATATTATTACAAGATGCTGAAATGCCATTATATGATGGGTGTCAGAAGGTTCAAAGTTGTCATTTCTTTTGAAACTGATGCATATTAAACAATGAATCAAGTGACCGGGAGATGCATGAATATGTTGTTGGAATTTATTAAAGAAATATTACCACAAGAAGCTAATGTACCCCAACATGGTATGAAGTCAAAAAGATCATTAAAGATTTGGGGTTGTTTATGAGAAAATAGATGCATGTAAAAATGACTGTATATTTTTTGGAAGGAACACAAAGATAAAGATCGATGCCCGCAATGTGATGCATCTCGATATAAGGAAAGAGTGCAAAACGTAGATAATCAAGTTGATAATGAGAAGGTGAAACTTGAAAACGAATACCCAACAAGGTCTTGCGCTATTTTCCGTTGAAAGATAGATTGCAAAGGTTATTTATGTCATCTAAAACGGCCAAGTGGATGACATGGCACTCTGATGGTCGGACTCGTCAACGGAATGGGGAAATGCGACATCCAGCTGATTCTGAGGCATGGTTACATTTTGATAGTCAGTATCCGGATTTGCTGAGGGATACTGATGGATGACATACGTAAACGAGAGTCTGAGATGGATGACATACGTAGGCAGATGCTGCAGATGAGCACATTAATGACTCAGTTTCAGACTAGTCAGAGATTTGCTGCGTCAGCTCCATCGAGAGCACCAGAGGATGACCACATAGATACTGATGCTGAGGGAGATGACTATGATGATGATGATTGTTAGATAGATATTTTGATGACATTAATTTAGAGACTTTGATTTATTTTAGTTGTATTATGTGTTTTCTTGTTGTGTTTGTATTCAGGTATTTTGTACAAACAGAAATTTGATATTATATGAATTGACTATTTGATGTTGTATGAATTGAGTATTTAGAGATTTTGATGTTATACTGAATTGAATTGGATTTATTTTCTTGTTGTGTTCATTCAGGTTTTTTTAACAAACAACAAATTAGAAATTGTAAAAGAATTATTAAAAAAAAATTAGACAACATATGTCAGCGGCTATAAGGTGCTGACAAAAGATATATTAAATTTGTCGCGTCAACAACCGCTGACATAAAGTTTCTTTGTCAGCGGTTTTATGAGCTGCTGCCAAAAAGTTTGTTTTGTCAGCAGGTAGTAAGCCGCTGAGATAAAAAAAAAATTGTCAGCGGTTAGTAAGCCACTAACATAAAAAAAATTGTCAGCGGTCCACAATTCTGTTGACGTATGTTTTGTCGACGACTAAGATGTCGACGGCTTTGTCAACGAGTTTAAGCCGTTGACATATGTGTTTGTCACGGCTTTTTTAGTTTTGTCAACGGCACGTAGCCGCTGACATATGCCATTTTTCCTGTAGTGAAGGGAAGTTGAGTGCATATCCTCTTATCTATCAAGTATTAAAATTTGTCAATCATAGATTATATTATTAAAAAATATCATTATTATATGTGAAACATTATAAATTTGCTATCAACGATGAGGCGTTATTAGAGGCCCATCCAGCTATGGTTAAGTTTAGCCCATGATTAAAAAAATTTCAATTTACACCTCTCTCTCTCTCTCTAGAGGTGGAGGGTGGGCTCTGACACACTACACCCCGTCCCCAACTCCTGTAATGTTTCACGTGTACCAATGATGTTTTAAAATGGCAAATCTCTCTCTCTCTCTCTCTCTCTCTCTCTCTCTCTCTCTCTCTCTCTCTCTCTCTCTTCTAATGGTTTCTAACCCAAGAAATCCAAAAGAAGAAGAAAAACCGCAGCCAAGACAAGGTTCGACGTACCGTCCGGATCGGCTGTGCTGCATTCTTCGTAGGAAGGTACGGTACCGTACCATACCGTACCGCTGAGATACGGTGGGAAAATGACTTGTTTGATTTATTTTTTTAGTTTTGTGACTTGATGAATATTTAAAATGAGCAAACTTCAAAAGAAGACTCTCCATCCAAACTCAAGATAGACTTTCCATCTCTTCTCATACATGCACCATTTCTCTCTCCCCTTTCTCTCTCATATCCTCTAGAACTATCAGGGATATCACGTCTTCTACAACCTGAAAAGGGGCTGATATGCTCACGAGGTCTTCATCAAAGTTGTTCTATTCTTTTTCAGCTCGTCCTCAAAGTGGAATCACTTCATTGGTGGTATATGTCCAAAGTTATAGTAGATATTTTTCACATTCTCTCTCATATCATGATCTACAATACATGATTTCATTCCTTCCACATCTCAAACGATGGTATATCTCTTCGAGACTTCTCATGAAAGTGTTCCCCACGACTTTCTCTACGAGTTCCAACTAGAATCACATCAAATGAATGTCTGTGCTTAAAGATACAGTAGAATATTCTTGACCTTCTCTCTCATATCGCGATCCAAACTAGCAATGAGTGCGGCCTCTCTACAGTCTGAACGAGTGTAATCTAATTTTTGGGCTCTTCATGAAAGTTGTTCATGATATGACCAATGTATTTCATTAGATCTACACCAAGAATTCGAAAACAGAAACAAAACTGTAACGTCTTAAAATGTATAATAAAATATTAATATGACACTAAGAAATTAAAAGAGATAGTAAGTTATACATAAGACATGATCACTTATATTGTAGCAACCTTGATTTTTAAATTCAAATAAAATAAAATTTTCAATTAAAAATGAGATAAATAGATTATTAGAATTAAAAAGGAATAAATAGAATTTAA
Source organism: Colocasia esculenta (assembly GCA_014218235.1). Lineage (NCBI taxonomy): Eukaryota > Viridiplantae > Streptophyta > Magnoliopsida > Alismatales > Araceae > Colocasia > Colocasia esculenta. Next base: position 73,458,017 of record CM024758.1, read on the forward strand.
GTGAATTAAACCACTACCCATTAACCAAAAATAGGAGTGGGTTATATTAATGGCCCAAACATGAATTGTCGGGCCCAAATGTGAAGAGCCATCATGAGATGGGAGGTAATTATGTCAAATTCAGATTTAAAAATAATAGTAATTAATAAAAGGGGGTAGATAAATATTAAACACTCATATATATCCTAAAAAGAGTCATAAACTTTCCCTAACCCATTACCCACGAAATGGGCTCTCTTCTCATCCTAAGTGGGAGATAAATACTAGGAAGGGAGGTGATAATTAGGGAAAATTCAGAATTTGAAGAAAGGAAGGACTCTTAGAAGGGGTGGACTCTATTAGCCATCAAAACACCCCAATTTCGGCCCTATCACCCCCTAGATCGTTGTTAGAGCTCTGGAGGACGAAGGAGAAGGTTGTAGACGAAGGAGCAAGGGAGGAGAAGGCTTGGAGCAAGAAGGGTTTTTCTATTTTCGTCTTCAAACTAGGGTTTACTTTACTTTAAAGAAAGGTAGGCAATCTCTCAAGCTTAAACCGTGTAAAAATTATCCTAGGTAGTCTTCATGATCCTCTTTGAAAGCCCTCTTGTTTCGCTCTTTTTCGTTCATCCATGAGAGCGAATTAAATGTTCCAAACTCTGTCATGTCCATGCACCTGAACCCCCTTGTTTGCTTTGAAACCTTGCATGTAATTGATTCCATGTCCTAAATTAAATCTCATAAATACTACTTGCTATTACCTTTCAAACGCCCCTATTTGCCCTAATTTTTATCTTGTGTCCAGGCAAATTAAATCATTGTTCTTGACTGTGCATGTTTAGGTTAACGAAAAGTAACCTAGTCAAAGCATGCTTTATACATGACTATTTCTAATTAATCGTGCCGTGTGATAGATCTCCATGTCTACTTTCAATAAAATTAGTTTCATGAATTATGAATCACTGTGTGATTTTATTCGGATTTTAGAAGTACTATGTATCATGCATAGGAGGGAAGGAACCCACCCAAAAAAGGAAAAAATCCCTTTTTTGGGTTCGGGCCACCCCCTGAGATCGCGACAGCCCGATGCGTTGCGACCTCAGGAGGGGGTCGCGATAAGGAGGACCATCACGACCTGATCGTGACGGGCCGACATGTCGCGACATGCCCCGGTTCACCCCAGCGTCGGTTCAACAAATCGCGCCTTGCAGGCATCATAATAGGCTTAACCAGACACCCCTGTGGGCCGCAACCTGCACTCTCTGATCGCGCCAGCCTCTGGCGTCGCGACCTAGTTGTGACACCCTTGTACGTCGCGACCTTAGAGCCGTGGCTAGAACCTGAATTTGCACTTATACCCTTGCTTATTATGTCAAGTTAACCCTGTTTAGTTTTATATAAACATTGTCATGCATAATTTTGACTTATTAATTAATAATGGGTAATATTACATGAAATTAATTAATTTAAAAGCTATGTGCACAATCTTTCTTGTCCTCTTGATTTCTTACACATGCACACACTAAACAATCTGTTTGCCATGAGACCTTATTAAATTACTCAATAATATATGGTAATTTAGTAAAATAAATTACTAAATTCCCTATTTTTGAATAATTATACTTGTCTTCGTTTTTCTCGCGTGTATTATACACCGTTACCATTTCACTCGGCCTTCGAGCACTCGAGGCACAACGGACCAGTTTCTACACACTTTCTTGGCATGGACCACCTCTCTGTTGGGAATACTCCTGACAGGACCAGGGACTCCTTGTCAAGGTCTCCGTAAGTCTTCTTGACTTTGGCGCACGTCCTTAGCCGATGAGCTGGTTGTACCCTAAAACCTGTTACACCCTTAGGGATCAGTACGATCCAAACGGCCTTAGTGAGTTCTCTCTTACCTCGTGATCATGCCGGACCATCTAGTCTGTGTTCATAGCACGGCTAGTGGGCGGTTGTGACTTCTACCAGATTGCTGGTACCCGACCTGGTGCTGTGCAACTGTTACTATCGTGGTTTAACATTGTTTTACGATTATACCCCTGTCTCGACTACTATCTATATCCTCTCATCTGTTCATGTCCTCTTTGTACTCTTATCTATTTCGTCTATTACTCTCATCTCTTGGTACTCTATTGGCCATACAGTTGATTGTCTAAAATAATAAACAAGTACTATATGCCAGTGCAATAGGGCCCGATCTGGTCCTGGGGAGAGCTCCCAAAGAGTGTTATTTTCTTGCAAGGGTTACATGATCAGGATGTGTACAGCTTGCATCCAGTGCCATTTAATACTAACAATTAATCATTGACAATCAAAGTGCTATCTATTCAAGTGCTATACAAGTACTATTATCGTTACATGGTCATTCTATTATCGTTATCGTTGTGCTATTTTCACTATACCAGTGCTATTGCACTCTTGTTATCGTTACATGCTCTACATGACTATACTCTTTAGTTACCCTGCCATTTAAGACATTAATTATTTAAAGTATGCTTGTTCTCATGAGATATTAAGTCCTACTGGGCGTTATTCGCTCATCCTGCGTATTTTATTCATGTGTTCAGGTGAGTCGGATGGTGACCACACTCACAAGGATGGTTACGAGGACAATGTTCACGAGTGACCAATTTCAGCAACCATTTGCTTAGTAGTAGTTAGTATAGTTTGAGTAAGTAGTCGTTATGTAATAGTTTGGATTTGAATAAAGTACTATGGGCCCTAGTTTTAGCTCTGATCAGTTGATGTAATAGTTATGTCATGGTGTTTGATGGATATTAATGATATTGGAGGTTATTTAATATTATTCCAATGCGCAATGATTTGATTTATTTCTCGCTCTGTACTATTTAATAACTGTATTATCGCTCCGATATTTCGCGTCGGGGCGTTAAATATATAAAACATAATTATCTTAATTTTAAAATATTTTTATATTATTAATATAATTCTGGTACTATCTTGATTATGTGCACTTCAACGGGACGGCATCGGTTCCAAATAAAGTCAAATCTGAAGTCATCATAATTAATAGAAAAATATACTAATTTTAAAAATATAAAATATCAAGAATTATTGATGCATAGATGTTGAGATTAAGTCGACCTAATAATTTTTTAGATAATTTTTACTTGATAAAAAATTAATTTAAAATTAAACTATAATTACTATAATTTGTATCATCTCTTAATTAGTTTATGTTTAAAATTTCATCTCAATTAGACACCATTTAGACCCCTTAAGTGCACACAGGTTTGTCGCAGTACGGAGAACCCTCTATGCACTTCAACAGGACGACATTTGGTTCCGAAAATAAAGTCAAATCTGAAGTCATCATAATTACTAGAAAAATGTATTGATTCTAAAAATATAAATATCATGAGTATATTGATGCATAGATGTTGAGATTAAGTCGACTTAATGATTTTTGGGACAATTTTTACTTGACAAAAAATTAATTTAAAATTTAAACAAAAATTACTATAATTTGTATCATCTATAATTAGCTAATGTTTTAAATTCATCTCAATTAGACACCATTTAGATCCCTTAGACGTTGAGATTAAATCGATCTAATAATTTTTGGGACAATTTTTACTTGATGAAAAATTAAACTAAAATTACTATAATTTGTATCATCTCTTAATTAGCTTATGTTTAAATTTTCATTTCAATTAGACACCATGTAGACCCCTTAGATACATCAGATGTGAGAGGGAAAGTAAAAAAAAAAAAAAAAGGCCTGCCACGGACCGGATCGTACCGGTCCGTGGCAAACCGTGGCGTGCCGCTGCGGCACGCTCGGGTCACCCCATTGAGCCATGGCACGGTGCGGTTTTGTCAACCGTGAGCCAAGAACCAAATTGACATGGCGGGAGCCGATCTGATGGCGAAAATGAAAAAAAACAAATATATATATATAACCAAAGAATGAATGTTGGGGATCGGATGGGTGGATGGATCAAATCTAGAAAGGGGGTTGAATAGATCTAACACCAATTACCGCGGAAGCTTAAGCAATTAAAAATTACTTCGAATCAGAGATCAATTCACCCAAACAATTTAACGATCTGAAGTGATTAGAGTGTGTGAGCAACTCATTTAGTAAAGTGAACGAAATCCCTATGCATGCATCTAGCGAGATACAAAGGCAGACCACAATTCAAACCACTGCACAAAGGATTTTAGGTGGTTCGGAAATCACCTCCAGTGACTCCTACGTCCACCCCTCACACAGTGAGGCCACACTACTCAAAACCTTGAGTACAACTCACACAGGAGCACGACGACTCCAAACACCCTTGAGCATGACGACTCAAGAAACACCTGGAGCACGACGACTCCAAACTGAGCACGACGGCTCAAAACAACAACCGGAGTACGACGACTCCAAATTGACCACGACGGCTCAAACCACACATGAGTGAGACGACTCACAAACTACTAACCACAAAGGCTCACAAACAACTTGCTAGAAAAACACACAAGACTTAGATCCTCTAGCAACAGATCTAGTCTAACAAGAGATCATTCATGAGACTTATGCAGCAACTCTTGCACAATCTCACAATGACTCAGAAGAACAAAGGTACATGAAGAATTGTATAAAGAAATCCTTGCTCTTCAATTATACTCCCTTGTAGAAGATCGAATTGGGAAGAGACTTGAGTTCTTGAAGTCCCAGGCCGATGCTCTGCACTCTGAACTTTGGGATCTTCCTTGAGGTCTTCTCAATCGATTGCTTCCACTTGATCTGCTTCCTTGAAGTGATCAACTGCATCTTCAATGATCAAACTTCAGTTCTCATCGTTGGACAGATGAGAATTGGCTTGAGGAAACACCAGGAGAGCAGGAGCAGGGAGGTGAACTCTTCTTGCCGCCAAAATAGATTTCTGGAGGCTCTAAAAGGGTTCTGATGTGATAGATGGCCAATAGGAGGGTATTTATACCCTAAATAGTCCAAGGTACCCTTGGGGTAGTGGGCACATGATCCAAGGTTGATCCATCATTTCCCTAGGGTGCCACATGTCCAGGACAAACCTTAAGTCATAAAGTTTCCGGAGTGTGTCGACCTGCCCATAGGGTGTGTCGATACACTGTCCCAGACTGGGCAAAACAGTTCCCTGGGAGAGCCATCTAGTGTCGACCTGAGACAGAGTAGTGTCGACCTGCTGTAGCCAGTTGAAAAATAGGTCTTCTGGGAAGGCTCTCTAGTGTCGACTTGACTGCATTTGGTGTCGACCTGACTGCATTGGTGTCGACCTGAGATAGAAGCCTGTTAACATATTTCTCTGGGATCTGTCTCTAGTGTCGACCTGCCCTGGTCTAGTGTCGACACTAGTTGACCATTTCTTCATCTTTGCTTAGGGCTTGGAACATTGTGTCGACATCAGTGTGAGGTATGTCGACACCACCCTTGCAATAAATGTTTGTCCCTGAGAAATAAACACATAAATCATTAGTTAAATATATTATCATGAATATAAATGATAAATGTGCTTGGAAACATACTTTTTGAATATAGGTATTTCATGTGTGATATATCTAACATGTTCCAGTTATTTGCATTAAATCACACCTTGTCATCATCAAAATATGAGGGGAAATGAATTGTATTCACACTCAACCCAACAATGAAGATAAAAAATAAATATTAGTGACCTTGTATATCTAGCTCAGAAGCCGTGTTCACACCCTCAGTGCTAAGCCATAACAAGAAAAGCGATATTTCTAACGGCAACCTTCCGTCAGAAATCTGTCGAAAAAATAATTTTTCGACCACTTTCTGGCAACTGACCGTCAGAAAAAAAAAATTAGAAATTACCGACGACAACAAAATCCGTCGGAAAAATAATTTCCTGACCACTTTCTGACGACTGACCATCGGAAACAATCCGTCGAAAAAAAAACATTAGAAATTACCGACGGCAAAAAAATCCATCCGTATTTCTAATAGAAATAATCATCGGAAATATCCGTCGGAAAATAATTCTTCCGATCAATTACCGACAAAAAAATTTCGTCAGTAAATTTCGACGGAGAACTAGGTTAAAACATTCATCAGAACTTCCGACACCTTGGCCGACGGACAAGAGTGTCGAAAGTAGGAAGCTTCTGACGGTAAATATATGTCGGTAATCCATCGAAAAGTTCGACGGTTTTGCCGACATATATTTTCCGTTAGAAATTGTGTCTATCGACGTTGTTTCCGATGGAAACTATTAGTCGAAAAATCCATCAGAAATAATCTTTTTATTATTTTTTTAAAATATAATTAAATAACAATGATAAATTGAAAAACCTTCTAAAAATAATGTTTATAAGAACATCCACAATTAATAATAATTAACATAAAATCATTAATCACAACAAATATGAACATCCACAATAATAACAAATAAAAAATCAAGAAAGATCTGCTAGATCGTCCTCTCTCCCCGCCTCATGATCGTCAGGTACTGGAGGATCTTATATTATAAAAATAAACATTAGAAACATAAATAAAAATAATATACACACATTATTTTTCAAATTTTAAATTCAGAATATATGAATATTCACAAAGTGTAATTAGAAAATATTTCTAATCCTTTACACTTGGATTTTTTTTAAGATTAGTGGTTTGAGTGCCGAACCCACATCGGAAATCCGATTAGGATTCCGCCGGTTCCCACGCGTCACTCTCACCCACCCAGTCGTGTCAGAGTGAACGACATGCCGATCGGATCCCTATTTCAAAATTGGACCCTCGGGTTGCGTGTTTTGATCCTTTTCGTTCGGGTTTTTTTAAGATTAATGGTTTGAGCGCCGAACCTAAACCAAGAATCCGATTAGGATTCCATCAGTTCCCACCCGTCACTCTCACCCACTCGGTCATGTCAGAGAGAACGGCACGTCGATCGGATTCCTATTTCAGATTTTGGACCCTTGGGTTGCATGTTCAAATCCTTTACATTTGGGTTTTTTTAATATTAGTGGTTTGAGCGCCAAACCCAAACCTGAAATCCGATTAGGATTCCGTCAGTTCCCACACGTCACTCTCACCCACCTAGTCGTGTCAGAGTGAACAGTACGCCGATCGGATCCCTATTTCAAATTTTGGAACCCTAGGTTGCGTGTTCTGATCCTTTTCATTTGGATTTTTTTAACATTAGTGGTTTGAGCGCCGAACCTAAACCAGGAATCCGATTAGGATTCCGTCAGTTCCTACACGTCACTCCCACCCACCCGGTCGTGTCGAAGTGAACAGCAGGCCGATCACATCCCTATTTCAGATTTTGGACCCCCGGTTGCGTGTTCTGATCCTTTTCATTTGACTTTTTTTAAGATTAGTGGTTTGAGCACCGAACACAAACTGGTAATCCAATTAGGACGCCATTAGTTCCCACATGTCACTTTCACCCACTTGTTCATGTCGGAGTGAACGACATCCCGATCAGATTTCTATTTCAGATTTTGGACCCTGGGGTTGCGTCTTCTGATCTTTTTCATTTGGGTTTTTTTAAGATTAGTGGTATGAGCGCCGAATACAAACTGAGAATCCAATTAGGATTTCTTCAGTTCCCACATGTCACTCTCACCCACCTGGTCGTGTCGGAGCAAACGGCACGCCGATCGGATCCCTATTTCAGATTTTAGACCCCAGGGTTGCATGTTTTGATACTTTTCATTTGGGTTTTTTTAAGATTAGTGGTTTTAGCGCCGAACCCAAACCGAGAATCCGATTAGGATTCCATCAGTTCCCACACATCACTCTCAACCACCCGGTCATGTCAGAGTGATTGGCATGCCAATCGGATCCCTATTTCAGATTTTAGATCCCCTGGTTGTATGTTCTGATCCTTTTCATTTAGGTTTTTTTAAGATTAGTGGTTTGAAACCGGAAATCCGATTAGGATTTCGTCAGTTCCCACACGTCACTCTCACCTACCCAGTCGTGTCGGAGTGAACGACACGCCGATCGGATTCCTATTTCAGATTTTGGACCTCGGGGTTGTGTGTTCTGATCCTTTTCATTTATGTTTTTTTAAGATTAGTGGTTTGAGTGCCGAACCCATACTGGGAATGCGATTTAGATTCCGTCAATTCTCACACGTCACTCTCACCCACCCGGTCGTGTTGGAGTGAACGACACACCGATCGGATCTCTTTTTCGGATTTTGTACCCCCAGACTGCATGTTCTGATCCTTTTCATTTAGGTTTTTTTATGATTAGTGGTTTGAGCACTGAACCCAAACTGGGAAATATTAGTATTCCATCAGTTCCACACGTCACTCTCACCCACCCGGTCGTGTCGGAGTGAACGGCATGCCGATCGGATCCCTATTTCAGATTTTGGACCCCCGGGTTGCGTTTTCTGATACTTTTCATTTGGGTTTTTTTTTATGATTAGTAGTTTGAGCGCCAAACCCAAACTGACAATCCGATTAGGATTCTGTCAGTTCCCACACGTCACTATCACCCACCCAGTCATGTCGGAGTGAACAGTACACCGATCATATTCCTATTTCAGTTTTTGGACTCCCGGGTTGCGTGTTCTTATTCTTTTCTTTTGAGTTTTTTTTAAGATTAGTGGTTTGAGCGCTGAACCCAAACTGAGAATCCAATTAGGATTCTGTCAGTTCCCACACATCACTCTCACTCACTCGGTCGTGTCGAAGTGAACGGCATGCCGATCAGATCCCTATTTTAGATTTTGGACCCTTGGGTTGCGTGTTTTGATCATTTTCATTTGAGTTTTTTTAAGATTAGTTGTTTGAGTGTCAAACCCAAACCAGGAATCTGATTAGGATTCCGTCAGTTCCCACATGTCACTCTCACCCACCAGGTCATGTCAGAGCTAACGACACGTCGATCTAACCTTTTACATTTGGATTTTTTTAGATTAGTGGTTTCTATTTTTTAACAGTTTAGATTAGTGTTTTGATTTCTTTCAAACTATATGAAATTAAAAGTAATACTTACCTAAGGAGCTTGCTGTAAGGTGCCTACTCCTCGGATGGCAGCGACCAGCTACTTGACCATGGCGCAAGGTGCAGCGGCAGCTGCTACGACAGCTCTTCCCCGATGAGGGTTCTGATGTCGTCTCCACCACTACCGAACATCGCAGCAAATGAACTCGCGTAGGCCGGAGGAGAGACTAAACTCACATATAAGGACAACATTGGAGTAGTATCCAGGCTATCCCTAAAGTCATACACTCGGCCCTCCTGCTGCGTTGACCCAGGCCTCCAGATCCAAGTCTAGATGGGGAGTGCCCTCTGCATAGCAATCCGCCATCGTCCTATCATAGGTCTCCTACAGAACAAATTAACAATGTATTATTTATTACATATTTGTTTAATCACTAAATTGAAAAAAAATTATATTTTAACTTACGAAAATCGTCCGAGCACTCTCACTGACATAGTCATCCGTCCCCTTCTGCTTATGAGTCTGATCAAATAACTCACGAAATGTAGGGGCACGCTCGAGCTCGTGACGCTTACAATTTAACAAAAATAGTTAGTTTCACAATAATAATTAATGTATTAAGCAATTGAAAGTTACTATACTTACCAATTTATGGCTGTGGGTCACATAAGACTCCGACCCACTAGTATGCACATTCTTTTCCAAATTAGCTGCCCGATTGCGTTTAGCCACCTATGACCTCCCCTGCCATGGTCCAGTAGCCCAATGATGACAAAGGGACTCCCAATAGTCCCTCCTCATTCACATTGGGCCGTAATCCATCCAATTCTTGGGATCCTGGCTGTTTGCGATCTTCGCTGCCTTGTCCCGGGCCTCCCACAACGACTTTATGAAATTAGGCTAGGCAGTAGACTCCCAAATGGCTCGTGCTTGAGGGAGATCCTCCTCTCTCGTAAACATGTACATCTACTATTTATAAATTAAATTACTCAAGTTAGTGCACTAACAGAGAGAGATAGTAACTAAAGAAATGACTTCAAATGAGTAAAAAATAATAATACCGTGAACATGTCAAATAACAAATCACAGACGGATAGGGGGAACTCTTTCCATGAGTCCACTGGTCCTGGAACATGTGCGTGCAGCAACGATGTAATATAGCAGGAAGCAGATCCTGGATCTATCTTCCCCCTGCAATTGCACATTAATTTTCTACATGAACCATATAACATAAATAACAAATACAATAAGATTGAAATAATTAAGTTTACCCAGAAGTCCAGCATGGCTAGCGTCAAGCTACCTGAGCCACCTCCTCCGCCGCTGGATGATGGCTCTCTACCTCTGATGTAAAAATGAAGTACACTATTATTAAAAAAAAATTGGAAGACAAGAAATGTATGAAAGTATGGAAACATGCATGTGCGTGCCGCTGAATGGGATGGGACAGATGACACTACTGGGCATGATGCGGACCCTGCAAAATTATATGTACATTATAAAATATAACGTTAATATGAATAGCAATATATAGAGTTTTGTGTTTGGGTACATATATATATACCTATCGTCGGGACAAACGGCGTAGTCGGGGAAGCGGACCCTACAAAATTATATGCGCGTTAGAAAATATAAAGTTAATATACACAGTAAACTAAAAGAATTGAGTTGAGTACATATATACATATCGGTGTAGACCCTCGGCCTATAGAAGTAGAGGGTGCACCGAACGAGGTGGACCCCCTCCCACTACATCCATCACGCACCATATCTCTATTGAGAACAATAAAGATATAACATGTCATCAACACTCAAATTTGAAGTAGCTATTTAATAACATATAACTGGCAACATCACTCAGTTTTAAAAATTGTAATATATCTATATTCATCATCAGATGCTGAAGATATGTCTAATTCAGCATCATCTTCGTCATCCTGGTCGTCCTCATCATCGGTCCACTCTTCCTCCTCATCAGACTCCACCTCCCGCTCAACAACATGATCGTCAAGGGCATTTGGGTCAACTTCTTCCTCTTCGTTATCCTTATATAAGCAAATTGGTTCATTTATATCATCTACACTGAACTGCGTAGAAGGAGCCAACTCTCGTGCGTCACTCCAGCCTGATTGGAAAAAATTGTCATTAACATCTTCGAGTTCTATATTAGTTGGGAGAAGCACATACTCAGGGATTTCACTCTACAAGCAGCCACAATTCTCTCAATTTGAGAGACGAATAGTTCGAATAATAAACTTGTTGAGCTTGTGCCGCCATAATGAATGGCTCATACGTACTCAACTTGGACTTATGTTTGACATCGACGATCTCATATGTTGTGTCATTACGAATAGAGGTCGGATCGAACCAATGACACTTGAACATAAATACATGGTTGCCTTGTCCCAAAAATTGCAATTCAATGACTTCTTCAAGAATGCCATAATAGTCTACTTCATTTTCATTGTAGGTACTTCTCTTCACACATACGTCGTTATTCATCGTAGACTTATTTCATCCATAATCTCTAGTGTGAAATCGGTATCCATTCACAATGTAGCCTGGATAGACACGTACAATCTTCGAGGGCCCATAATTGATCCCTGTACTCTTGAATTAGTAATAAAGTCTTGTTCAACCTATGCAAAAAAAAAGGGACAGACAATGACAATTATGAACTTATGCATAAGAACATAACACTTATGCATCCAAATATTTAGACACTTACTCGATATCTTAACCAAGTAGCAAAAGACCTCTCCCGTTCCTTTTCAACCTGCACGTCAGTCAGACATGGATTCCGTTGCAGTATGACTGAGTCAAAGTCTCTGTAATGAAAATGCAACACAACCTCTAAGTTCTACAATTTGCAAACAAATGAGGTACATACATAAAGACATTAGCGTTGAGGGCTTACTCAATGTAAGGGTCTAGTTCTGTGCAATTCATGAAGATGTAGATCTCCGCAACTACCAACTCTCTATCGTCGAGTGCACGAGTAGAAGAATATCCAAACGCTCGTCTGGGACACTTGAATATAGAGAGTCGGTCAGACACATTAGAATCTCCACCATCATCATTACGTGGAGGTTGGCTGCATCGAGTTCGTATTTTCGTGTCAAAGTACATCGAACAAAAGTTCGATATCTCTTCAATAAGGTACGTCTTGGTCATGGAGCCCTCAACTTGTGCTTTGTTGTGGACCTTCATCTTAAGATCGTGCATGCACCTACGAAAACAATTCAAATGAATACGTAGGAAATATAAAAGATCGTTGTAATGTGAATAAATTGAGACATAGGAATATACCTCTCAAACAGATACATCCATCAAAATTGTACTTGTCCTCTGACTCTAGCCTCATATGGAAATGGATGATCAGGTGCTCCATTGAATCGAAGAATGTTGGAGGAAATATCTTCTCTAATTTACAGACTGTATGTACTATATTTTGTTCGATATTTTGCAATTCATGAAGTCTGAGTTCTGATGCACATAAAATCCTGAAGAATTGACTCAGCTCGGTCAATGCTCCCCATATCTGCTACGGCAACAACTTACGAAAAGCAATTGGAATCAATCTTTGCATGAAAACATGACAGTCATGACTCTTCATTCCGTATATTTTTTCCTCGTTGACATTTACACAATGGGCAATATTCGAGACATATCCATCTAGAAATCTCAATTGCTTCAACCATTGACACACTTCTTTAATCTATCTAGCCCCAAGCACGTATGAAGCTTTAGGTTGAACAACCTGTCCTCTAACATGCTGCATTTCTAGTTCTGGAGGTCTGCAAAGTACTTTCAAATCCATTCATGCCTTGACGTTATCCTTCGTTTTGCTTTTGACGTCCATAATTGTGTTGAATACATTATCAAAAATATTCTTCTCTATATGCATGAGATCTAGGTTATGCCGTATCAAAAGTGTTGACTAATAAAGCAATTCCCAAAAGATATTTTCCTTCACCCAATTGTGATCCTTCCCAAACCCTGGTATTTGTCGGGTACTACCAGCTAGTTGTGATACAATCGGTAAGTTCTGGACCCGCCTCGCCATGTTTCCACCAGACACCCATTCCAGATCTACCTCATCCAATTCAATTGTATTTTTCATAAATGAATCTTTCTGCTTTCGAAAAGGATGGCCACTTGGTAGAAACCGACAATGACAATTGAACCAACATGCTTTTCCCCCATATTTCAACACGAATGATTTTGAATCCTCCATATAATAAGGACATGCCAACCTCCCATGTGTGCTCTTTCCAGATAGCATGTCGTACGCTGGAAAGTCACTTATTGTCCACGTTAATGTAGTTTTCAAATTGAAATTCTATTTTCTAGATGCATCATAAGTGAGAACCCCATCTGACCATAACAATTACAGCTCATCAATTAACAGTCTGAGATATATGTCTAAATATTTTTCTGGACATTTTGGACCAAGAATCAGCAATGAAAGGAAGAGATTCTCACGCTTCATGCACATGCCTGGCGGAAGGTTGTACGGTATTAAAAATACTGGCCAACATGAGTAAGATGTCATCATGCCTCCAAATGGATTGAAGCCGTCCGTGCATAAACCCAGCCGCGCGTTGCGTGGATCCCTTGAGAAGGAAGGATGAGTACGGCTAAAATGAGCCCAAGCTTTGCCATCGGCAGGATGACTGATTTCACCATCATCACGACAAACTGTTTCCGCATGTCAAGTCATATGTCTAGCTGTCTTTGGGGACATGAACAACCACTACAATCTGGGTGTGATCAGAAAGTATTGCAGTGACTTATATGGAACATCCTTCTGCTTTGACTTGTCTCCTCTCTTAGGCTTGAATCTATCATCTTTATCGATACAACATGATGTCTTATCTGCATCATCTTTGTAGTACAACATATAATGATTAGGACATGCACCAATTTTCATAAATCCAAGCCCCTGATCATTCACCATCTTCTTCACATGGTAAAAATCATCGGGCAACCTCTCTGATTAAGGAAGCATACTCGGTGAGTAAGAGATGTTGGATCGAGATGGCACAAATGTTGTTCTAGAGGGGGGTGAATAGGACTTCTTGCGCTTTAAAAATTCTATCTGAAAATAGATAACACTAAATAGAGTTGTTAGTACTTAGTGTGGTGTGTGTGAAACAAGTGAAAACTTGGCGGAAACAATCACACAAATGCACAAGAGAATTTATCCTGGTTCGGCCCTTCCCATATAGAAGTCCTACCTCCAGTCCCCAAGTAATCTCTTGGGATTTCACTACTAGAACACAATCCCCCCAAGGATATAGCCCTTGCTGGTCTTCTTCTCTTTCCCGGGCAAAAAGGCAGCCCACTTCTCATACAGGTCAAGAAGCCAACCTCTTGGTACAAACCCTAGTGCGGTTCTGTTGGAACAAACCCCAACAGCTAGGTTCTTCCAAAAGGAAGTGCTAAGAATAGTCCCTTAGCTGGACCGAAACCGCCAGCAACCCCACTGGCCTTCTCTTCACACAAGAAGAGGCTCACTGTATACAGTCCTACAGATGGACATAAATCTTTCTTAGAAAAGAAAGAACATGTTGAGAGTTTGTACAATAATAGACACAACTCAAAACTTCTCAGCCGAAAGACTCTCCCCAAATATACAACGCAACATAGAGAGAGTGAAAAGAGGGAAGGGGCTTGAAAGCTTGAGGACATCATATGGTTGCTTGCACACTTTTTCTTTGGCTCGAGCTCTTTCTCTCTACCTTTTAGTGTATGTGGAGTTGAGGTTTCTCACTGGATGTACACTCTTTTAATGATCTTCAGGAAAGCTCTTATTGTCTCTTGTTTAAACTTCAGCTTCTATATATAAGCTTCAGAAATCTGCCCGTTGGAATTTGGTCGTTGGAAGCTAGCCATTGAAGGATGTCCGTTGAGAGGAGACTTTGATCTTCTTAGGTTTGTTCATCAAATCTTTAGCTCCATGAGTCCTAACATCTGCAGGCTATATTTTGTAACTTCATGCTGAAGAGATAGCTTCATTAAAGCTTCTGCAAGTTCCATACCCAAGACTGAAAACTTGAGCAAGCTTCAGTGGGTGGCTGCGCATTTGAAACAATATAGAGCATAGATACCTCCATATCTTGGAGATAGGTGAGATAGAAATATATAAAGTATAAATTAGTTCAGATAGACGTTCAGAGCATTTAAGGATGGACAAATAGTTGTATGGGGAATACAATAACTCTTCCCAAAAGTCATGGTGTTTCTGACAGAGATAGATAGGTTCTGACAGATAGCCCATACATCTTATTAAAACATTAGTCCATTTGTCAAATAGGAATAGACCTTACATTTCTGACAATGAGAAAGACAATAAGCATACAGACATTGTAGATCTCAAAAAGACATTTCAAATGACATAGATATATAATATTTTTCCCGCTAAAAGATATTTGAATTTTATGATAGCAGAAAAATAATTATAAGTCTCATAGAAAATATCTTATGTAAAAGGGATTCAAATATGAATAGTAAAATCTCATGAAGAAATCAAGACAATGATTTATTAAGTTCTGTTGTAAATGACAGAAGCATAAAGATTATTTAAACAAAAGTTGATATGAGAAACTTCGACTTTCAAGAAGTCGGAGTAAGAAAATAGTGACTTTGACTTCGTGGACTTCTAAGAAGTCTGAGTGGGACATCACATACTTCGACTTTCGAGAAGTCGGAGTGAAAACAAGAAGATGGACTTCGACTGTAAAGAAGTCGCAGTGAGAGACAGTCGATGTTCAAAGAGAATCGATGTAGAATGAAATCGATGTGGAATGTAATCGATGTGAACATAATTTGTGAACATATGTAATTGTTGATTCATATGGGTAATCAATGTTTGAAAAGAAGTCGATGTTCAAGTCAAATCGATGTTTGGCAGAATCGATGTTGAATGGAGTCGATGTTCAAGGATGAAATCGATGCTTGAAATGAAATCGATGTTCTAATGAAATTGTTGTTGAGAGTGAATCATTGTTTGAATGAAATCGATGTTCAGAGTGAATCGTTGTTAATGTTCAAACAGTAATCGATGTGGACTACAGAAAATATCTGAGGAAACTAGCAGCTATCGACAGGTAGGTTGCATCTGTTGACAACCCAGCCTCAATTTAGAAATATAGTTCTAGAAAGATACATATGCTGCAGTACCTGTCGACAGCCGATGAGCATCTGTCGACAGCCTCGTTCAAGCATAGTGCATTTGAAGATTATATATGCAGATGGTTATGCAATCATTGAATGTTCAAACTTATATATGAAATGCATGAGTTTTTCATATTAATACCAAAACATGATATGACATAAACATAGGATTTATTTAGTCATGACTTTTAGTTATCACCAAAACATGAGATGAACAAAAGAGTGGTTCAACAATCTCCCCCTTTTTGGTGATGACAAAACTCATGTGAATTTTCTTAAAATGAGAAGTTTGAAACAGAAAATTCATACATAAAATATTCTCCCCCTTTTTGTCAATTAACCAAAAAGGAAGGATCTTACCATTTGCATTTTCTCCTATGTACATACTTCTTACCAGTATGTTGGAGGAGAGGGGTTCAATAATATTTAACATGAACATGTAGCTCCCCCTTAGTGTATGCTCCCCTTGAATGTGAAGGCTCCCCCTTGATGTGAGGCTTAATGAGTCTTCACTTGTCTGTCGACAGTTGTTTCATGGTGTGTCAACGTGATCTTCTATGTGTGTCGACTTGTTGTCTCTTGACAATGTAATCACGGGGTTGCGCACCCCTCGAAACACGCAGCACGTTGCTCTTAAGAACTTAAAACATGTAGCATGGACTAAAAGAAAGTGTGATCGCCACCTAGCTAGTTGCCATGATTAAGAACTAAATAGTCTAACGTTGCTGGGAAAAGGAAAGAGAACAAGACACTTACTGAGATCGTAACGGGCCCCCTGTCGCGATGAGACTGGTGTCGCGACGCTCGCCCAGGGGACGTTCCGGCTGTCGTGACCCTCGTGCCTATCGCGTTCTTCGCAGTGCGAGAGAAATTTTGGTGGACCTTCTTCCTATCCTCCGGCCGGCCAGAGGACAAGAGCTCCTTGTCAAATAATGCTTGGGTGCCTGCCAAAACAAAGAAAACAAACAAATAAACCATGTTAGACCTTATTTAATTGTAACATCTATTCAAAGACGAAGTGAAAAGAGAAAGCATGGAGGGGACGAACCTGGGGGTGGCTTTTAAACCCCTAAGGTGTATAAAGATGTGGGAGGAAAGATGAAATGCGTTCCTATCTAAGAAAACAAATAATGTGCATGAAGAATGAAATGAGGGTGAAAAAGGGAAGAAGGAGCCCCAATAGGGGCGACTCCCTGGCTGCTATGTGGTGTCCTTGGGTGCTAGAGAAGTCTCAGAAGCCGCCCTCTCCTCCTCTAAGCTCCATGGATGAATAATGTTGTATGGCTTGGTAGAGAAAATAGGAGGAAATGAGGTGGAATGAGTGAGCCACGAGCTAAGTGTTGGTCCTAGTGAGAATTCGGCAGCACCTCGTGGCAAAAACGGGGCCCCCCTTCCTCTGAAGAAGAAGCCTTGCTTATATAGAAGAGGAGAGAGATTATCCCATCACTAGGTGATAATGACCCAAAATGAAATGATAAAACCATGTAAATCTAGATGGGAGAGTCCTAGGGTGGTCCCCAAGGGTCCTGGAACCTCAAACCACGCAAGGATGGGTTGGGAGGTTGCATAGGATAGAGATAAGGCCAGTAGAGGATAATGAGGAGGTGGTTGCGGAGGCCAGCGCACTCGACTGTAGTCACGACGGGTCGTAGGGGCATGACAGCCATAGTCGCGACGACCATGATGGTCGCGACCCCAAGGGCACATGCATGGAAATACATGGGCTGTCGCGACGGCCAAGGGTGGCGCGACATGGATAACACGACGCCACCACCCGTCGCGTTAAGAAAAATCGATTATTCTCAAAATATAGATCAATTATAAGGGAGAATAATGGACAATTAAGCATGAGGACTCTTTAAAAATATAATTGGATAGGATAATCTAAAAATTGGGCCTTTAATGGGCTCACAACATGGCTAATGAATGGGCTCAATGTGAGTGACCAACTTGGGGCTCGTTAAGAGAACAAGAAATGTGGTTCGACTTACGGGCCAGAATCGGGTGTCTACAGATATATTCAACTTGTTGTTTGTCAAGTCTTCAAGACTTTTACCTGCATTGATCTTATAAAAAGAGACTTGGAAAACTTTTATAGTAGTACTATAAATTTAAATACAAATCTGTGACTACTCCCTCTTCAGATATGAATTGGATGAAGAGCTGGCAGTCACCAATGCCTTGAGTATCCTTTGATCCTGATGCTCCAAGGCTATCCTGCAAGTAAACAACTAAGAAATAAGTACCCAAATCTTTTGGGTCCTTGATGGTTAGATGTATAAAAATAACTTTTAGGAATCCATACTAAGTGCCTAGTTGTGCAGGTGTTTACTGTGTGGCCTAATTTGTTGCAATGAGAACAACAATGAATATAATTTATTTTGCATTCTTATTGTCTTTATGATATCTATTTAGAACACGATTTTTAGAAACCTTTTTGTTTTGATAGAACGCTAATCACTTATATCATTGCCCACACATTGAGATATAAATCCTACTGGGCTAGGTTGCTCACCCCCTACTTTTACCCAATCTAGGTGACTATGAAGTTCAAGAGGAAGAGCAAGTCGAGGATGGGAATGCGTCCGAGTGATGAGCGTTCCAACTATGAGCCTAGTTATAGTAATTTTCTTTGAGAGTTAGAACATATAGTAGGAAGTGAGGAGTATTATGTACTTTTCCTTTTTATTGAGTCTAGTCCTGTTATCTCATAGTCTAAGAGTTGTAATAGTTCCATTTTGAATACAATAAGTTGAGATTTGAATAAAAGATTGGTTGAGTTCAATATTTGGGCCCTATGATGATGTATGTTGTTATATATTTAGTGCGTACTAGCTAGAGGCTTATTTGTCGATTGTTCACGTCTCGAGTTATCGTCTCGAATTATTTCCGAATTATTATTAATATCTGCTGCGTAATTCTCGGGACGTGACAGTTTAGTGGTATCAGAGCCTAGGAATACCATATAGGATATATGTCTCAGGAATAGGAGATACCTATGGAACCTAGGTCATGGAAATTAATACAGTACCTGGTGAGAATGGGTAGAGACTGGGAATATGTTAGCAAGAATTAAACACTCCTACCCATTGACTCTTATAATGTATCTAGAGACATTAATTGGTTTCCATCCTTTTCTCAGGAACCCTCATAACTCTTGCACTCAAATGCAATGGCTCACAACCAATGGCAAGCTATGCAAGAAACAGTATTTGGATTGACTCAGGCCCTGCAAAATGTGGTTCAAGCTGGAAATCAGGCTGCTGCAGTTAGAAATGGAGCCGGTGATCTGCACCGCAATTTTAGGAGTTTGAACCCTCCTCGTTCTCTGGATCCCCTGATCCGGACGAAGCAGAGAACTAGCAAGAGGAGATAGAAAGGATCTTCCAAGTCATGCAATGCACTAACAGGGAAAAGGTCGTACTGGCCACTTTTCAATTCACTAAGGATGCCCGAGCATGGTGGAAGGCCACATCGGCCCACCTGCCTAATGTTGGCGAACTGGAGTGGGCCGGATTCCTGGAGATATTCCGGGAAAATTTCTCTGAGAGAGTCAAGGAGAAGAAGGTAGCGGAGTTTGCCGCACTAAAATAGAAAGGAATGTCCGTGTCTGAGTATGAGGCTCAGTTCGCGTGTCTTGCTGTGTAAGCCCCACACTTGGTGGGAACTAAAACTTAAGGCAAATCGGTTCATGGATGGGCTCAGGCCCATGTTCATTGAAAGGCTTGGACCACACAACATTCAAACTTACACTGAGATGGTCCAAAGAGCTCAGCTGGTAGAAGACACCATGGCCAAAGTAGAGGGCATGAGGGGCAAGGACAACTCCAAGCCGGTCTTCGTCAACAAGGGAGCACCTAATATTGCTCCAACCTTTCGTAACAACAACGTCAACAACAACAACAACAAGAAGAGGACGAATGTCGGAAGAGATGTTACTAGAGAAAAGAGAGTCAAAGTGGAAGGTAGGCAGTTGGTTGAAACTGCAAATTCTGTGATAAACCAGGGCACCGAGCTGAAGAATGCTGGAAGAAGCTCAGGGCATGCTTGGGATGTGGTGGTCGTGACCACCATATTCCTGACTGTCCAATGATGAAGGACCAACCAGGCAAAGCCTCGAATGTACCACGACGTCAAGGACGCATTAATGCTGTCCTAGAAGCTGACCTACCCGAGGAAGGGGGTATGGTGGAAGGTACCATTTTCATACACTCGCAACCTGCATTTGTGCTTATTGATACTGGAGCTGCATATTCATTTATTTCCACCACATTTGCTGCAACTCTACCTGTCAAACCTGTACCCTTGAAATCCAAGATCACTGTAGCCTCTCCACTAGGCTCAGAATCTGAACTCCTCACTACTTGCCGAAATGTGAACTATAATTGGAGGACACAATCTCCCTGCCAACCTTATCTGTTTAGACATGAAGGGTTATGATGCCATTTTGGGTGTCGATTGGCTAATTGAATATGATGCCGATGTAAACTGTCGCCATAGGAAGGTCACTTTTAAAAGACCAAACCTTCCAACTCTATCACTACTTGGCACTCGTTATCACAACACCCTATCTTGATACCTCCCTAAAGGCCTCTAAGCTGATCACCAGGGTTGTGATGCTTTCCTAGTTTTTCCGTCTTGACAACTGAAAAGAAGAAACCAAGCCTAGAAGACATTCAAAGCCGGGACTATCCTGATGTATTTCCAGAGAATTACCCTGGTATACCACCTGAGCGGGAGGAACTTCACCATTGAGTTACCCCTGGGGCGCCACCTGTTTCAAAGGCTCCGTATCGCATGTCCCCTGTTGAATTGCAGGAGTTGAAAAGGAGAATCCCAGAATTGCTAGACCAAGGTTTTATCAGCCTACACAACACGTTGGGGAGCGCCAATGCTATTTGTTGTCAGAAAAAGGACGGGACAATGAGGCTATGCAATTGATTACCGTCCTTTAAACCAGTTTGACAATAAAGAATAAGTATCCACTGCCCCGCATCGAACGGCTTTTTGACCAATCTCCCAGTTTTGCACAATATCTCCAAGATAGATCAAATCAGGCTACGACATCATGTGACGGCCCTCATTATACCGGTACGGTTATACCAACCCACGTCGGTATAACAAGTGCTGCCACAGTGGGACATTTACCCAACGATACAAACAGCTGAGATACACGCGAATATACAACAGAGTAGCGGAAGTAAAAGAGAACTATCTCCATTCATTCATCATCCACATTAAACATACATGCAGTTTACAATTTGCAAAAAGGAACCAAAGTTCACATAATTAAATTACTGAAATGGAATACAAATGTCCACATAATACATTTTTCTCATGATAATTCTAATACAATGTTCCAAGTACATACTAGGAAGTACACAATCACAAAGAACTCCAAAAACTAGCTAGTCTCCACGCTCGGAGTCCGTCTCTGCTGCCTCCTCAAGGGTACTGTGTCACCAACTATACCTGTACGCCGAAGCAAGGAGTGAGTCCAGGGACTCAGCAAGCAACACTATTCATGATATACACGTACAAGTCCTAGTGGTTTCTACATGCACATTACAATTAGCAACACATAGCATGCTAGTCAATTCGAGTTTTCAACCTATCATGAAAGTTCTACAATTTTATACATAACTCATGCTTTCAGATTTTTAAAATAAAATCCACCTATCACATGGTCTCTATTCAATTTACTCATGAACTTTAATCTTTTACAAAATCAAACATGAGAGCTATCAACATGGACAATTTACATGCATGAAAGGGAAACAATTTGCATGGATTCCACATATTCTTAAGTGCATACATAACTTTTTCACATGCTTTAGGTTGCTGATTTCACATGGTTCAATGACTATAAATCTACACATGAGAGCTACAACGTTGCTTAAAACCTCACATATGAACAATCCATCATGCTTTTGCACACATATTCATTTGTTGTCCCTACCATGGATTCTAACACTTTGTACACATAACATGAGAATAATAACATGCATTTTCTGAATTCACATGGTTTCAGATTTAGTCTCACATGGTTTCAATAACACATTTACACATCGAGATTTCACATTTTCTTTTACACAATTTCCTCTTTTCACGTGGTACACTTTTACACATACACATTCACATGTCACTTACACATTTACACATGGTCACATACACATTTCACATTACACTTTACACATATTTAGGTGCCGTGACACATAGTCCAAACCACCAAAGAAGGACACAACACATCACATCACATAGACGCCATCTAGGCAATACAATGGCGACTCTTGGACTGCGCAGACCGGGAGAACAAGTCTCCACCCTAACCAGTGGTACTTGTCCACCTCCAGGATTTCCCCCTAATGCCCTTAGGGTCACTTAACACAATGAACCTTCTCAGGGGGACTTTTCCCTGATACGGCTCCACTGCCTTCTCGGAAGCAGTATCACATTGGCACAATTACACTTTTACACATTTACCGTTTTACACATGGTTTTACACTTTACACTTTTCATCACATTCACTTTCTCACTCACATAAATCCTCTGTTTTTCCTAACATGGTACTACAGATTTCAAGGTTTAACACACACACACACTAATCATGCTGGGTTTAAACAAAATCTAATCACATTTCGATCATATGTACGAATTATTCACATTTCACATGAAAACACATAACTTTTTATTTACGGATCCAAATGACCTGAAATTTTTACCACATGCTGTTTTCGGTTCATAATCATACTCCCAAATTTTCAGATTTTTCTGAGCTACATAGAATTTACAGAAAATAAAACGCCTAATTAGCATGCTATTAACAACTTAAGTTAACATGGGTCTAACACATCTTGTAATTTAGCCACTTGCTGTTTTGTACAGAGACTACTAATATATGTATGATTTTAGAATACCACATTACCCTAATTCATACATCTATCGATCAATTATCACAAACCATTTTCGCATGTTTTCATTTTACCGAACCGAGCTTATTACAAATTTCACAAGCATGGATAATTACTAAAATTTGCAAACGCATATGCTGACCCACTATTCTTCATGATCAAACCGAAACTAAGGCATTCACACTAATCTAAATCATGAATCATGGATTTTGCAAAATTGTCTACAAGTCATGCTCACAAGTTTACAAGATATCATTATCCCACATTCACCATCACATCCCACATTCATTCACACACCACAACTAACCATATACATAGAGTATAAGCTTTACCATATATCCTCATCGCATAAAACATACCGAAATTACTGCATAAGTGGGACAGAACAGCTCACTGTTCTGTCCAGAGAACTAGGCGGCGGTCTCTGGCCGCTGACTCAGGGTCAGCGGCATGGTCGATGGACGCCAAGCATAACTGGACGTCCAGGGACCTTGCCGTCTAACCAGGTCTGTGCAGAAAACACAGACCCGAGCTCTGAACTTGGGTGAATTGGAGGGTCTAGGACTCGAGGAAAATTCCATAAATAACAAAAACCACCTAGACTCATACGGGGACACCATAGATAGGTCACTTGCCTTTCAAAAATTCTTCTAAGGGATTTAAAGGCTTGGTGAAGACCTCCTTGGGCAGTCCCAAGAAGTTGCAGAACCTCCCTCTAGATCGCCTTCCTCCGGGCTCCTGGGTGATCTCCACGCCGAGGGGATGATGGGGATGCCTTCTCCTTTGCTCCAGCTTCCTCCTTGTCGCAGTAGATCTCCAAACCAAGCTCAAGGGGTCGGATTTGGGGTTCTAAAATGGGGTTTTTCTCACAGCTCACCTAGGGTTTTTCTCTCCTCTATTTCTCCTCTTGCAAGGTGAAATGAGAAGTGGGAGAGGCCAAATCCGGGTTCAGACCTAATGAGAGCTCACCCCCTCACCATACCGATTACAGCCTTAGAGCCGTTGGGGGACATCCCCCCATGGAGGCCATGCCTTGCTCCCGGATTTTCTGGCTCTGCAACGCATGCAGGTCAGAGAAGTTGGCGTCCAGATCGCTGGACGCCGGAGTTAGTGTTGGCGTCCATGTCTGGACGCTGACACCAGCTCACGGCCTGGGTTGACGCCAAGGTGGCCTTCGGCCAGAACCCTAATTATGCAGAAAACCATGCATATCAAGCATATATACATGCAATATGTATATGGTATTATATCCACACTATCATCATGCAATATATACATTATTTATACTTAATATAACACATGCATACGTAATTATACTAATTAATACGTACGTAAATAAGTACATACATACATAAGCACAATATTCACACATAGATACAAATAATACGACGGAAATTAGAGGGCCTTACACCCTCTCCCCCTTAAAGAAACTTCGTCCTCGAAGTTAGAACGACACTACTCAAACAAAAGGGATACTTCTTCTTCATCGCATCCTCAAGCTCCCACGTAGCCTCCTCACGTGAGAAGTTCCGCCATAGAACTTTCACCGACGCGATACTCTTGTTCCGGAGATGCTGAACCTTCCGGTCAAGAATGGCTACTGGTTGCTCGACATACGAAAGATCTGGCTGGATCTCCACGGGCTCATGACTAATCACATGAGACGGATCTCGGACATACTTCCTGAGCATAGATACGTGGAATACAGGGTGAACGCTAGCCAAAGCTGGGGGTAAAGCTAGCTCGTACGCCACGTTGCCCAAACGTCTGAGAATCTCATATGGGCCAATGAACCTAGGGCTTAGCTTGCTATGCCTGCCAAATCTGACAACACTCCACGAGTAGGCGATATCTTCAAGAAGACATGATCGCCAACCTCGAACTCCAAATCCTTTCTCCTGTTGTCGGCATAACTCTTCTGCCTATCCTGTGCCGCAACAAGCCTTTTCCTGATAAGCTGAATCTTATCCGAAGTTTCCTGAACTAACTCCGGTCCGATCAACTGCCTATCACCAGTCTCCTCCCAACATAAAGGAGATCTGCAGGGCCTACCATACAACGCCTCGAATGGAGCCATACCAATACTAGCATGAAAGCTGTTGTTGTATGCGAACTCCACAAGAGGTAAATGACGCTCCCAATCATCCTTCCAATCCAGAACACACGCTCTCAACATATCCTCGAGCGTCTGGATAGTCCTCTCGGACTGTCCATCGGTCTGGGGATGAAACGCCGAACTGAGCTTAAGCTCCGAACCTAACGCATCCTGAAGACCCTTCCACAATCTCGAAGTAAATCTCGGATCTCGATCCGAAATGATCGACTTCGGCACACCATGCAATCTAACGATACCGCTAACATACAATCTAGCTAAACTCTCTACTGACTGCTTCTTCTTCATAGGCAAGAAATGAGCAGTCTTCGAGAATCTATCTACAACTACCCAAATCGAGTCATTGCCCCTTCTAGATCGAGGCAAACCCGATACGAAATCCATAGTGACAGCTTCCCACTTCCATACGGGGATATCCATCCTCTGCATAAGGCCGGATGGTCGCTGCCGCTCGGCTTTCACCTGCTGACATACTAGACATCTAGACACATAATCCGCAACATCCTTCTTCATGCCGGACCACCAAAATGATCTCTTCAGGTCTTGATACATCTTAGTGTTACCCGATGAATAGAGAATCGCGATCTATGAGCCTCCGCTAACACATGCTCACGGACATCTACCACATCGGGGACACAAACACGGTGCTGAAATCTAATCACACCGTCCTCATCACGAGCAATGCCCGCCTTACCCACTAACTCTAACAATCTAGGATCGGCTTTCTGCTGCTCAATCACCTCATCCAAGACTGAGGATCTAAGGGATAGCTGAGCTACAAAAGCCTGACACAACGATGGCTCTAACTCGGTCATAGAGCACGCTGCATCCTCCAACATCTTCCAATCCTGCTGGAGCGAAGACCTCTTTCTACTAAGAGCATCCGCTACGACGTTCGCCTTTCCAGGATGATACTGAAGGTCGAAGTCATAGTCCTTCAAGAACTCAATCCATCTTCTCTGCCTCAGGTTTAATTCCTTTTGGGAGAAAAATACTTCAAGCTCTTGTGGTCGGTAAACACCTCAAATCTGACACCATAAAGATAGTGCCTCCAGATCTTTAGTGCATGAACCACAGCTGCGAGCTCTAAATCATGAGTCGGATAGTTCCTCTCATGCTCCTTCAACTGACGAGAAGCATAAGCCACTACCCTCTCTTGCTGCATGAGCACACAGCCTAAACCAATCTGAGATGCATCCGTATAAATGGCAAAACCTTCTAGACCACTAGGCAATACCAATACCGGAGCAGAAGTAAGCTTAGCCTTCAATAGCTGAAAGCTACGCTCACATGCCTCAGACCATACGAACTTCTCACCTTTCCGGTCAGCTTTGTCAAAGGGGCGGCGATGGATGAGAAACCCTCAATGAATCGCCGATAATAACCAGCTAACCCAATAAAACTACGAATCTCCGAAGGGGTCCTGGGAATCTCCCAATCCATAACTGCCTGGACTTTTGCTGGATCAACTGCAACACCAGCGCCGGAGATAACATGCCCGAGAAAATGAACCTCGCGCAACCAGAACTCGCACTTGCTGAACTTCGCATACAGCTTGTGCTCACGGAGAACCTCTAAGACTAACCTCAAATGCTGACGATGTGTGGCCTCATCCGGAGAATAGACCAACACGTCATCAATAAACACAACAACAAAGCTATCTAGATACGGACTAAACACCCGGTTCATGAGATCCATGAACGCTGCAGGGGCGTTGGTCAATCCGAAAGGAAGAACCAAAAACTCATAATGTCCATAACGGGTTCTAAATGCCGTCTTGGACACATCCTCACTCCTAATCCTCAACTGATGATAACCAGATCGCAAGTCAATCTTGGAAAAGACTGATGCCTCTCGCAACTGGTCAAACAGATCATCAATCCGAGGTAAGGGATACCTGTTCTTCACAGTCACCTGGTTTAGCTTCCTATAATCAATGCACAACCGAAGTGACCCGTCTTTCTTCTTGACGAATAATACAGGTGCGCCCCAAGGGGAAACGCTAGGGCGAATAAATCCCTTATCGAGCAATTCTTGCAATTGCTTCCTCAACTCGGCTAACTCTGCAGGGGCCATCCGATATGGGGCCTTCGAGATAGGAGAGGTGCCTGGAAGCAACTCTATAGTGAACTCTATCTCCCTATCCGGTGGCAATCCAGACAAGTCATCGGGAAAGACATCTGGAAAGTCCTGCACCACATCGATCTCTGCAAGAGTCAGTGACGAACCAGCATCGGGTACTAGCATAACGCTGGCAAGAAATGCGTCACAACCCTTGTTCACCATGCGCATCGCCTTCATGGCAGAGATAACTAACTTTCCCGCTAAGTTCTTTGGCAAGGGATGAGAGAACTCATCCTCACCAGGAATGCGGAAAACAATCTTCTTCCTACGACAATCCACTAACGCATAGCTCCTCTAGCCAATCCAGACCAAGGATACAATCATAATCCTTCATCTTTAGCAAGAAGAAACACCCATCTAGGAATCTATCCTCAATGCACACAGGTAACGACGGAATGCACTTCCTAGTCGATACCGTACCCGCAGGGGTGTGCACAGACAAAGGGACCTCTAACTCCTCAGACTCTATGCCTGACTCTAGGGCTAACTGCCTAGCGAACCGCTCGGAAATGAACGAGTGAGTAGCACCCGTATCAAACAAAACCCGAGCGTGCACACCGAAAAGTAAAACTGTACCTTCGGTGACATGCTCCGCCTGCTCGGCGTCCTCACGAGCTAACGCAAACACTCGAGCTGGGGCTCGAGGCCTTCCTGGTCGTCCTGTAGCTGGCGCGGCTGCCGCTACTGCTGGTACTGGCGCTCCTCGCTGAGCTTCCTGCTGAAGTCTTGGGCAATCCTTGATCTTGTGGTCGCTGCTCCCACACTTTAAGCATCTACCCGCTACTAACCAGCACTCGGAACCTCCATGGGTCTTCCCACAATGGGGACACTCTCTCTTCGCACCGGGGGAACGTACAGAGGGTACCTGAGAGTTGCTGACTGCCATTTGTTTCTGCGGTGTCTGGTACACCCGTTTCCTCTTATCTTGCCGCTGGAAAGTCGCTGCCGGCCTCTTCTGCGAAGCCTTCTTCTCCTCCAGATACTGCTCCATTTCTCCCTCCTGTCTGCAGGCTGCGCTGAGGGCCTCGTCTAGCGTGCGGTGGTCGAACGCCACGAGCCTCGTCCTCAGTGATGGTTTGAGACCCATCACGAACTTCTTGGTCTTCCTGCGCTCATCCTCTACTATATGCGGTGCATATTTAGAAAGTTCAGAAAACCTTGCCTCGTATTCCAGGACGGTCATTGATCCTTGCGTCAGGGAAAGGAATTCTTGCTCCATCTTGTCCTGGATATGCTCTGGAACGAACTTGGCTCGGAAGAGCCTCACGAACGCGTCCCATGCCACATCTACTGCTCCGTCCTCGAAGAGCGTACGCAGTAGGGAGGACCACCATACATCAGCTCTCTCCTGCAATACACCTTCATAAGCACTAACCACAATTCTAACTTGACAAACAACATACAAGCATAAACTAAACATACCTGTAGCATGTAGGTGGCTAAGGTCACCTTGTCCTCATCAGGACACCTGATAGCTCGGAAGATTTTCTCTCGTCTCCCTCATCCAGCTTTCTGCCAATAGCGGATCACTCTCCCCCTTAAAAGAGGGTGGGGTCATCCTCTTGAATCGCTCCATGATGGAAGGTCCACCATGGTCCTGAGCTGGGGCCTGAGCCTGCTACATTAAACAATAACAATATACAATAAACACAATATCATGCAATTTAAATAGCAAACTACTAGGTTGTTTTATTATTCTACCTGGGCCTCCAACTGGGCCTGGAGTGCTGCCTGGGTGTGGGCCTGCGTCTGCATGGCTTGCACCAGACCTTGCATGAATACTCCATAGTCCACTGGCGGTGGTGGGGGAAGCACAGGACCCTGTGGGGCCGGGGCCTGCTGCTCCGCCCGCTCCTCACGCCTCTGCTCGTCGTCGCGAGCTGGCACACCTCCACGTCGTCCACGGGAAGCCATGGCTGTAATAAAATTTCAGCCACTAATTAGAGCTAGGTTACTAAGTTTCTAACCATTTTCTTATCTATCTTTCATTTCCTATTAGTGTTTTCTACACATGTGGACATACTTAGCATGCAATGGGGATGATGACTGACTTATATTCATGTGCAATCTCAACCGGTCGCTCTGATACCAATCTCTGTGACGGCCCTCATTATACCGGTACGGTTATACCAACCCACGTCGGTATAACAAGTGCTGCCACAGTGGGACATTTACCCAACGATACAAACAGCTGAGATACACGCGAATATACAACAGAGTAGCGGAAGTAAAAGAGAACTATCTCCATTCATTCATCATCCACATTAAACATACATGCAGTTTACAATTTGCAAAAAGGAACCAAAGTTCACATAAATTAAATTACTGAAATGGAAATACATAATGTCCACATAATACATTTTTCTCATGATAATTCTAATACAATGTTCCAAGTACATACTAGGAAGTACACAATCACAAAGAACTCCAAAAACTAGCTAGTCTCCACGCTCGGAGTCCGTCTCTGCTGCCTCCTCCAAGGGTACTGTGTCACCAACTATACCTGTACGCCGAAGCAAGGAGTGAGTCCAGGGACTCAGCAAGCAACACTATTCATGATATACACGTACAAGTCCTAGTGGTTTCTACATGCACATTACAATTAGCAACACATAGCATGCTAGTCAATTCGAGTTTTCAACCTATCATGAAAGTTCTACAATTTTATACATAACTCATGCTTTCAGATTTTTAAAAAAATCCACCTATCACATGGTCTCTATTCAATTTACTCATGAACTTTAATCTTTTACAGAATCAAACATGAGAGCTATCAACATGGACAATTTACATGCATGAAAGGGAACACAATTTGCATGGATTCCACATATTCTTAAGTGCATACATAACTTTTTCACATGCTTTAGGTTGCTGATTTCACATGGTTCAATGACTATAAATCTACACATGAGAGCTACAACGTTGCTTAAAACCTCACATATGAACAATCCATCATGCCATTTTGCACACATATTCATTTGTTGTCCCTACCATGGATTCTAAACACTTTGTACACATAACATGAGAATAATAACATGCATTTTCTGAATTCACATGGTTTCAGATTTAGTCTCACATGGTTTCAATAACACATTTACACATCGAGAATTTCACATTTTCTTTTACACAATTTCCTCTTTTCACGTGGTTACACTTTACACATACACATTCACATGTCACTTACACATTTACACATGGTCACATACACATTTCACATTACACTTTACACATATTTAGGTGCCGTGACACATAGTCCAAACCACCAAAGAAGGACACAAACACATCACATCACATAGACGCCATCTAGGCAATACAATGGCGACTCTTGGACTGCGCAGACCGGGAGAACAAGTCTCCACCCTAACCAGTGGTACTTGTCCACCTCCAGGATTTCCCCCTAATGCCCTTAGGGTCACTTAACACAATGAACCTTCTCAGGGGGACTTTTCCCTGATACGGCTCCACTGCCTTCTCGGGCAGTATCACATTGGCACAATTACACTTTTACACATTTACCGTTTTACACATGGTTTTACACTTTACACTTTTCATCACATTCACTTTCTCACTCACATAAATCCTCTGTTTTTCCTAACATGGTACTACAGAATTTCAAGGTTTAACACACAGTAAACACACTAATCAGCTGGGTTTAAACAAAATCTAATCACATTTCGATCATATGTACGAATTATTCACATTTCACATGAAAACACATAACTTTTTATTTACGGGTCCAAATGACCTGAAATTTTTACCACATGCTGTTTTCGGGTTCATAATCATACTCCCAAATTTTCAGATTTTTCTGAGCTACATAGAATTTACAGAAAATAAAAGCCTAATTAGCATGCTATTAACAACTTAAGTTAACATGGGTCTAACACATCTTGTAATTTAGCCACTTGCTGTTTTGTACAGAGACTACTAATATATGTATGATTTTAGAATACCACATTACCCTAATTCATACATCTATCGATCAATTATCACAAACCATTTTCGCATGTTTTCATTTTACCGAACCGAGCTTATTTACAAATTTCACAAGCATGGATAAATTACTAAAATTGCAAACGCATATGCTGACCCACTATTCTTCATGATCAAACCGAAACTAAGGCATTCACACTAATCTAAATCATGAATCATGGATTTTGCAAAATTGTCTACAAGTCATGCTCACAAGTTTACAAGATATCATTATCCCACATTCACCATCACATCCCACATTCATTCACACACCACAACTAACCATATACATAGAGTATAAGCTTTACCTATATCCTCATCGCATAAAACATACCGAAATTACTGCATAGTGGGACAGAACAGCTCACTGTTCTGTCCAGAAGAAGAACTAGGCGGCGGTCTCTGGCCGCTGACTCAGGGTCAGCGGCATGGTCGATGGACGCCAAGCATAAACTGGACGTCCAGGGACCTTGCCGTCTAACCAGGTCTGTGCAGAAAACACAGACCCGAGCTCTGAAACTTGGGTGAATGGAGGGTCTAGGACTCGAGGAAAATTCCTAAAAATAACAAAAACCACCTAGACTCATACGGGGACACCATAGATAGGTCACTTGCCTTTCAAAAATCTTCTAAGGATTTAAGGCTTGGTGAAGACCTCCTTGGGCAGTCCCAAGAAGTTGCAGAACCTCCTCTAGATCGCCTCTCCGGGCTCCTGGGTGATCTCCACGCCGAGGGGATGATGGGGATGCCTTCTCCTTTGCTCCAGCTTCCTCCTTGTCGCAGTAGATCTCCAAACCAAGCTCCAAGGGGTCGGATTTGGGGGTTCCAAATGGGGTTTTTCTCACAGCTCACCTAGGGTTTTTCTCTCCTCTATTTCTCCTCTTGCAAGGTGAAATGAGAAGTGGGAGAGGCCAAATCCGGGTTCAGACCTAATGAGAGCCCCTCACCCACTCACCATACCGATTAGACAGCCTTAGAGCCATGGGGGACATCCCCCCAATGGAGGCCATGCCTTGCTTCCGGATTTTCTGGCTCTGCAACGCATGCAGGTCAGAGAAGTTGGCGTCCAGATCGCTGGACGCCGGAGTTAGTGTTGGCGTCCAGGTCTGGACGCTGACTGACACCAGATCAACGGCTAGGGTTGACGCCAAGGTGGCCTTCGGCCAGAACCCTAATTATGCAGAAAACCATGCATATAAGCATATATACATGCAATATGTATATGGTATTATATCCACACTATCATCATGCAATATATACATTATTTATACTTAATATAAACACATGCATACGTAATTATACTAATTAATACGTACGTAAATAAGTACATACATACATAAGCACAATTATTCACACATAGATACAAATAATACGACGGAAATTAGAGGGCCTTACACATCAACTAAAATAAAGGAGGAGGATATTCCACAAGTCTGCATCCAGAGTAAATATGGCACTATGAGTTTTCGGGTCATGCCGTTTGGTTTAATTTAATAATTCTCCGCAGCTTTCATGCAACTTATGAACATATTTATAGGCCATACTTGGACTAGTTTATAGTGTGTCATTGATGACATCCTTATTTACTCCAAATCCAAGAAGAACATGAGGAACACTTGAAGTTGCTCTGCAAGTGCTCAGAGATAATCAACTCTATGCTAAACTTAGTAAGTGTGAATTCTGGATGGAGGAGTGTCTTTCCTTGGTCACATCATATCTAAGGAGGAATCTCTGTGGATCCATCTATGGTGGAGGCGGTAAAGAACTAGGAAAGGCCGACAACTGTGTCGGAGATTAGGAGCTTTCTGGGTTTAGCCGTTTTTATCGTCACTTCATTAAAGATTTCTCAAGATAGTTGTACCATTAACCAGCTTACCAGAAGGAGAATCCATTTGCGTGGACTGATGAATGTGAAGAAGTTTCAAGGCATTGAAAGGGCACCTTACCTCGGCACCCGTACTGACACTGCCAGTTGCTAGGGGTAGTTTTGAAGTATACACTGATGCGGGATCGGCCTAGGCTGTGTGCTGATGCAAAATGGGAAAGTTATATGCTACGCGTCCAGACAATTGAAGAAGCACGAGGATAATTATCCTGTACATGATCTGGAGCTAGCTGCTGTAGTTTTCGCGTTGAAGATATGGCGTCATTATCTATATGGTGAGAAATTCATTGTGTTTTCTTACCATAAAAGCTTGAAGTATTTGTTTTCTCAGTAGGACTTGAATATGAGACAGCGGAGGTGGTTGGAGTATCTCAAAGACTTTGACTTCACGATCCAATACCATCCAGGAAAAGCAAATGCTGTGGCGGATGCTCTAAGTAGAAAGCCAATGATCACATTGTCAAGTTTAATGGTGGACGAATGAAGTTATTAGAGGACTTCGCCAAGTTAAATATTGATGCTGACATCATAAAGAAGGGATGCCTTTTTTCTAGTGTTAGAGCACAACCTACACTATTGGAGGACATCACAACACTCCAAGACAATGACCCCGTACTTGTGGAGATTAAGGCTAATCTAGACCAAAGGCCGGTTTCTCATTAACTGATGATGGAAGACTATTGTTCCGGGATCGAGTCTGTGTACCCGACCATGCAGAGACAAAGAAAATAATTATGGATGAGGCTCACAAGACCAAGTATACCATTCATCCTGGAACTACCAAAATGTATCAAGATTTGAAAAGAAGCTTTTGGTGGCCTAATATGAAGAGAGGTGGCGGAATATGTCGCCCGATGCTTAACATGTCAAAAGGTCAAGGCGGAACACTTGCGACCCGCAGGTAAACTCAAACCCCTAGAAATCCCGGCATGGAAATGGGAAGGGATAGGGATGGACTTTATTTTCGGACTATCTAGATCTAGAGGTGGATTCGATGGTATCTGGGTTATTGTCGACCGCTTAACTAAGTCGGCTCACTTCTTGCCAGTGAAGAATAAGTGGTCAGTAGATGTTCTGGCTGCATTGTATGTGAATGAAATAGTCAGATTACAGTAGCAGTGTCTATGTGTCTGATAGAGACCCTAGGTTTACATCCCACTTTTGGAAAGGACTGCACTACTCCTTGGATCTAAACTTTAGCACGGCTTTCCATCCACAGACAGATGGTCAGACGGAGAGAACCAACCAGGTGATTGGATATGCTTAGAGCATGTGTCCCAGATTTTGGAGGTAGCTGGCATGAACACTTATCTCTCGTGGAGTTCGCCTACAATAATAGTTATCAAGCTAGCATTCAAATGGCACCATTTGAAGCACTCTATGGCAGGAGTTGCCGATCTCCAATATGCTGATATGAAGTTGGCGAAAAACAAATGCTAGGACCATAGATGATAAGGAAACCATAGAGAAGGTAAAGCTTATTAAAGAAAGAATGGCAGTGGCGCAGCAAAGAAAAAAGGCATATGCAGATAATAGAAGAAGAGACCTGGAGTTTCAGGTTGGGGAACATGTATTCTTAAAAGTGTCTCCAGGCCGTGGGATCAGGCGTTTTGGCATTAAAGGCAGTTGTCACCAAGGTTTGTTGGGCCTTTCGAAATCCTTGAAAGAATCGGCGAGGTGGCATATCGTCTCGCTTTACCACCACAAATGGATGGAATACATAATGTGTTCCACATATCCATGTTGAAAAAGTATGTACGGGATCCATGGCATGTCATAGAATATGAGCTCCTGGAATTCAACAAAGACGGAACATATCAAGAGAAGCCAATTAAGATCGTAGACCGGGAACTGCGCCAATTAAGAAACAAGATCATCCCACTAGTAAGGGTTAGATGGAATCAACGCATGGATGAAGATGACACGTGGGAAACCGAGGAAGCAATGCGCAAAAGATACCGGAGCTATTCACAAGTAAGTACACCTCACTTGTACAATAACTTTCTATATATGAATTTTAGGATCAAATTCTCTTAAGTGGGGAGGGTGTAGCACCCGAGAAATTTTAACTATATAAAAATTCAAATAAATGGAAATAAATAATTTCCATAATATCAAAGTATTTAAAACATACGAATCATTATCGTATGTGTTAAAACACATCGGACAAATCCGTAAAATTATAAATCAACCCAAACATTATTACTAAATGTTCCACAAGGAAATTGGTGACAAGAAAAATCAGATTAGCCAAGTTAAAGTGTTTCGCGACTTATTATCGTAAATCATGAATAAGTCGAACAATCATTATCACACGTACTTGGATGAGTCAACAAATTAAATAAAAATCATATACGGACATAAAATAATATCCTCTAATGACCCATCAAGAAATTTGGGTCAATAAAAAGCATTTGGACTAGGTTAAGAGATATTGTGACTGATTATCCAATTAGGAAATAAGTCGGAAAACCGTTAACATGAAAATACAACGCAACCAAAAATTTAATAAAAGTGTTGGAGAGACTCCCAACATTATATATTAATGACCCAATATCTTAATTGGGCCAATGGACCACATGACCCAAAAATCAAATGAATCTAGAAAATGCATGGAATTCGTAGCTTAAATTAGCTGAAATTAAAAAGAGGCTATTAGAGTTGAATTGGGAAGAGATCTTGCACTCTTGGCAACCAAATTTGTGCCTACCCACCCATGGAGGTTGCTTGATGGCCAAGACTCTCTAATGGTGGGAGAGATCTTCAAATTTTGGAAAGACACAAGCCAATCCCGCAACCCTTCCTCATAGTTACAATAGGACTCCTAAATACCTTGGTTGCTTAAATACTCTTCACCCAAACCCTAGGGACGAGTTTACAACTTTATGGGGTCGTGGAGGAGCTCTTGGGGCTGGGGAGCTGTGGATCGACCACAAGAAGGACATCTTCTTCCCCCGTTCGTCTGCTGCGACCTGCACAAACTGTCCACTTAAAGACGCTCAAAGGTAGGCCAAACCTAAACCAAACCTTGCAAGGCTTATACCCCTGGAAATAGGGTCATGTCTACATCCTAACCCAAGTGGAATGCCTAAATTCCATGCAGTATACACGGAGTATTAAGCATTTTCCTCCAAGTGGTCTGAACACGGGTTTTCTGGAAAAATGGGACTTCTTCAACCCAGAAGGTAGGTTTTCTCGGGCCAAACCTAACATATCCTATACCAATGTGTAGAGCATCAAGTTAACTTTCATTTCCCACTGGTTGCATCGAATTCCATTGAGTAGATTTTGAGTTATAAGCGTTTTCCCCAAGTCGCGCACTGTTAGGGCTTTTTTCCATTCTTTATATGTTGCATACGATTTGAGACTGAATTAGAGCAAAACCACAACATGAAAGTCTTTCTACTAGTTGTCCTCGTCATGTCTTGTGTTGATGTTTTGTCTAAATGTCATTATTTAGAGAGTTATAAGCATGATAAGAGGGTCTCTACATGACACAACGTTTTCGGGTTGCACTTGGTTTTACGTTTGTGTTGGACTTGATTAAAACATTTGAAACCATCATTGTTTTCTAATTCCGATTTACTGGAAGCACCCTTGCATGTCTAGGTTGGTTTAAAACTGGTTTTGTTATTTTTCATTCACTGTACAATTTGTTCTTAAGTTTAGAACAACTCTGTGTCAAAAAGGGAAAGTCTGGTCCGCAATCCAAAGCGATGTCCTTTCTCTGGCAGACGCAGGCCAAGGACCTGAGAACGTGATGGCTCGATAGGCCGTGTTCTCAAGCAGATCGCGACAAGAATTCCATCGGGATCTGATCGCGACCGGACCGCCGTCGCGACCTGACCTCCAGGTCTGACAGCCATGTCGCCTTCTTCATATGAACCCATCGCGAACTGCCTGCCTGATCAGACAAGCCTGTCGCGATCCTTACAAGGCACTGTCACAATCTGATCTGACCCCGTCGTGATCCTTATAAGGGTTTGTCGCGACCTCAGGATTTTTCATGAAACCCCACTTATTTTCTTGAAAATCTAACTGCTGTACCTGATGTTTGTTTAACTATATATGATTTTTAGCATGTAATTCACATGTCTTAGGTCTGATCATTGCATGATGGTTATTTAATGGCTTAAAAGTTGTTAACCCATTTAAAAGTTTTAATTACATGAAGGATATTCTAATTGCTCTTTAAATGTTATGATCCATTCATGCAACTTGTGATTCAATCTTTCTATTATTCTACCATGTTTTAAATGATAATTATTATTCTTAAAACTTGCAAACTCATGTGTAGTTAAATGCATTGTTCAATTCGTGCCATCATGTTAAGTGTTTTCCGCAAGTTTAAAACCGATGGTTTGTGGATTGAGATGCGTACTCACTACACACTTGCACTGTTAGGCAGCCCTTTCTTGGGAATTTGGAAGCTCTCTACCGGTCATTCCGAATCGGTAGACTAGTGACCTTTTCTCCAAGGCCTCTGTAATCTCCTCTGACCATGGATTCCCACATGGCCGACGAGTTGGTTGTACCATTCAAGTTCCCGGAGATAGTGTGCACTTCCTTTCTCATCTTGTTCTCGTGAGTGTGATCTACAATCTAGACTAAAGCCATTAATGTAAAGATTAACTAAGGTATAAATCGTACCGTTATGCTGCCGAATTTATCTCTTGACCATTGTTATCATGAAATCATGTTCAATTACTTATTACTTGTTCCATCATCATCATGAACATGACGTTACACATGCTACATTTTGAAACTCTCACTGGCCATTATAATGACTGTGGGTATCTACATTTAAAATTTTACATGTGATGCTGACCGGGCACGGTGAGTGTCCAAGGGCTCCAGTCTAGCCCCAATGATGGAGAGTCATAAATATATTGTTAACCATGGGTATAATGATTACTGGCGTTGCATCTGCGCTGGGAGTCTTGCTTGCTTGTTGAATGATAGATACAATAACCACATACACGTGTCCTGGTGTACATTCTTGATGGGTCTTTTCTGGTGTACATTAGTGTCTATGTGCCTGATTAGTGTTACTCGATCGTGCTCGTACATTCTTGCTTGCTTGCTTGCATGATATGGTCATCCTGCATTTAATGCAACTAGTGATATCTTGCGTTCTTGAAAACTATTGACATCAAGTGAAATCTTACGTGCTTGTACAAAGTGATCTATTGCTAGTTCTATCTTGTCATCTTGTTCTAAAATCTTGTTCTATCATGATCACTCTATCTAGCTTATTTCATGCATTATGTTTTAATGAGTTTTATTCGTACATGCATATCATGACATTCATCATGCTTACCTAGTTCTAAATTGCTAATCACCTATATCATTGCCCGCACATTGAGATATAAATCCTACTGGGCTAGTTTGCTCACCCCCCCCCCCTACTTTTACCCAATCTAGGTGACTATGAAGTTCAAGAGGAAGAGCAAGTCGAGGATGGGAATGCGTCCGAGTGATGAGCGTTCCAACTATGAGCCTAGTTATATTAATTTGCTTTGAGAGTTAGAACATGTAGTAGGAAGTGAGGAGTATTATGTACTTTTCCTTTTATTGAGTCTAGTGTTATCCCATAGTCTAATAGTTGTAATAGTTCCATTTTGAATACAATAAGTTGAGATTTGAATAAATAATTAGTTGAGTTCAATATTTGGGCCCTGATGATGTATGTTGTTATACATTTAGTGCGTGCTAGCTAGAGGCTTATTTGCCGACTGTTCACGTCTCGGGTTATCGTCTCGAATTATTTCCAATTATTATTAATATCCGCTGCGTAATTCTCGGGACGTGACAGTCGCAATGGCATCGCGACGGCCTGGAGGGCCGCGACAGTGCCTGTGTGTGTCTCGGGTGTCCTGTGGGCCCGGTTGTGTGTCGACGTGTGCCCTAGGGCAGGCCTTGCCCTTAGGACGTTCTGGAAGGGAACGCGGCAGGTTGCCGCCCTGCGTTCAGTGAGCGAAGGTGACACCTTTGTGGCCGTGTCCTTGCAGTGGTGCCAGGAGGGTCACGTCTGTCTAATAATCGATTGATTGGCGGTCAATCGATTATTAGCAGAGTGACAAGTTTCCGTGTTGATGGTAGTGTTCTGAGGCTCCGGATTTTTCGTGCATGTTTGGTTGGCGGACGGCCCTCTTGAGGGTCCGTGCGTGCCTCTCGCTCGCTGGGCTTGTCGTGTGTTACAAGCCAGCAGTTTGGTGTGGTTCCTGTTGTGCTTGCCCTGCCTTTCGCTCGGTGCTTGGCACTTGAGGGCTTGTCCCATTCAGAGGTTGTCTCTGATTCCTGGGACCCCCGTCCTCGTGAGCCTGTTGAGGGTGGCTCCGAGCTATGAGCGTGCTCGAGTTGGCAGCCCACGTGAGCGGACTCTGGAGCTGAGGGGAAAACGAGGTTTGGACAGCGGCGCTGAGTCGTTTGTAGAGCTCTCTTGTCTGGTTCTGGGACGCCGAGGGGGTTCGGTGCTTTCCTGGCGTCGACCAGACAGTCCTTTATCTCACTTCCTCGCTCTACGTTGGTTCCGGAGCCACGTAGGGAGGTTAGGCGTGGGGCCGCAGCTTGGCCAGGCTGCGGTGTTGTGTGTGTTGTGTGTTTCTGTGGCGGCTCTGTCTCGCCCATGCGTGGGAGCGGAGGCAGGAGCTAGGCTAGCGAGCAGAGTGTGTGTGGACTGTGGTCCCCCCCTCTTGGCTGCTAGCGGCGGTGGCTTGGTTGTTTGTTGTGACAACATTTTCTCACGACGTTTCCAAGTGTTCTCCACTGCCCTAGCTTGTACGGCGGTTATAGCCTGGCCGTGCATGGTTTCCGTGGGCGTCGTTGGTCTGGCCTTGTGCAGACCAGTGCTTATGGTGGTTTCCGCTCGATGTTCTCTCAGTACCGTAGTTCCATTCTTGGGTGCCAGTCTGTAGTGGCACCGGCGTGTGTAGCTTCTCGACCTTGCGGTGTATCCGAGGTCCGGGGTGGTTCTGCTTGTGGGCCCTCGGCCCTATGGAGGTCTGAGGTGGCCGTGCTTGCGGTGAGACGTCGTTCTCACCTAGTTGTTGTGTGATCTCGGCGAGTGTGCCTAGGGTTGCTTTCACTGTGTGCCTGACTCCGTTGGTTCCTGCGGGAGTCGTGTGTGTGGCCCGACCTCGGTTGGTGGTCGTAGCATTGCGCTGTTTTCTTCTGCTGCTTAGTAGTACCCTGCTGTAGGTGTTCCTCGCTTTACAGCTTTCTAGGGTAGTTTCTTGTTTTCGGAGTTCCTTTTGCTCTGGCCGGTGAGGACTGGTAATCCCTACTGGGCCTTGTTCGTGAGGCTCACCCCCCTACTTCCTTCAGCTAGGGGCTCGTCGTCGTGTGAGCTCAGTGTCGGACGGGTAGCAAAGGCGGCTGTGGCGCCATGGTGTTGTCAGCAGCAGTGAGAGTGAGCATTGTGAGCTCTTGTAGCCGAGTGAGCTGAGAGTTGTGCTTTGTAAATCCTCGGGGTATGCCCCTTAAGGACTGCACCTTTGTTCTTGTACCTATGCTTTTGCTTGGGACACGTTGTACAGACCTTTGTATATTGTACATATTGCTATAGTTATTTAAATTCAGTACATATTTTACTAGACTATTTCTTCTAACCCTTCCGGATCTTCGAATCTGTGGGTGGCGGCGCGACCCCTCGGGGCCCCTGGAGAGGGTCTGGGAGGTCGGGTCGTTACAGAATTGTGATCGAATATATTTCGATCACTAATTATCAATGTTAGTGACTGAAATATTCAGTCTCAGATTTGATCCCTACTTCCGCTTTTTCTTGTAGTGTCATTAGGTGGGGTGTAGTTTGATAACTGGGCCATCACCTACTGAATCAGGTTCAACATTTGAGCTTTATAAATTGAGCAAGAAGACCGAGATTTACCCTTTTCCAAAAGATAAAAGATATGGTCTTCAAAGAATCTCACTTGGTTATTGAGGAAAATGATTTGTGTGTTTTATAAGGCTAATATGCACATCTTAGCTTAAAGACATCTTTAAAAGGATAATATCTAACTTGCACCAAAGAACTGGGACAGGGCCTTTTGGGGGTTGTGAAACTTCACTTTTGTAATATTTGCACTATGTGAGAACCAAGCATCACTACAAAAAATAATACATTTGTCAGCGGCTATAAACCGTTGATGAAAGATAAAAAATCGTTGACATAGACATATGTCAGCGGCCGCAAAGCCGTTGGCAAAGTCGTTGACAAATAAGTCGTCTACTAATATTTGTCAGCGACCATGAGGGCCGTTGACATATTGTTCATATGTCAGCGTTGAAGCCGCTGACATATGTTTGATATTCCAATGATCTAAAGCCGTTTACATGTAAGAGATATGTCAGTGGCTAGGAGCCGCTGACATAAGTGAATATGTCAGCAGCTTTTTCTAGCCGCTGACAAAAATGTAAACTTAAAAAAAAAAAAATCTGACCCGATCTCTTCCACCAACCCGACCCGACCTCATCCTCGCTGCCCGCTCCGCTTCTTCCGCAAGTTCTTCTGCGGTGCCGACCCTCACCTTGGATCTCTCTCACCCGGCCTCCTTGTCGTCTGCCTCGTCACCGAGGGGTGTAGCCGGAGGTGGGGGGAATTCGCTGTTCGTCTCCGTGAACTCGGTGGGTTACAAGGTCTTCTTGCTACTTCTGCAGTTCCTCTACAGCGGCCAGGTCTCCATCGCCCCGCAGAAGCACGAGACCAGATCCAATTGCAGCGTAATCTTTTTCCTTCAGGTTTGCATGCATTCTGTAAGCTTTCTCTTTGGTCATCAGCATCACATACAAGAGGATGATTCATTGTTTCAGCAGAGCGACGCACATTAGCGAATTCCTGCCTTTCACCGTCATTGCTACCTGTAACAATTGCCAGCTCATTCACTCTAGCTTCGTCAATATACCCAGAGCTCCCAAGATTCTGTGCATTTGGTACTTCCACATAAGGACAATTTGAATCAAGGATCTCATTGTGATCATATGCCTGGCTGTGCAAAACAACCAACTCCACAGTCACACCTGCTTATAAAAAACAAAATGAATCATTTCTCGGATGTGAGGATGTCCAGACTACTAATATGTATTCAATATGCAAATAACTATTTCGGATGTGAGGCTATCCAGTGAGAATGCATCAAATGTATTCAATATGCACGAGACCAGATCTGGTTGCAAGTACATTTCAATTTCTCCTGCTTTCCATGGTTGATGAAAACAGAGAGGGATGCGGCACTCTGCATCTTCTCTCCCGGCGACGGGTACGGAATCGCGAGCTCGCACGCAGCCTTCTGCTCGATCGCCGCTCCCTTTCATTCCCCACCCTCGACGTACGATGGTTGGGATGATCCTGGTCTGGAGCAGGGAGGGGGGGGCGGCGGGCGGGTGGGTGGGTC
This sequence comes from Colocasia esculenta, assembly GCA_014218235.1. Lineage (NCBI taxonomy): Eukaryota > Viridiplantae > Streptophyta > Magnoliopsida > Alismatales > Araceae > Colocasia > Colocasia esculenta. The sequence continues at coordinate 73,500,488 of CM024758.1, forward strand.
TGGTGACAGAGCAGGGAGGGGGTGGGACGGGTGGGTGGGGTGTTTTTTTTTTGTTTTAAGTTGCTACATTTGTCAACGGTTTATATAGCTGCTGACAAATGTACCATTTATCAGCGGCTTTACATAGCCGTTGATAAATATTGTTCCAATGGGTGGGAAAATTCTCGCCAATTTTTCATTAGTATATGTCAACGGCTCTCCGTAGCCGTTGACATATGTTACGTTTATGTCAATGGCTCTCCGTAGCATTGACATATGTTACACTTATGTCAACGACCAACA
>CM024758.1:73500869-73564714 GCA_014218235.1 Colocasia esculenta
TCCTTCAATCGACTGCTTCATTTCTGACTTCGGCTGTGGCAGTCGAATGCTGAGTCCGCCTGCAACACTTAGTCAAAATTTAGCTTCCGGGGGCGCTGCCCCCGGAGACCCCCGCAAGGGGCGCTGCCCCCTTGACCCCTTATGGAGATCTGCTTCAGAGTTCGGGCTCCACATTCTAACACAGAGTTCTTCATTGTGTCAGACATCCAAGCTTCTTTAGCAGTTGCTTTTAAGAAAGGGTAGATGGGGCTCTCAAGCTCCAAGATTTCCCCTTGGTTTCACTCAGGTTAAGGTAATAGGATGCAGAGGGAAGGCTCCAAACTGCCTTTAGCAATAAGAAGAAGGCATAAAGTTCGGCCAAGAAGGGTCGTTGGGCTTTATTTTTTTTTTAAGAAAAATGTTCCTCAGAGACTTAGTCTAGGAGAGTGCACCCTCCCCCAGAGGGATAGAATATTCTCACTCCACTAGAGGAGCCCCTGGGCCAGGAATATATAAATAAAAAAGGATAGTACAGTAGAAAGCCCTGGTCACAATAATCTGACATGGAAGAGACCTGTTTTATCTAACACTATAGGACCTTTACACTTGTGAGGGACGCTTCTAGACCCCCAAAACACCTTGTTCTCCTTGAACTGACAACCATAATTTGCTAAAGCATCAGCCACTTGGTTAATCTCCCTATAAACATGACGAATCAATAAAACTTCTTGTTAATCATTGCACTGGCATCCCGCCACCAACGAAAAGCTTGCCATGAGGGGCAGCGGACAGCCTTGATAGAGTTGACCAAAGCTAGAGAATCAGAGTTAACAATAGATAACCAAATCCTAAGGAAATCTGCCAAGCGGAGACCATCACAAAGAGCTCTAATTTCTGCAATCATAATGTTGCCAGTACCATAGTAGTGGACAAAAGCCACCTGAACAGAACCCTGCATATCTCGGATATAACCGCCACCCCCACAATCTCTGGGATTACCCTTGCTTGCACCATCCACATTCAAGGGGTCTTTAGTCCCATTTAGGACCCTTTATTTAATCCTTTAGAAGGGACAAAAGAGGATAGAAAGTCCAAGCTGGCCATACATAGGCCATGCTCCAAACCATAGCCTACCATACCTAACATTGACTTAGTCTGCAAGAAAGATAGATAGTCAAAATCTATCATACTTCAGGCCATACCCTTGTCATACTTATCCTTGACTTAATCTGGAAAAAGGACAGACCCACCATGCCTGGGCCATGCCTTTTTACCAACTCCTAAAGTGGTGTGCCTAAGGGTCAGTTCTAAGCACAAAACTATCCAAATCTTTCCCATATTTAAGTCTCCAGACAGTCCTATTATGATGGGAGGATAAGGCCTCCATCGCTTTGTGTTCAAGAGCCATATTGATCACTATATAACAAGGCAATCAATGGTTGAATACCCAGACAATCGATTATAACAAGGCAATCGATTGAAAGAAACATCGATTACTAACCAACATCGATTACTACTTAAACATCGATTGCGGAACCACATCGATTGTCTACATCGATTGCGGACCAACATCGATTACTACTTAAACATCGATTGTTCCATTTGAACATCGATTACTAAAGGAAACATCGATTGTTCACTTGAACATCGATTACTAAAGAAACATCGATTGTTCACTTGAAAATCGATTACTAAAGGAAACATTGATTGTTTTAATTGAACATTGATTACTAAAGAAAACATTGATTGTTCACTTGAACATCGATTACTAAAGGAAACATCGATTACTAACCAACATTGATTACTACTTAAACATCGATTGTTCCACTTGAACATCAATTACTAAGGAAACATCGATTGTTCACTTGAACATCAATTACTAAAGAAACATCGATTGTTCTACTCGAACATCAATTACTAAAGGAAACATAAATTACTTATGCTTCGTCATGCACATTTTCTTCACGATCAGTCGAAGTTAACTTCGTCATATCCGAAGTTCTGCTTCGATTGACATCGTTATATTTTGACCAGTGGAAGGGTTGGTGAGTTGCAACTAGTTGAGGGGTATCAGTGATTCCTTTTATGACTTTTTTACTTTAATTATCTTGATTGAATCCTTAATCAATCTTGTCCATTAATTTATCCCCATTTATTGGGATTTAAAAATCCAAGTTGTTACACCCTCTCCCACTTAAAAGAATTAGTCCCTAAATTTATACAATCTAATATTGTGATCACTAAATGATCCTCAAATCTCCCCCACTTAAGATTTAGACCAATAAGATCTCCTTTTCCATGGTAAGATACTTCTTGGAGGGGCATACCTACCTGTACATATCTTTCATCAAAATACTACTCAATTCATAAAAGATAGTGGTTTTAACAAGGTTTCTCAAAAGTATCATGATTTACATGTTTCCTCTCAATAAAATTACAACTTCAGAAATCAAAATGATTCTAACTGCTCAGGACCATTTGGTTCTTCTTTGAGGTTTCATTTTCCTTCATTAGCGGGAATCACAGATCCTGTGATTCATGCTTCCACACCGCAAGCAAGCTCCACTCTTCCTTCAACACTCTTCAATCTTGTGTCCCATTTGTTCATAGTGGCAGCATTTCCCTTCAGGTACACGAGCTAACTGTTTTCTCTTCTTCTTGGGCTTCTTCCTTCGGGGTTGTTACCATTTTTGGTCTGCTTCTTGCCAGCTATGGGTTTGAAGTCCTTCTCAGTGGATCCAAAAGCATTCTCTAGCAGTTGGGAAGCTCGAAGAAATGCCTTGGTTATCTTTTGAACCGATCTCAATCTGTCCATAAGTGTTGTGGATTGCTCCTCAGTCGTCATTTGCCTAAGTTCCTTCAAAATAAATTACTAAGATTGTTAGTTTCTCTTTTGCTTCTTACTTCTAGCTTACAAATCTTATAAACATTTATCAAAGGAAGTTCTATGTTTAGTTCATGGCTTCTACCAATCTCACCGTTGCCTAGGACATCCTTCTCATATTCAAGTTAACCTACACTTTGGGTATCAAGGCCAGGTTTCCATTCTGGAATTGTAGCCCATACCTTATTAGATTTGGAACTTGATACCAGTTCCCAGGTGTTAACAAGAGTCCTATCTTGGCACTAGATTCATATATTCAAGGATTCTCTCAACAGAGTCTCATAGTTTAGGTTCCAGACTTAGGCTCTAGTATCTGCTAACTCATCTAGCATTAGGTAAATATAGATCCATAAGATGAGGTTCATATGATAAGGCTATATCTCAGAGCATATGTAGCTCTGGTAATGCTTCTTCATAAAAGAAATAGTCAGGTCTAGCATAGGGCTCCACCCACTCACTGGGTGCCATCATGGGCAGACATAGGGGACTTAATTCTTCATGACAGAATTTCCATAATTCAAGCTATAGCTTAGCCTGAGGGTTCCTGATTGTTCAGACTAAGTTTCCATTTAGGGTCAAAGCCAAGCTCAGTTTTATTTCTAACCAACAAGGTTCATGGTTGAAACCGTGATGTTACTCCTATCCAATCCTAGAATCCAAGAGTTAAAAATTCAGATACTCCTATCTATCTAGCCAGGGATCAAGACCAATAAGGCATATGCTCTAATATTACTCTCAATCTAACCAGAAGTGCTATTATATCACCTTAATCCACCTAGAGATGCTACGATAATTCTATCTTGTCCCTCTTAAGATCCAGTGGATTCTCTAATATTACTTCTAATGCACTCAGGCTACTGGGATTCTCTGATATTACCACTTCTAATGCACCCAGGTGGCTGGGATGCTCTGATACCACCTTTGTCACGTGCCTAAAATTCATATGTCATAATTACAGTAAAATTCAAAATTCAAATAATATGACATCAATATAAATATTGACTAAACCCTCAAGTCACATCAGGGAACGACAATCTAATCAAATCTCATGTAATGAAATAGAGAAAGACCAAACCTCAACCATAATTAGGGCCCCAAAAGGGATTATTATTTTCTCAAGTCACACTGGGGCGCGACACTCAAACCAAATAGAAATGAGAGGGGCCACGAGCCAACAACAAAAACTAGGGCCCACAAATCAAATTACAAAACTCCTCAACAGGAAAAGCTCAAACTCATGCAATCATAAAAGCTCCTTCATCACAAGATTCATACAAAGATTTAACAAAACATGATTCTTTCATAAAATTTCCAAATTGATACATCCCTTATTGCAATAAACTGTACAACAGACCGACACAAGATCTCAACACATAAAACACAATATGATTTATATATGATCCCCACATCCGTACTTCACACTTAAACAAATCATCAACTGTTTCTTTTATTCATTGCATGGTTTGTACAAACACTAATTTCCAAAAAAACACTCCTCATAGATCTGACCACAGTGGTTTACAAATGTGATACATGATTCACTCACACATCAAAAATTCAGAATTTAGAACTCCTTCAAAGCGCTTCCAGCTCTCCACACTATGGGGCGGTACATGCTAAACATGCTCCAAAATTTACCTGAAATGTTAATAGGTTATGAGCAAACTAGCCCAATAGGATTTATATCTCATGGTGTGGGCGAGGTATAGGTATTTAACGTTTTTGCAAGCATAGTTAAGAGAATGACAATGTAACGACCCTCCTTATACGGTACGGTTACACCAATCCACATCGGTATAATGAACGCCGCTACAGTGGGACATTTACCCAACAATTGTACAATTAGGCTGAAACATACACAAATATATGACACATGACAGCGGAAATGAAATAACTGGAAAGTAACTCTTATTCCTCATCATCATTATACACAGTCTATATAGAAAAGGAAAAGTAAATACTTCATAACTGAGAATTTCAATTATTACATTGTCCACATAAGACTACGCAGAGTCTTTTATTACATACTATGAAAGAAGAAAATACAATGTTGAATCCAAGACAAAAGTCTCCTACTCCCGCTCCGAGTCGCTCCTAACAATCTCCTCGAAAGAAGTAGAAATGTCTACACCTGTACGTCGAAGCAAGAATGAGTCCAAAAGAACTCAACAAGTAACTCCAACCACACTAAACATACATACATCACATGACTTTTCACGTTCTCATGCTACACCATTATCATATAAAGCATGGATTTGATAATGTTTCAAAAACCTAAACATGATTTCTACACATGTTACACATGATAAGTGATTTATAACAATTTACAATGACTTAAAACCTACTTTACAATATACTAAACTAAATCTCATTTAACTACATTCACATGCTAAGATAATAACCCTTTTAAACATGGAGTTTACACATATTACAAAAACATTCCTAGCATGGATTCTATGATCATTTTCACATGGTTAACACATCTACACACATGAATAGATTCTGTTTTGACATGGATATATCACATCATATAAAGAATTATCATTTTACATGCTATACCATTGATTCATATTCTCACCTAATCATTTACACAATTTCACTTATCTAGTTCACATGTTCACACTCTCACCACATGCTCACATATTCTTAATTATATGCCATGACACTGTTGGGTGAGTGTGTTTTGAATTTTCCTAAAGTTGTATTTTAATGATGACTAATGAACATCACTCATACTTTGATTTTGATGATGACATATTGTGATTTTGATGATGATGTGTTGAACATGTTATACATTCTATACATATCACAATAATACTTAAACAACATGTTTTTGATGTTTAATATCTCATATTTTAATGATAATATCTTGTACTAATGATTTATGTGTTAAATTTGCAGGTATATACAGATTTTGTCATGGTAGTGTCGACACACCCATTGATGGTGTCGACACTAGGTCAGAGTCCCTGAAGCTTTTTCATGAAGACAGAGTCAAGTGTGTCAACACAGCCCCAGGTAGTGTCGACACTAGTCCCAGTCTCCAGAAGACCCAGTTGCCTGACTGGGACAGTGTGTCGACACAGTCCCAGGCAGTGTCGACACTAGTCTCAGCTCCCAGAAGTCCAGTTTGCGCAAATGGGACAGTGTGTCGACACACTCCCTAGTGGTGTCGACACACTCCGGCTGAAACTCAAAATCGTGAATTCATCTGGACACGTGGCCGCTTGGGGTTCAAGGGGATCTGCCTAGGTTTTTGTGACCACGTACCCTAAGGCTCTTATGGACATATGGGGCTATAAATACCCATATCTTTGGCACTCCAAAGCATCCCACGCAAGACAAGAGCCAAGAGCTTTCTGGAAGAAGGGAAGAAGAGCGGGAAAGAGGCATCTGCATCCAGAGGAGCAGAGCAGCGCCGCCAAGGGAAGAAGAAGGAGAAGAAGAGAAGGAGCTCGTGATTGCAGCAGTGCTGATCCAGAAGGAGATCCAGCCGAGTCTGTATTTGGTCAGAGTGTTAATTTCTCTGGGGAATCTGTGTATGTGTTCTACACAGATCTCCCAATTCTATTGTCTTTACCAATTCTATTGTATTGAGATAGATCGTGCTAGAGGATCTATTCTCTAAGTGTGCTTGTTCTAGCAGAACTTGGATCTATTGTGATCCAGAGGTTTGAGTACTTTGTACTCTGTTTGAAGCCCAGTGCTCTGGGTTGGAGCCGTTGTGCTCTGGTGCTTTAGCCGTGGTGCTCAAGGGCTTGTGAATTTGCTGAATTCACAAGTGGTCTTTGGAGTAGGTCGCTGTGCTATCTCCTGGGTTTCTTTGAGTTGTTGAACTCAAAGAGGTTAGAGTCATCGTGCTCTAGTTTGTACTGCACTTGTGCTAGTGGTTCCTCCGTTGTGAGGAGGTGGACGTAGGAGACACAAGTTGTGTTCTCCGAACCACCTTAAAATCTTCAGTGCACTGTGGTTTGATGTGTGGTTTGCTGTTCTTATTCACTATACTCACACACCACACTTGGATCTGATTGAATTGTGTGTTTTACTTATTTTAATTCCACTGCTATACACACAATTCTTAGTTCATTTATCAAAGTCACCTATCCGATCCCCAACAAATGGTATCAGAGCAGGTCAGAGTCAATTCTATACTCTGAGGTGCTTTGGTGAATTTTCTGTATCTCAGATTTTGATTACTTGCTCAAGTTGCTGTGTGTTTTGGTTTGATTGTCTTTATCATGGACTCTAGAGGTTTTGTTGCTGAAGGTCATTCAATCAATAGGCCTCTATTTTTGATGGTACTGACTATCCTTACTGGAAGAATAGGATGATGGTTTTTCTTGGAGCACAGGATTATGAAGTATGGAGAATTGTTGAAAAAGGACCAAATGAAGTCACTAGAGATGAAGATCAATGGACCATGGAGCATATCAGAAGGGACACCCTGAACTACAGCGCCATGAACATGCTGCAATGTGCCATCCATCCGAAGGAGTATTCCAGAATCTCCATGTGTAAGTCTGCCAAGGAGATGTGGGATAAATTAGAATTGCTTTATGAGGGCACATCTCAGGTCAGGGAGACTAAGGCTAACATGTTAGTTTCTGATTATGAGTTGTTTATCATGAAATCTAATGAAACTATATCTGAGATGTTTGCTAGGTTCATGGTCATTATAAATGGACTTCAAGCCTTGGGTAAGGAATACTCAAATGAAGAATTGGTAAGAAAAATCTTGCGCTCATTATCTTCTGTATGGCACACTAAAGCAACTGTCATTGAAGATTCAAAGGATTTATCCAAAATCACATTGGATGAACTCATTGGATCATTAATGACATATGAGTTAAACCTTAAGAGATCAGAAGAACACATGCTAAAAACAAAAACCATTGCTCTTACAGCTTCATCTAGTAATAAAGGAAAATCTAAAGAAAATCTTGAGTCTGAGAAATCTGAATCTGATAATGATAATCTTGCTTTCATCACTAGACAATTCAAGGCATTTCTGAAATCAAACAAGAAGAATTTTGGTAATAAGCAAAATGCCATGTCTAGTAAGAAGAAACATTTTTCTCATGTTGATCATAAGAAAACTGATGAAATTCCTGTGTGTTATAGGTGTAATAAATCTGGACATATGAAGGCTGATTGTCCAGAAGGTAAGAAGGAAAAGCACAAAACCCACAAGAAGGAGTTTCACAAAAAGAAGAACAAGGCCATGGTTGCTACATGGTCAGATGATGAAAGCTCAGACTGCAATGAAGAATCCTCAACTTCAGATGAAAATGAAGTTTGCTTCATGGCTGGAAGCAGTGAAGAACAGGTAGATATATCTTTTGAACTATTTACCATTGAAGATTGGCAAGAAGCATATGGTATAATTAGTTGAAAATCTTTCTGATGTTAGAAAAGAAAATAATATTTGAAAAGTAAAATTGAAAGCATTCTTCATGATACTTCATCATCTAAAAAGATTTCTGAATTGGAAGCTCAAATTTCAGATTAAATCAAAGAAAATGATGAACTGTTGATTTTTGTTGATAATCAAATGAAAATTCAAAAATTGAACAAAGAACTTATCAATTCTGTTAAGAAATTTGAAGAAAAAGAAAAGGAAAATCATGAAAATTTGAATCAATTGAAAAACTCAATCTTTGCATTAAAGAAACAGAAGATATCATCAAGAACTTCACTCAAGGGAAAGACAATTTGAATGCTCTACTTGGAGTTAAGATGAATTCAAATAAGCATGGCTTAGGTTTTGAACCACAAAATTCAAAGAAAACTGAATCATCTCCAAAGAAAACAAAATCATCAAAAACTCCTTAATAAAATTTGTCAAGGCAAGCTCATCAGAAAACAAAGGAAAAATACAAAAATAAAAAGAACCTAAGAGGTTGACACATACCTTACCTAGGTCGACACACACTATGCACAGGTCGACCTATCCCAGTCAGAGGTCGACTTACCTTCTTATAAAAATCACAAAAACTTCAAACCAACAATAATCATTTTTCTCATGGAAATTGGAATGTTTTCTCCTCTTACAATTCAAGATGGAATAAGTCTTGGAACCAAAGGTACAGTGGTAACCAATGGTTCAATCCTTGTTTCTATCATTCATCTTTTCCTGCATATCAACAACAATACATGCCAAGTTTTTCACAGTGGAACAAATCAACTAAGAGGTATAATGTTCAGAAAATTGAAAAATAAAAAGTTGAATCTTCTGTTTCAAAAACCACTGTGAAGAAAAATACACAAATTTGGGTTAGAAAGGATTTGTTATCTCTTCTCACTCAGGATGTTGGTAAATCTCATGTGGGTACCAAAACTTTTCTTGTCTAATTTGTTATGTGCAGAAAAGCCGTGCATCCAATTCCAACAACATCTGGATTCTTGACAGTGGATGCTCACGGCACATGATAGGAGACAGAAATAAATTTTGCTTGATTGAAAAGGAAGGTGGATCAGTCATCTTTGGAGGTAAGAATAAAGGAAAAATAATTAGCAAAGGAAAAATGGGTAAGTCTTGCATTACCTTAAGTGATGATGTTTGTTTAGTTGAGGGGTTGAATTATAACTTGCTTAGCATTATTCATTGTGTGACAATGGTCACAAGATTCTTTTGAACATGATTCATGCAAAATAATTGACTCCTCTTCTGAGCAAATTAAATTGATTGGAAAAAGAGAAAACAATGTCTACATGATTGATTTGTGTGATAATTCCTCTTTAAATGTTTGCTTGATTGCAAATAAAAATGACACTGCTTGGTTGTGGCATAAAAGGTTGGGTTATGCAAGTTTTCACATGTCTGATATCTTCATCTCATCTCTTTGTGCAATAAAAACCATTATCTCTTGCAAATAAATTCATACTTCTCAGTTGCATTGAAATTCTTGGTATATCAAATAGTGATTGAAGAAAGGCAAGTTAGGCTTGTCTGGACACTTTCACTATGTGTGAGTATATGTCTCCGCCAAGTATCAAGATTCCTTTATGCAATTGTTGAGGGGAGTATTGTTGAGGGGGAGTCATTGTCTATTCTCACTCATTTTTTCTTGACATTTGTTGTCTATTTTGAACCCCAGAGTCATCAGAATTGTTGAGTCCTGTGCTATTTTATTATGAGAGAATTAAAACATTGTAACTGAACTCATTGTGCACTTAGGTTAATTTCAAAGATTCATTATCATTTCAAGGTTAATCAATTTTACTACTGAATATTTTTAAAATGATTTGCAAAATACTTGTAGGCATGAGTGGCTTTACTATTTAACATGTGTATGTTTAAGCTTCATTTTTACCACATGTTAAGAATAATTTCTCTAAATTCGTAGTCATGTCTTTTCTGGTCAATCAAATCAATCATATTCCTGCAAAACATCAACAGAACATGACCAACAATCTGGAAAGATGCAAACAGAGCAATGCAAATTCTTGAACCACTGAGTAACCGGGCCATTTCATCTAAAAAGTGATTTGTTTCGCGTCAAAAAGTGGAAATCAAAGTTTTCAACTCTGTATAAGATAATGAAAGTTAAACCACTAAGTAATCAGGAGATCTTGCATCTAATCAATGTGATCTCTTGCACTGAAAAGTGAGATTTAACTAATTTATTCTTGTATTCTTTCTCAGTTAAAATGAAAGAAAATCAAATTGACAGGATGAAAAAGCTTAAGACCTTCATAAAGTTCATGTATACTGAGTTTAGACCTATTATTTTACATTGTGTTAAACTTAAAGCCTAACATCCGTGTTAAATATTTATGCTCCCTCATATAGGCCACTTTATTTCACATTTGCATCATTATTTAACTACATTCGGATCATTATATCTTGCAATACCTTGTGTTGAGTGTGTCTTTGTGATTAAACTTTGTTGCACACTAACAAAAACACAATAACTTCTCTCATATGTCAATATCACTTTGTCTCATTTATTTTGATCATTTCTGACCTTTCATTTCTTACATTTCATTTCTTGATCTCTTACAATCTTTGGTTCTCTCTCTTATCTATCTTTTTGATGTTGTCAAAAAGGGGGAGAAAGTTCCTTAAAGGAGGAGAAAGTAAAAGTTGGAAAGTTCCTTAAAGGACGAGAAGGTAAAGTTTCTAGAAAAGTTTCTAGAGGGAGAAAGTCTTTATGGGGAGTAAGTTCAAAGGGTGTATATGGTCAAGGGGAGTTGTTGCAGTTCAGGAAGTCAGGTTATTGGAAGATTGTGCATATGTTTTGTCATCATCAAAAAGGGGGAGATTGTTGGGTTGAGTGTGTTTTGGATTTTCCTAAAGTTGTATTTTAATGATGACCAATGAACATCACTCATACTTTGATTTTGATGATGACATATTGTGATTTTGATGATGATATGTTGAACATGTTATACATTCTATACATATCACAATAATGCTTAAACAACATGTTTTTGATGTTTAATATCATATTTTAATGATAATATCTTGTACTAATGATTTATGTGTTAAATTTGCAGGTGTATATAGATTTTGTCATGGTAGTGTCGACACACCCATTGATGGTGTCGACACTAGGTCAGAGTCCCTGAAGCTTTTTCATGAAGACAGAGTCAAGTGTGTCGACACAGCCCCAGGTAGTGTCGACACTAGTCCCAGTCTCCAGAAGACCCAGTTGCCTGACTGGGACAGTGTGTCGACACAGTCCTAGGCAGTGTCGACACTAGTCTCAGCTCCCAGAAGTCCAGTTTTGCGCAAATGGGACAGTGTGTCGACACACTCCCTGGTGGTGTCGACACACTCCGGCTGAAACTCAAAATCGTGAATTCATCATTGGACACGTGGCCGCTTGGGGTTCAAGGGGATTGCCTAGGTTTTTGTGCCCACGTACCCTAAGGCTCTTATGGACATATGGGGCTATAAATACCCATGTCTTTGGCACTCCAAAGCATCCCACGCAAGACAAGAGCCAAGAGCTTTCTGGAAGAAGGGAAGAAGAGCGGGAAAGAGGCATCTGCATCCAGAGGAGCAGAGCAGCGCCGCCAAGGGAAGAAAAAGGAGAAGAAGGAGAAGAAGAGAAGGAGCTCGTGATTGCAGCAGTGCTGATCCAGAAGGAGATCCAGCTGAGTCTGTATTTGGTCAGAGTGTTTAATTTCTCTGGGGAATCTGTGTATGTGTTCTACACAGATCTCCCAATTCTATTTGTCTTTACCAATTCTATTGTATTGAGATAGATCGTGCTAGAGGATCTATTCTCTAAGTGTGCTTGTTCTAGAAGAACTTGGATCTATTGTGATCCAGAGGTTTGAGTACTTTGTACTCTGTTTTGGAGCCCCAGTGCTCTGGGTTGGAGCCGTTGTGCTCTGGTGCTTTAGCTGTGGTGCTCAAGGGCTTGTGAATTTGCTGAATTCACAAGTGGTCTTTGGAGTAGGTCGTTGTGCCTATCTTCTGGGTTCTTTGAGTTGTTGAACTCAAAGAGGTTAGAGTCGTCGTGCTCTAGTTTGTACTGCACTTGTGCTAGTGGTTCCTCCGTGGAGGAGGTGGACGTAGGAGACACAAGTTGTGTTCTCCGAACCACCTTAAAATCTTCAGTGCACTGTGGTTTGATGTGTGGTTTGATGTTCTTATTCACTATACTCACCACCACACTTGGATCTGATCGAATTGTGTGTTTTACTTATTTTAATTCCGCTGCTATACACACAATTCTTAGTCCATTTATCAAAGTCACCTATCTGACCCCAACAGACACATAGTCCAAACCACTCTAGAAGGACACACACTGTCACATCACACACATATCTATCACCTAGACATTACAGTGATAAATCTAGTTACTGCGCAGAACCGGGAGAAGCACTCTCCACCCTAACCAGCGGTACTTGTCTGCCTCCAGGATTTCATCCCAATGCCCCTGGGATATCACACACATATGAACCTTCCCGTAGGGACTTTACTACGGTACAGTTCCACAGCCCTCTAAGGTAGCAGTGTCACCCATTGGCACATTTACACATTTTCTCTAATCTTTTAACACACACTTAATGCACAATTTTAACACATTCATTTCATGCTCATACATTACATACTTCAATATTAACTAGCATGGTACTACTGTTCTCAGTATTAAACAGATTCGAAACAAGTCTAATCACGCTGAAATTAGCAGATTTTATTAACAACCATATTAACATGTATTAATTGATCAATGTTCACATAAAACCAACATATGTAGTTACTGTCATCATTTCAGTACGAAAATTTAACCACAAACTTCTTACAGGTTACCCATCATGCATACCAAATTTCGCATTTTTCTGAATTACACACAAATTATGAAAATTCTAACAGTGGTATTATACAAAGTAAACATAGTCAAACTAACATGGATTTTCATTGTTCAGACCCACAACTCATTCTACACATGGATACTGACAGTCCTAAACATATGTCAATCTCTAGGAATTTAACTGTTTCCACACTATTTATCTGAATTTCTACACTAACAAAACATGCTTACTGTTTTACCATTCAGAAAATGTAATAATTTATATAGATATCAGAAATTCCCAAATTCTACAACATGAACTGAACCCCACACACTGCACAGAAATTTTATGACACTTGGATTCCACACAGATTGCACAAACGAAATTTTACAAGATTAAAACCTATTTAACATGCATTTTAGAAATTTCAGATAAATAGGGTATTCCACAGAATTCATAAAATTTGCAGAGCATGATCCAATAATATTATATAGCATATCAATTTTACATTATATCCTCATGCGCGTAGAAATCCAAAAAATAGGTCATATAGGTCAGACATGCACACTGTTGCAGTCTGGTGAACTTGACGGCATGCAGGTGGCCGTTTATCAGGTTAACGGCAACAAAATGTGCCACCAACTAAAGATCTTAACAGAAAGGGATCCTGCCGTTAAGTTCCTGTCTGTGCAAAACACAGACTGCTCGCAAGAACTTGGTGAAATTGGGGTTCCAGGACACGAATAAAAATCCAGAAAATTTCCTAGGACCTACTAGACGTACGTAGGAATGATGTAGAAGGGTTACTTGCCTCTTGGAAACTCCACAAGCAATGATTTAAGCCGGAGAAGCCCTCCTTGGCCTGAGCCAAAGAGTCCTCAAAACTCTATCGATCCGGGTTCTGTGTTGATCTCCTCTGCACACCAGTGTGGGGAAGTCGTTCCCGGATGTTCAGAGCCCTCTCCAGTCATTGTAGAACGTCGGATGAAGCCTCCAGTCGTCGGATCAAGGGGTTCCAAAATCAGGTTTCGCACAGAAGATAGGGTTTTTGACAAAGGAGTCAAAAAGGGTTAGATCTGGTCGGAGATGGGGTGTTTTATAGAGCTAGGGTCGGCGACGTAATTGGGTAAGGCTGGGTTACCGTTGGAGAACGGTTACCATAACAAGGGGCGAAGATTTCGGGGGCGTTTCGGATCTGAAGATGCAACAGATCTGGGAGGTTAACGTCAACATCACAGGCCGCCAATTCTGAGTTGGCATCCATCGATGTGGCTGTTGACTCATCATCGACATCAACTCATGTTGACGCCAACAGGTTGTCAAGACAGAACTTAAAGTACAGAAAACCTTATACATATACATATACCATACAACAATACATGTAATTTTCAATGCTACCTTAAGTAATACTTGTTCATGCAATGTAATTGAATAAATAATGTGCACAATACAAATATACATATATATACATATATACATAAGCAATCACCCAAAGATGAAAATCAAGGCCTTACACCCTCTCCCCCTTAAATAAACTTCGTCCTCGAAGTTAGACCTACGCTATTCAAACAACTGAGGATATTTTCTTCATTGCATCCTCAAGCTCCCAAGTAGCCTCCTCTCGTAAGAAGTTACGCCATAAGACTTTCACCGACGCAATACTCTGTTCCGGAGATGCTGAACCTTCCGGTCAAGAATAGCTACTGGTGCTCCACATAAGAAAGATCTGGCTGGATCTCCACTGGCTCGTGGCTAATAACATGAGATGGATCTCTGACATACCTTCTGAGCATAGATACGTGGAAAACAGGATGAACACTAGCTAACGCCGGGGGTAAAGCTAGTTCATATGCCACGTTGCCCAATCGTCTGAGAATATCATACGGGTCAATGAATCTAGGACTTAACTTACCATGCCTGCCAAATCTAACTTGTAAGGCCCCGAAATTTCTTTTCTTTTCCCCACTTATATTTTATGTATATGATGTTTGCTCGTTCTTGCATAAATGGCGTGCATGAAAATGGTGCATGTCATAATTATAAATTCGCATGTGTATATGCGTGGATGTATGTTATTTTATGGATGTGATAATTGTATACCTAATGCTACATACATAACACCTTGTATACCTATGTATGCATGTATGTTTAATTGTAAATGTTGTTCATTTGCATGGTGTAGTTAATGTGTACATTGTACTTCGTACATTGCATGTACATATAGAGTGCAAGTATGGTAGGTGTATTTAGTAGTGTATATTGTAATTCTATATTCCTCATGAAAAACATGCATATATTTTTATGATAATTAGGTAAGAATAGGCAATTAGCTAAGTTGTGCATACCGTGTATATTAAAAATCCCATGCATATAGTACTTAAGTAATGTTGTGCAAGTTAATCTAATTACCGGTGTGCGTGTTGTATCTATCTATTCGTGCATAATGTACATAAGTATGTTACATCCGTGTGGTATGCTATATATATGTCAAATCAAGTGAGTGCAAGCAAGAACTATTTTATTGAATAGATTATCCTAGCTAACTTAATTCATATTGCCTCCTAATGATTTTGGAACCCTCGCAATCTTGTCACTTTATTTTGCCTCATGTTGAGTCATGCTTATGTAAAACATCATGTACGCGTATGTAGATATTTATGTACGTATTATTATCTTGATGTACCTATGTATGTATGAGTAGGATTAGTAGTAAATATTGGATGTTTACATGGTATAGTGGTGTACGTTATACTACATAGGTTTCATGTACATATATGTATGGATTAAGCATGGTTCTGCATGATTTTAAGTTCTGGCAGAAGGGCCAATTGGCGTCAACATGGGTGGATGCCCATGAGGTGTCGGCGTCCATATCGATGGACGCCAAGCCTTAAGTAGCCGTCCATATAGGTGGACGTTTACTTCTCTGACCTGCATGCGCAGCAGACCCGGAATTCGGGGGCAAGCAAGCCCAGCCATTGGGGAGATGTCCCCAACGGCTATCAAGCCCTCACGTCACTATCTGCGTGAAAGGAGAGGCCTCTCTCCTATAAACCAACCACTCCTTGCAACCCCAAGAGCTCTCTTGGCTCTTTGCAAAGAGGAGAGAAAACCCTAGCAAGCTGTGAGGAAGTTTGGACTTTGCATGCCTTGATCCGACGATTTGGAGCTTCATCTGGCGTTCTATTGCAACTGGAGGCTAGAGGGGACCAAGGAGAAGGCTTCCCCACCACTGGTTTAGCATCTGCATCGACCAAGAACCCGGAGGAGTGGGTTTTGGAGGCTTCTTGGGACTGCCAAGGAGAGCTTCAACAGCAAACATAGATCCCTTTGGAGGTTTTTAGAAAGGCAAGTAACCTATAGATCTCAATCCTATACATGTGCCCTAGGTCCCAGCATTTTTCTCTGGATTTTACTCGTGTCCTGGATCCTCACACTTCTCCTTCTTTTGGAGCTCGGGTCTGTGTTCTGCACAGACCTGAACTTGACGGCAAGATCCATGCCGTCAAGATCTTCGATTAGCGGCCAACGATATTGCCGTTAAGCTCCTGTAACGGCCAGACTATGCGTTAAGTTCTTCAGGACAGAACAGTGAGCTGTTCTCTCCTCCTATATGATAAATTTCCGATGTGTTTTCATATGAGGATATATTGTAAACGTATACGTTATGTAATATGAATTGTAGAATGTGTGTGAGGACTCTTATGAATATCTGTAAATGGCATGAATGGTTTTATTTATGAAAATGCATGTACGATAAGACCTTGATCATGTTAGTTACTGTTAAGTAATTCATAAGGAGCTTGAACGCCATAACTTTGTTAGACCATGAGTAGGTATTTCAGTCTATGTTCTGAAATTTTGGGAAATTTTCCATGCTCAGGTGATTTATTGCAATTTCTGTTTTGGAAATAGAAACCATGCGTAGGATTTGTAAAATTTACAGCAAATTGTGTGATGTGCAATAAATCCGGGGAAAATTCCTGTGACAATGTGTATGTTAGGTTCAGGGCGTGAACTGTCAAATCAATTGGATATTCATGTTATGTTCCATGTTAAATCAAATTATGAACGGCATGAGATTGCTGTTTTAATTCTGTAAATGTAATATGATTCGGAAAAATATGAAAATTTGTATGTGTGATTATAAACCTGAAATGTCTGTGGTTAAAATCTCATGTTATTTTGATGATAGTAAGTATTGTTATAGATTTTTAATGAGAAAAACGACTATGTGAGCATGTTAATTGTAATTTGATGTGATTCAGTAAATTTCAGTATGATTAAATCTATATTATGATTATTTGGCAGTTGCAATAGTGAGGTTAAAATCAGTAAATGAAAGCTTATGTGTGTATGGATTATGTAGGAGGGTGTGCAAGCATGAGAAGTGCCAGAACAAGTGATATATGTGTATAAAATGGTTAAATGTGACAAGAGAAACAATGGTGCCCATAAGACACTGCCACCCTAGATGCTTGGAGTTGTACCGTAGTAATGCCCCTACGGGAAAGCTCAATGTGATATGTGATACCCTAGAGGAAGGGTCTTGATAAATCATTAACCCTGGCAAAGGGTCTTGTGAAATCCTGGAGGTGGACAAGTTTCACTGGTAATGGTGGGAAGGGCTTTCCCCGGTTTCTGCAGGAACTAAGACTTTATCACTGTGCCGGTGATTAAGTACGTGAATGTGAATGTGTATGTGTTATGATCGTCTAATGGTGGTTTGGGCTGTGTCTTGGCATTGTGTAAAAATGAGCATAAGTGTGATGTGAAAAGTGATATGTGTTCATGGCACAAGGTATGTGCAAGATATGTGTAAAATGTGGCACATGTGTGTGCAAAAGTGAAATGATAAGAAGTATGTGAATGTGAAAAAGGAAATAATGGGAAATGTGTATGTATTGTATGATAGAACAAAAGTGAGTGTATGTGAAAGCCAAGGTTAATCATATGGTTGTATGTGATGAGAAAATAGTATAAGTGTAAATGGCAATAGTGTTAATTGATATTTTGTTCATTGATGTGTATAAATGTGTGTTATTATCCTCATGAATTAGATTATTCCTCGGTGTGTATGTGTTGATATATTATTGTCAAGTGCTAAAAGTGATGTTACTGTAGTACCGAAATGTAAGTATATGCTTTCATATTCATGAAATTTGAATTATTGGATGTACCTGTGTTTAGTATTATGTTGTGTAGTTAAAAGTGATCCCTATGCAAAGGTAATATGAATGTGATAAAATTGGTATAAAATCAGCAAGCTAAATGTGAAGTAAATTGTTATGATTGCATGCAAAGTGAGTTAGAAATCATGCTAGGAGTGCCACCTATCTGGTATATGTTTCCATGGTTTAGTTGTGCAAACTTTACAATGACTTGGGTAAAGTATAAAAACGTGTGAGTGTATATTTACTCATGTTAATGACACCATGATGTTAGTGATCTTATTTAGATTTTAGTTTTACATGTGCTAGGATAATTGTTTAATGAAATTCCATGTGAAATTATTTAGATTATAGTGTGATCATGTATGATTTAACTACTGAAATTTATTGTGTTAACTGATAACAAGCATGTATGTATTGAATCTTAAGTTACTTGCTGAGTCTATTGTGTAGACTCACTCTTGCTAAACATTTAGGAAATTAGCAGCGGAGGAGCTAGCAAGATTTGAAGTGGAGTTGGACTAAGTGATTGAAGATTTGTAATTTTATTTCATAAGTATGTAATGCTACAATTGAAATTTGAATTTTGCTCAAATGTACTTGGAGTCGGCTATGTATTTGGAATATATTGCGCTTATGTTATCTCTTGTTGAACTATACAGACTGTGGTATGTGGATTTAAAAGTTGATGGAATAAGATTCATTTAAATTCTGTTGCATTCATTCGATTCTATTTGTGTATATCTCAACTCACTTGTTACTTGTTGGGGTATTTCCCATATGCGGCTTGCTCTCATCCGATGTGGGTTGGTATAACCGTACCGGGTGGAAGTGGGTCGTTGCATACTACACCATGAGTAGGAGAAATCTTCAAAAAGACATGCTCACCTACCTCGAACTCCAAATTTTTCCTCCTGTTGTCAGTATAACTCTTCTGCCATCTGTGCCGCAACAAGCCTCTTCCTAATCAATGGACCTTATCCGAAGTCTCCTGAACTAACTCCGGACCAATCAAATGCCTATCTCCGGTCTCCTCCCACATAAAGGAGATCTACAAGGCCTGCCATACAACGCCTCAAATGGAGCCATACAATGCTCGCATGAAAACGTTGTTATATGCGAACTCCACTAGAGGTAAATAGAGCTCCCAATCATCCTTCCAATCCAGACACACGCTCTCAACATATCCTCGAGCGTCTGGATAGTCCGCTCGGACTGTCCATCGTCTGGGGATGAAAAGCCGAACTGAGCTTCAGCTCCGAACCTAACGCATCCTGAAGACCCTTCCACAGCCTCGAAGTAATCTCGGATCTCGATCCGAAATGTTCGACTTCGGGACACCATGCAATCTAATAATGCTACTAATATACATCTAGCTAAACTCTCTACTGACTGCTTCTTCTTCATGGGCAAGAAATGCGCAGTCTTCGAGAATCTATCTACCACTACCCAATCGAGTCATACCCATCTAGATCGAGGCAAACCCGAAACGAAATCCATAGTGACAGCTTCCATCCATACTGGGATCTCCATCTTTTGCATAAGACCAGATGGTCGCTGCCGGTCGGCCTTCACTTGTTGGCATACAAGACATCTAGACACATACTCGCTACATCCTCTTCATACCAGACCACCAAAAAGATCTCTTCAAATCCTGGTACATCTTAGTGTTACCCAGATGAATAGAGAATCTAGACCTATGAGCTATGCTAATACATGCTCACGGACATCTACGATGTCTGGAACACAAAAACGGTGATGGAATCTAATCACCATCCTCATCACGAGCAATGCCCGCCTTGCCCACTAACTCTTGGAGTCTAGGGTCGGCTTTCTGTTGCTCGATCACCTCATCCAACATCGAGACCTAATGGACAACTGAGCTACAAAAGCCTGGCACAATGATGGCTCTAACTCAGTCATCGCACACGCTGC
The DNA here is from genome assembly GCA_014218235.1 of Colocasia esculenta. Classification (NCBI taxonomy): domain Eukaryota; kingdom Viridiplantae; phylum Streptophyta; class Magnoliopsida; order Alismatales; family Araceae; genus Colocasia; species Colocasia esculenta. The sequence goes on from CM024758.1 coordinate 73,521,087, forward strand.
ATCCTCCAACATCTTCCAATCCTGCTGGAGAGACGACCTCTTCCTACTAAGGGCATCTGCTCAACATTCGCCTTTCCAGGATGATACTAGAGGTCGAAGTCATAGTCCTTCAGGAACTCAATCCATTTTCTCTGCCTAAGGTTTAATTCATTTTGGGAGAAAAGATACTTTAGACTCTTGTGGTCAGTGAACACCTCAAATCTGACACCATAAAGATAGTGCCTCCAGATCTTCAGTGCATGAACCACTGCCACAAGCTCAAGATCATGAGTCGGATAGTTTTGCTCATGCTCCTTCAATTGGCGAGAAGCATATGCTACTACCCTTCCTTGCTGCATTAATACACAACCAAGACCAATCCGAGATGCATGTCCGTGTAGATAGCAAAACCCTCTAAACCGCTCGGCAAAAACTAACACAGGAGCCGATGTGAGCTTAGTCTTCAATAATTGAAAACTACTCTCACATCCTCAGCAGACCAGACAAACTTTACTCCCTTCCTGGTTAGCTGAGTCAATGGTGCGGCGATGGATGAAAATCCCTCAATGAATCGCCGATAATAACCCGCCAGACCAAGAAAACTCCTAATTTCTGAAGGAGTCTTAGGAATCTCCCAATCCATACCGCTGGACCTTTGCTGGATCAACTGCTACTCCAGCACCGGAGATAACATGCCCAGGAAATGAACCTCGCGCAACCAAAAATCGCACTTGCTGAATTTTGCATACAGCTTGTGCTCACGGAGAACCTCTAACACTACCCTCAAATGCTGACGATGTGTGGCCTCATCCGGAGAGTAGACCAACACGTCATCAATAAAAACTACGACGAAACTATCTAGGTATGGTCTGAACACCCTGTTCATGAGATCCATGAACGTTGCCGGGGCATTGGTCAAACCAAAGGAAGAACCAAAACTCATAATGTCCATAACGGGTTCTAAAAGCCATCTTGGACACATCTTCACTCCTAATCCTCAACTGATGATAACCAGACCATAAATCAATCTTAGAAAAGACTGATGCATCTTGCAGCTGGTCAAACAAATCATCAATCCGAGGTAAGGGATACTTATTCTTCACCGTCACTTGGTTTAGCTTTCTATAATCATGCATAACCTAAGTGACCCATCCTTCTTCTTCACGAATAAGACAGGTGCGCCCCAAGGGGAAACGCTAGGGTGAATGAATCCCTTATCTAACAAATCCTGCAACTGCTTCCTTAGCTCAGCTAATTTCGCAGGTGCCATCCGATAAGTGCCTTCGAGATAGGAGAGGTGCCTGGAAGCAACTCTAGAGTGAACTCTATCTCTCTCTGGTGGCAATCCAGATAAATCATCAGAAAAACATCTGGAAACTCCCGCACTACATCAATCTCCGCAAGAGTGGGTGACTCATCAGCCTTGGGTACTAATACCACGCTGGCAAGAAAAGCGTCACAACCCTTGTTCACCATTCTCATTGCCCTCATGGCAGAGATGACAAACTTCCCTCTAAGTTCCTTGGCAAAGGATGAGAAAATTCATCTTCACCAGAATGCGGAAAATGATCTTCTTCCCACGACAATCTACTACGCATAGTGCTCCTCTAGCCAATCCAGACCAAGAATAGCATCGTAGTCCTTCATCTTTAGCAAGAAGAACACCCTTCTAGGACTCTATCCTCAATAAACCCGTAAAGACGGAATACACTTCTAAATCCTCAGACTCTCTACCCCTGACTCTAAGGCTAACTGTCTAGCAAAATGCTAGGAAATGAACGAGTGGGTAGCACCCATATCGAACAAAACCCGAGCATGCACACCTAAGAACAAAACCGTACTTTCGGTGACATGATCCACCTGCTCAGCGTCCTCACGAGCTAACGCAAACACTCGAGCTGGGGCTCGAGGTCTCCCTGGTCGTCCTGTCGCTGGCGCTCTGCTACTGCTGCTGCTGGGCTAGTGCCGCTCCACGCTGACCTCCCTGCTACAGTCTGGGGCAATCCTTCATCCTATGCTCGCTGCTCCCGCACTTCAAGCACTTCCTCGCCAACTTCCAACATTCCGTACCACCATGTGCCCTCCCGCAATGAGGACACTCCTTCTGGCCACTAGGGGAACGCTGAGAAGGTACCTGACTGCTTCCCGATGCCACGGGACGCTGCGGTGACTGAAAAGCCGCCTTCTTCCTCTCCTGCCTCTGGAAAGGAGCTGCAGGCCTCTTCTGAGAAGCCTTCTTCTCCTCCAAGTACTGCTCCATCTCTCCCTCCTGACGACACGCTGCGCTAAGGGCCTCATCGAGGGTACGATGGTCAAATGCCACCAACCTCGTCCTCAGTGATGGCCTCAGACCCATCACGAACTTCTTCGCCTTCCTGCGCTCATTAGCTACAATATGAGGGGCATACTTAGATAGCTCGGCAAACCTGGCCTCGTACTCCAGTACGGTCATGGAGCCCTGAGTCAAAGAGAGGAACTCCTGCTCCATCTTGTCCTGGATGTGCTCCGGAACAAACTTGGCTCGAAAAGCCTCACGAACTCGTCCCAACCATCTCCACAGCACCATCCTCGAACCTGGTACGTAACAACGAGGACCACCACACGTCGGCTCGCTCCTGCCAAAACACCCATAAGGACTAACCAACATAATCTATACTTAAGAAATAACCACCGAATTAATTTACACATACCTGTACTAAAGTGACCTTGTCATCCTCAGCGCACCTAATAGCCCGGAAGATCTTCTCGATCTCCCTCATCCAGCTCTCAGCAAGTAACGGGCGCTCTCCCCCTTAAAAGAGGGTGGCGACATCCTCTTGAACCGTTCCATGATGGAGGGTCCACCATGGTCCTGAGCCTGGGGAACTGGCACTTGAGCCTGCCACAGCAAACATCATAAGCAACACATATAGCATAGCAACATAGTAAACATATCATCAAGTAAAACAGACTACTCTGTCTATCATTCTAACCTGAGCCTCCAGCTGAGCCTGGAGTGCAGCCTGGGTGTGGGCCTGCGTCTGCATGGCCTGCACTAAACCCTGCATGAACACTCCATAGTCTACTGGTGGCGGTGGGGGAAGCACAGGACCCTGGGGTGCTGGGGCCCCTGTGCTCACCTGATCCTCACGCCGAGGCTCATCTCTCCTCTGCTCACCCTCACGAGCAGGAACACCACGCCTACCACGTGAAGCCATACCCTGCAAAATGATTTAATCACAAATTAGAACTAGACTATCTAATTTCTAACTATTTACTTATCTATGTGGACAATCTACACAGACTTAGCATACAATGAAGATGATGGTATGTGTATATTTATGTACAATTTCAGCCTGTAGCTCTGATACCAATCTCTGTAACGACCCTCCTTATATCGGTACGGTTACACCAACCCACATCGGTATAATGAACGCCGCTACAGTGGGACTTTACCCAACAATGTACAATTAGGCTGAAACATACACAAATATATGACACATGACAGCGGAAATGAAATAACTGGAAAGTAATCTTATTCCATCATCATCATTTATACACAGTCTATATAGAAAAGGAAAAGTAAATACTTCATAACTGAGAATTTCAATTATTACATTGTCCACATAAGACTACGCAGAGTCTTTTATTACATACTATGAAAGAAGAAAATACAATGTTGAATCCAAGACAAAAGTCTCCTACTCCCGCTCCGAGTCGCTCCTAACGATCTCCTCGGAAGAAGTAGAAATGTCTGCACCTGTACGCCGAAGCAAGAATGAGTCCAAAAGAACTCAACAAGTAACTCCAACCACACTAAACATACATACATCACATGACTTTTCACTTCTCATACTACACCATTATCATATAAAGCATGGATTTGATAATGTTTCAAAAACTAAACATGATTTCTACACATGTTACACATGATAAGTGATTTATAACAATTTACAATGACTTAAAACCTACTTTACAATATACTAAACTAAATCTCATTTAACTACATTCACATGCTAAGATAATAACCCTTTTAAACATGGAGTTTACACATATTACAAAAACATTCCTAGCATGGATTCTATGATCATTTTCACATGGTTAACACATCTACACACATGAATAGATTGCTGTTTTGACATGGATATATCACATTCATATAAAGAATTATCATTTTACATGTTATACCATTGATTCATATTCTCACCTAATCATTTACACAATTTCACTTATCTAGTTCACATGTTCACACTCTCACACACATGCTCACATATTCTTAATTATATGCCATGACACATAGTCCAAACCACCTCTAGAAGGACACACACTTGTCACATCACACACATATCTATCACTTAGACATTACAGTGATAAATCTTAGTTACTGCGCAGAAACGGGAGAAGCACTCTCCACCCTAACCAGCGGTACTTGTCCGCCTCCAGGATTTCTCCCAATGCCCCTGGGATATCACACACATATGAACCTTCCCGTAGAGACTTTACTACGGTACAGTTCCACAGCCCTCTAAGGTAGCAGTGCCACCCATTGGCACATTTACACATTTCTCTAATCTTTTAACACACACTTAATGCACAATTTAACACATTCCTTTCATGCTCATACATTCACATACTTCAGTATTAACTAGCATGGTACTACTGTTCTCAGTATTAAACAGATTCGAAACAAGTCTAATCACGCTGAAATTAGCAGATTTTATTAACAACCATTAACATGTATTATTGATCAATGTTCACATAAAACCAACATATGTAGTTACTGTCATCATTTCAGTACGAAAATTTAACCACAACTTCTTACAGGTTACCCATCATACATACCAAATTCGCATTTTTCTGAATTACACACAAATTATCAAATTTAACAGTAGTATTATACAAAGTAAACATAGTCAAACTAACATAGATTTTCATTGTTCAGACCCACAACTCATTTTACACATGGATACTGACAGTCCTAAACATATGTCAATCTCTAGGAATTTAACTATTTCCACACTATTTATCTGAATTTCTACACTAACAAAACATGCTTACTGTTTTACCATTCAGAAAATGTAATAGTTTATATAGATATCAGAAATTTCCCAAATTTCTACAGCATGAACTGAAACCCAAAAACACTGCACAGAAATTTTATGACACTTGGATTCCACACAGGGTTTCACAAACAAAATTTTACAAGATTAAAACATGTTTAACATGCATTTTAGAAATTTTAGATAAATAGGGTATTCCACAGAAATTCATAAAATTTGCACAGCATGATCAATAATGGAATTTTATAGCATATCACTTTTACATTATATCCTCATGTGCAAAAATCCGAAAAATAGGTCATATAGGTCAGACATGCACACTGTTGCAGTCTGGCGAACTTGACGGCATGCAGGTGGCCGTTTATCAGGTTAACGGCAACAAAATGTGCCGCCAACTAAAGATCTTAACGGCAAGGGATCCTGCCGTTAAGTTCCTGCCTGTGCAAAACACAGACTGCTCGCAAGAACTTGGTGAAATTGGGGTTCCAGGACACGAATAAAAATCCAAAAAATTCCTAGGACCTACTAGACGTACGTAGGAATGATGTAGAAGGGTTACTTGCCTCTTGGAAACTCCCAAGCAACGATTTAAGCTGGAGAAGCCCTCCTCAGCCTGAGCCAAAGAGTCCTCAAAACTCTATCGATCCGGGTTCTGTGTTGATCTCCTCTGCACACCAGTGTGGGGAAGTCGTCCCGGATGTTCAGAGCCCTCTCCAGTCATTGTAGAACGCCGGATGAAGCCTCCAGTCGTCGGATCAAGGGGTTCCAAAATCAGGTTTCGCACAGAAGATAGGGTTTTTGACAAAGGAGTCAAAAAGGGTTAGATCTGGCCGGAGATGGGGTGTTTTATAGAGCTAGGGTCGGCGACGTAATTGGGTAAGGCTGGGTTACCGTTGGAGAACGGTACCATAACAAGGGGCGAAGATTTTGGGGGCGTTTCCGGATCCGAAGATGCAACAGATCTGGGAGGTTAACGTCAACATCACAGGCCGCCAATTCTGAGTTGGCATCCATCGATGTGGCCGCTGACTCATCATCGACGTCAACTCATGTTGACGCCAACAGGTCGTCAAGACAGAACTTAAAGTACAGAAAACCTTATACATATACATATACCATACAACAATACATGTAATTTACAATGCATACCGTAAGTAATACTTGTTCATGCAATGTAATTGAATAAATAATGTGCACAATACAAATATACATTATATATACATATATACATAAGCAATCACCCAAAGATGAAAATCAAGGCCTTACAGACAAGCAGGAAATCAAGGTAAGCAGGAAGCATGATCATAACAGGCAGAGTTGCATATTGCAAGGATTCAAGGTGAATCATGCTTTTTAACATATCCAGATAACGCTACACAATTCAAGCTATGATCAAATCAAACATGTAATAGATGAACAGGAAATGGCCATTTCAAACGAATCAAACTTATCAAGTCAAACGAACGAATCAAACATATCATATCAAATAGCACATCGTGCTTCATTCATATCATATAACAAAAGGCACTTTCCAATCTTGAATACATATGGATGCCAATGCCAAGCACTGCTCAATTTGGTTGATCTATACTAGTATGTTGGGGTGCTCCTCCCCAGAACCAGATCAGGCCCCTATTGCACAGACATTTGATCAAGGATATCATCCCAACAGCAGTGCCGAATTCAAATCATTATGGCCATTCAGAGTCAAGAAGGACAGACTTGTAAGATATCAAAGAGGCCAATAACATTGACTCAGATCAAGGAACTTCAAGAGTGCAGATTGCCAAGAAGTCAAATAGGCATGTTAGATCAAGCAATGCTGTAAGCTCAAAGGGTTTCCGATGCATTTCTTTTGATTTTAGATTCAAGACGAGCAGATTTAAAGCTGAACTTTCAGTTGAATCACAAAAGATAGAAATCAAGACACTTTAAGAGTCATTCGAATAATCTTCACCTTCTTATCACTTTTACATATACAAGATTCTAAGGTTGCTATCATATTGGTTGCTCTTCTATAGGACAGATCATGGTGGTCGGAAGGGCCAATCAAATTGAAATGTACAAGAAGGAACAGTCGAGGTGGCCAGAAGGACCAATCGGAGTTGCCACAAAGGAACAGTCATAATTGTCTCAAGGGGCAGTCATAATATGTCAAAGAGAACAGTCGAAGTGGCCAGTCAAAGTTGACAGTCGAAGTGGCCAGTCAAAGTTGACAGTCGAAGTGGCCAGTCAAAGTTGATAGTCGAAGTGGACAGTCGGAGTTGCCATGAGGGCTAGTCAAAGGTGCAGATCAAGAGTGCCACAAGGCCATTAAAAGTTTGTCAAAAGAGAACAGTCGAGGTGGAAAAAGGGACATTCGAAGCTTAACAAGAAAGAACAGTCGATGTGTCAAGAGACTTAGACAAGGATTCCAACAAGGGGGTTGATGGAATCAGCATATGATCAATCTGAAGTCTGCATTTCCAGTCTAATGGTTCAAGAAATGCATGGTGACATAGACAAATCAGATGGGTCCTATCTGGAAGGTCAGGAAAAATCTGGGCATGTTTCCTAGGAACAAAGGTCAGGTTCCCTAGGAACATGTTGAAACAAGGTGAATCTGGCGGGGGTGTGAGGTTCAGAAAATCCTAACCCTCTACTGATCAGACATTTAGGCAAATCATAAGTGCTCCACTAAGCTCTTAACATAGAAAGATCCAGGAATACTTTGAACAAGAACAAGCATTTTAATTTGTGCCCGAGAAACCTACCTTTTTTGTTGCTCCTTCAAATCCACTCCTTATGTTTTGATGTCGTGCAAGAAGAAGAAGAACTCCTTGAACTCCTTGAATTCCAGCTTCCACAGGTTGAGGCAGTGGTCCAAGGATGAAGAACTTTCAAGTCCTCCGAGCTTCAAGCTCCAAGCTACAGGGTCATTCCTCCAGCTCCGGAGTTCTTCCTTCTGTCAGACTTCCAAGCTCTTTAGCAGTTGTTTTTAAGAAAGGGTAGAAGGGACTCTCAAGCTCCAAAATTTCCCCTTGGGTCCACTCAGGTTAAGGTAATAGGATGCAGGGAAGGCTCCAACCTGCCTTTAGGAATAAGAAGAAGGCATAAAGTTCGGCCAAGAAAGGTCGTGGGCTTATTTAAGGGGTCTTTGGTCCCATTAAGACCCTTTATTTAATCCTTCAGAAGGGACAAAAGAGGACAAAAAGTCCAAGCTGGCCATACATAGGCCATGCCCCAAACCATACCCTACCATACCTAACATTGACTTGGTCTGCAAGAAAGACAGATAGTCAAAATCTGTCATACTTCAGACCATACCCTCATACTTATCCTTGACTTGATCTGGAAAAAGGACAGACCCACCATGCCTAGGCCATGCCTTTTACCAACTCCTAAAATGGTGTGCCTAAGGGTCAGTTCTAAGCACAAACTATCCAAATCTTTCCCATATTTAAGTCTCCAGACAGTCCTGTTATGATGGGAGGGCAAGGCCTCCATCGCTTTGTGTTCAAGAGCCATATCGATTGCTATATAACGAGGCAATCGATGATTGAATATCCAGACAATCGATTGTAACAAGGCAATCGATTGAAGGAAACATCGATTACTAACCAACATCGATTACTACTTAAAATCGATTGCGGAACCACATCGATTGTCTACATCGATTGCGGACCAACATCGATTACTATTTAAACATCAATAGTTCCATTTGAACATCGATGAAACATCGATTGTTCACTTGAACATCGATTACTAAGGAAACATCGATTGTTCTTTTGAACATTGATTACTAAAGGAAACATCGATTGTTCTACTTGAACATCGATTGTTCACTTGAACATCGATTACTAAAGGAAACATCGATTACTAACCAACATCGATTACTACTTAAACATCCATTGTTCCACTTTGAACATCAATTACTAAGGAAACATCGATTATTCACTTGAACATCGATTACTAAAGGAAACATCGATTGTTCTACTTAAACAATTATTACAAAAGGAAACATCGATTACTTATACTCGTCATGCACGTTTTCTTCACGATCAGTCGAAGCTAACTTCGTCATATCCGAAGTTTTGCTTCGATTGACATCGTTATATTTTGACCAGTAGAAGGGTTGGTGAGTTGCAACTAGTTGAGGGGGTACCAGTGATTCCTTTTATTGACTTTTTTTTATTATTATCCTGATTGAATCCTTAATCAATCTTGTCCATTAATTTATCTCCATTTATTGGGATTTAAAAATCCAGGTTGTTACATATTAGTGTATATTTTTCCTAGATTCTTTAAGTCATTTGTCAATAGAGTTAATCTACCATACATCTCTAAGATGGTTTCATCATTTTTCATTTTAAACGCCTCGTACTCAGAAATCAGCATATTGGCTTTAGTTTCCTTTACCTTATAAGTACCTTCATAGATTACTGTCAAACGATCCCATACTTCCTTGGTGGTGGCGCATGAGGAGACTCTTGCAAACTCAATAGGGTGAAGAGAGCATTGCATGATGTTCATGGTGCTCTAGTTGGCATCGGACTTCTTGATTGTTAGGGAGTCCATTTCTCATCATCTTCTGGGAGCTCGTATGGTCCACTACTAACCACCTTCCAGATCTGATGACTTTGGGCTTTTAGGAAGACCTGCATGCGAGTTCTCCAGTAAGGATAGTTTGATCCATCAAAATAAGGAGGCCTAAAAATAGAGTGTCCTTCTGGCATATATCCCCTTAGATCCATTTCACCTAAACTCTTCGAGCTGTTAACCACAAGAAAGGAGAACTTGTATCTGATACCAATTGTTGGATCTTAGATGCGGTGATATGACAAATATAGAAGGGGGGTGAATAAATTTGTAGCAAAAAACTTATGCAATTAAAATTGTATCAAATTAAAATAATATTCAATCAAATACCCACTGATTGGATGATCTTGTAGCAAATCAAAGCATGTTAAATCATCAACCAGACAATGTGTGCGTGGTTAGAATATTATCAAGATCTATACAAGCATCTAGCACAAGAACAACAAGGCAAACCACTACACAAGGTATTTTTAAGGTGGTTCGGCTCCAAAGAGGAGACCTACATCCACCCCTCACTTAAACCAAGTGAGGCTTCACTAAACCGTTGATTCACAGCTTTAAACACCTATTGGCTCACAGCTTGACCACCGACACACAGCTTGACTACTAATTCACAGCTTCTTCGTTGATTCACAACTTCAAGAACCACTGATTACACAGCTTATCTGCTGATTCATAGCTTCAAGAACCGCTTACTCACAACTTGACAACTGCTGATTGCATAACTTATCTGCTAATTCATAGCTTCAAGGTCTAATAGACCTCAACAATGCACACACAACACAGTGTGGGATCACCACTCCTAACACACGTAGGAGCACCAAAGAGTTCTGAATCGTATAAAAAGAAAAATAAGTTGCTCAAAAGAATTTGAGTTCAGAGAAGCAAATCCTCAAGCATCTGTCCTTCGATCTCTTCTTCTTCTTCTGAGTTGATCAAATTGATCTCAAATTCTTCAAGTCTTGATAGCCTGGATTATGCTTCAGATTATCTTGCATGCCTTCATCATCTTGATGTGTTGCTGAAGCGTGTTGATCTAATCTTCTTAGAATCAGGCTTGGCTGGCAATACTCTATTTTTGGCTTCAGTAGATATGGCGTTGGTGAAGTTTCATCTGGCACATCATCATCGCAGTCTTCTTCTCCTGCTATGCACTTCTTCTTCTGCTCTTTTGCTTCCTCTTCTTCTGCTCGCTACTCTCTCTCTTTTCTCCCTGGCGGCGCTGAAATATTCTTCCCTTCTTTTTCTGGGTGCAACTTTTTTAGATGAGACAAAGGACACATTTATAGCCCTCATCATTGACTTCGTACTGGGGATGCGAGAGTACCACAATTAGGGTTGTTCATACACCCTTTAGTGACATGTGCTTTTGGCCCCCTGACACGTACTGCCGCTGTTGGCGTTGAAATTGCGGTTGTCGACAGACGCATCCTGGTTGTCGACAACTACTGCTTGAATCCGTCTATCTAGAAGCTATTTTGTCAAGATCTTTCCTTATCTATCGACAACGATCCCAGGCTGTCGATAGACACTGTTGTATTCAAAGACGACTCTTGTGTGTTCCTTGATTTTGGTCACAGGAGAGCACATCTATGTCGACACACTTCTTGGATTGTGTCGACACACTTGGCTTGGTTGTGTCTTGGCCCTGCACATAGGCATTACCCAATTTAATAAGCATTAATAAACAATCATTTAAATGAAGCAATTTAACTTCGACTGCCAAAGAGTCGACTGTCAGAACTCTGACTTTCGAAGAGTTGAATGCCAACACTTCGACTTTCAAGGAGTTGAATGTCAACTCTGACTTTCAAAGAGTTGAATGTCAACACTCCAACTTTCAAAGAGTCGAATGTCAACACTCCAACTTTCAAGGAGTTGAATGTCAACTCCGAATTTTAAAGAGTCGAATGTTAACTCTCCGACTTCGAAGGAGTTGAATGTCAGAACGACGACTTTCAAACAGTCAAATGTCAACACTCCGACGTGCTGTGCTTCGACTGATAACGAACAAAACTAAACATCCGAAGCAACAATTATGCAAGTAACTATAATAACCGGTACGTTTGGATCGTTGTTTACCGGGTTTGGGGGACAGTGTGTGGCCCATTGGTAGACCATGTGAGTCTACATGTGTGTTTACAGGTTGGTGTGGCAGGTTGGGAGGCTAGAGGGTTGAAAATTCCAGCCCAAACATACCTCTGTCAGGCTCATTAAGAACGCGACAAACACAGACGTCGCGATTCTTACATGAACGCGACCACCTAACCTATCGCGATTTAGAACCGCTTTTACGTGGGCGTGGCTGCATGCGCGCCGCGTGGCGCATGCAGCGACGTCGGAGTTGAATCGCGTCGGCGGGGTACGTCGTGTTTCTAAACGCAACGGCCCGATACGTCACGATTTAAACTCAGAGTATTTTGAGCTTTTGCCCATGGCCGAACAGTGCAGTGGCATTGTTCAGCTGGGGAAGGTCTTGCTGAGGGATTCTGGGTGATTTCTGATGTTTTGGTGTCCGTTCGTGTGAATCTGGCACGAGGAGGTGCTTCGGAGCGCAGGGAACGTCCGGACGGTGTGGATTTGCATTTGGTAGGGGAATTCTACCCTATTTTCCATTGTATGGACTGTGTAGGTTAGGTTTGTGGATTTTGGTTTGGAAATTGCATAGACATGGTAGAGAGCATGCCTAGGGTTTGCTATAAACAATTATTTCCTGCTTTATAAATATGTACAGCCCTTTGGTGTGATTTCTGGAATGATAGTTTAGGGTTTGTTCTTGCTGTCAAAAAGGCGACAGAACCAGTCGTCGTGTTTTGTGTGAACGCGACGACTAGGCCCGTCGCGATTCAGACCTTAAGGCGATGGGTTGGTTCGTCGCGATTCAAGTCGATTGGCGACCACTGTGTTGGTCACGGTTTAGAGTGTGGCCACCCGAGCTCTGGGGTTCTATGGCCAGTCTACCTGATTTTTGTGGTACATTGCTTGGGTGGTGTTGGCTAAGCAATGTAGGGTCTGTATGGGTTGTGTCGGCTTATACGGTGGTCGATAACGATGAGTTTTGCTTGGAAATGTGTGCATAGCGGTTGTGTTGTAATGCCTCCCGTGGTTACCTCTCCAGTCGGTTATCCTAGCACCGGTGCTTAGGGCTTGTCCCGGTACAGTGAGTACTGTCAAGGTTTGTGTCGTCTTCCTGGACACCCTCACTCCTGAGTTTGAGTTGTACGCCCGACTGAGGGAAAGACGACAGGGGCAGTGACTCGTGTTTGTGGGTGTGCGGTCGCTTGTAGGGCACTCGTGGTTAGGGGACGGACACCAGTAGACATACTGGTTCCCAGCTAGTCCTATTTCTAGTGCCTTACTTTAGGGTTCTCGGTCGGAGTCCCTAAAGGTGTCAGGCTTGGGCCTGCAGCTGTGTGGTCTGCAAGAGTGGTGTTTGTTGTCTCCATAATTCTTGACCTTGTTGAGGTGGAGCGGTAGCTGGACCTTTCGTCCGTGGCTGCGATGCTGAGAGGTAGACTTGTGTTGTTTGTCCGGGTCTGTGGTTAGTGTCGCGAACCATTTCTCATGACTCGTGTGCGGCGTGCCCTTCTTTAGCTTGTACATATGTACGTGGTTTGCCGTTTATTTATTTACAGCTATACCATCATGCATAAATGGTGATATATTTTAATTGCTTTACAGCTTTGCTTACCATATCTGTTGTACATTGTTTTTCCTGGCTTTGGGGGAGTTGCCCTACTGAGCCAGTGACTTGTGAGGCTCACCCCTTCTTCTTCCAGGTGAAGAAGAGCAGGAGGGTTCCCGTCCCTCTTTTAGTTCCGGTCAGCACCGTAGTGGAGTCAGGCATTCGTCACCAACAGAGTAATACTTTTACTTGTTGAGCCTTGGGGTTTGTCCCAGGCTGTTGTATTTTGTACCATGACTATGATATGGAACTGAATATGTACATTTTATATGGATATATGTGAGAAATGGTATCTTATATGTGTTCAGTGTGTTCTTTTATATTTCCACGGACATGTTGTGTTGATATCCCTTGCGAGGATATGGCTCGTTCTCAGGAGACGGAGTCGTGTCGGACACATTATCAGGTTAACGGGTCCGAACGGAGAGGACCATCACAGTTGGTATCAGAGCAAGGTCCGTGTAAATATGAAGGAATAGGAAATGTACATAGTTTGTTCCCTACTATAGTCCACTGCTGGTAGTCGGCCCTGTTTTTGTAATGATATGGTTGTGTGTTGTGTGGATTGGAATGTTGTATGTGCAGACTTATAAATGGCTGATAGGAGAGATTGGGGAGGTGGAGGTGATGAGCCAGAGGAGACCACACATCAGATGATAGAAAGGTTGTGGGACAGCATTACACAGATTCAGACACGATTGGACCAGCAGCCCCCTGTTCAGCCAGCAGCTATTGCACCACTAGTGGGGGAGGAGACAGTACCAGTGCCACTAGTACCACCTTTCGGAGTTGAGGTACCACCTGTAGTACCTTTACCCCCGGTTGTACCAGTACGGCCAGCTAGTGTGGAGGAGTCCACGATGTTAGTGGAGAGGTTCCTACGTTTGCAGCCACGTACATACTCGGGAGGTCCGAATCCAGATACATCTGAGCATTGGGTGTACGAGATAGAAAGAGTATTTGCTATAATGAGGTGTCCACAAGCTAATAGAGTTATCTTGGCTACTTATCAGTTGAGGGAATTTACGTAAGAGTGGTGGAGACTCAAGATGCATACCGTGTTTGCAAGACGAGCGGAGGATACCATCACATGGCTGGAGTTTCTTGAAGTATTCAACAACACTTTCTTTCCGGTACAAATTTAGCAAGCCAAGAGGGAGCAATTCAGAACATTACAACAAGGATTTCAGCAAGGTCGAGGCTATAAGCCGGAGGCAGAGGAATCTCAGCAAAGCACCGCTAGGAATCCCACAGAGTTTAGATGCTACAATTGTGATCAGCTGGGGCATTTATCCAAGAAGAGGTAGCTATGGTAGAGGGGCACCACAACAGCAGCAGCCATCAGCCGAGCGAGGTAGAGGCACACCATACCAGAGAGGAGGAGGACGAGGACGAGTGATGGCAATCACAAGGGCTCAAGCGGAGGCGTCAAATTTGATTGAAGGTATTATATCACTTCTTGAATTTTTTGCTAGAACGTTAATTGATCCAGGTGCATCACATTCTTTCATTTCTGAGGATTTCATTGATAATATGATACATCCATTTGAGGAGAGGCAGTGTGAGCTTGTGGTAGAGGTTCTTCCGGGGATTTCATGCTTACTACTTGTTACTTGGATGAGGTTCCCATTATGATACAAGGTAATCAGATGCCAGCCAAATTGTATGCACTACAGTTAAAAGAGTATGATGTGATATTGGACATGGATTGGTTGGAAGCATGTGGGGCAGTAGTTGATTGCAGAAAGAAGAGAGTAAGGTTCACCCATCCAGGAGGGGATATGTTTGAGTTCTAAGAATGCTATTCTATACCCCTAAGTTTATCATTTCTGCTCTTAAGGCTAGGAAATTGATTAATGCAGGGTGTGTAGCTTATTTGGCATCAGTTAGTCTGGTTGAGGCAGGTAAGACAGTGGATATGGTACCAGTAGTTAAAGAGTTTGTGGATGTGTTCTCGGATGAGTTACCAGGTTTGGCACCGCATAGAGAGGTGGATTTTATAGTGGAGTTGCAGTCGAGTAGTATGCCCATTTCCAAAGCACCATACAGGATGACACCTGCAGAGTTGAAAGAGTTGAAGAAATAGTTGCAAGAATTATTAGAGAAGGGTTTCATTCGGCCTAGTCACTCACCATGGGGAGCACGGTTTTGTTTGTTAGGAAAAAAGATGGCAGCTTGAGAATGTGTATTCATTACCGCCAGTTGAATCAGGTTACAATAAAGAACAAGTATCCACTCCCTCAAATTGATGACTGTTTGATCAACTGCAATCAGCAAAGGTGTTCTCCAAGATAGATTTGAGATCGGGGTACCATCAGTTGAGAATCCGAGAAGAAGATATCGACAAAATGACATTTAGAACATGGTATGGGCATTATGAGTTTGTGGTTATGCCATTTGGACTAACCAATGCACCTGCAGCATTTATGAATTTGATGAACATGATTTTCCATCCATATTTAGACCGGTTTATTGTGGTGTTCATTGATGATATCTTAGTGTATTCAGCCTCAGAAGAAGAACATGCAGCTCATTTGAGGGTTACATTGCAGACATAAGAGAGCATCAGTTATATGCAAAATTCAGTAAGTGTGAGTTTTGGCTGAAAGAGATACAGTTTCTGGGGCATGTTATTCAAGTGAAGGTGTTGCAGTTGATTCAGCAAAAGTAGAAGCTGTTATGAAATGGGAGGAACCAAAGACAGTGTCAGAGATCAGGAGTTTCCTTGGTATGGCAGGCTACTACAGACAGTTTATCCAAGACTTCTCAAAGATTGCAGCACTAATGACAAGGCTTACTAGGAAAGGAGTACCATTTGTATAGTCATCCAATTGCAGATGTAGTTTATGGAATTGAAGAAGCGGCTCACTTCAACACCAATATTGGAAATCCCGTCAGGCCGAGGTGGTTTTGTATTGTATACAGATGCATCTAGAAGAGGACTTGGAGCAGTGTTTATGCAACGTGAAAAAGTGGTGGCTTATGCATCAAGACAATTGAAGCGGCACGAGGAGAATGACCCCACCCATGACTTAGAGTTGGCAGCAGTTGTGTTTGCATTGGAGATATGGCGGCATTATTTGTATGGTGAAAGATTTGAGATTTTCACGAACCATAAGAGCTTGAAGTATATCTTTTCACAGAAAGATTTGAATTTGAGATAACGCAGATGGATGGAGTATTTAAAAGACTATGATTTTAGTTTAGCGTATCATCCAGGCAGGGCAAGTTGAGTCCCAGGTATGTGGGTCCATTTCAGATTCTAGAAAGGATTGGTGAGACAGCGTATAGGTTGGAGCTTCCAGTAGATTTTACGGATGCCCATGATGTGTTCCATGTCTCAATGCTAAGAAGATACATTCGGGATCCTTCTCAGATTGTCAGCTACACACGGGATGACTTGATGCCAGATATATCCATGCCAGGATATCCAGTGATGATTACAGGTCGCCGAACACAAAGGTTGAGGAATAAGGACATTGAGCTGGTAAAGATTAGGTGGGAGAATGGATAGGGTGGTGAAGACACTTGGGAATTGGCCGATGAGATGTACAAGACGTATCCATACTTGTTTGAGTAAGCGTTAAATTCTTTTTAGGTGATAGTCGTATATGTATTGCATTGTTAATTGTGTTTATTCCTTTAATTTCAAGGACGAAATTCTTTTTAGGTGATAGTAATGTAATAACCGATACGTTCGGATCGTTGTTTACCAGGTTTGGGGGCCAGTGTGTGGCCCATTGGTAGACCATGTGAGTCTACATGTGTGTTTACAAGTTGGTGTGGCAGGTTGGGAGGCTAGAGGGTTGGAAATTCCAGCCCAAACAGACCTTTGTCGGGCTCATTAAGAATGCGACGAACATAGACGTTGCGATTCTTACATGAATGCGACCACCTAACTTGTTGCGATTTAGAACCGCTTTTACGTGGGCGCGGCTACATGCGCGCTGCGTGGTACATGCAGCGACGTCGGAGTTGAATCGTGTCGGCGCGGTACGTCATGTTTCTAAACGTGACGGCCCGATACGTCGCAATTTAAACTTAGAGTATTTTGAGCTTCTGCCCATGGCCGAATAGTGCAGTGGCACTGTTCAGCTGGGAAAGGTCTTGCTGAGGGATTCTGGGTGATTTCTGATGTTTCGGTGTCCGTTCGGCATGAATCCAGTGCGAGGAGGTGCTTCGGAGCACGGGGAACGACCGGACGGTGTTGGATTCATGTTTCCTTTGTTGGTAGGGGAATTCTACCCTGTTTTCCATTGTATGAACTGTATAGGTTAGGGTTTGTGGATTTTGTTTGGAAATCGCATGGACATGGTAGAGAGCATGCCTAGGGTTTCATATAAACAGTTATTTCCTACTTTATCAATATGTACAACCCTTTGGTGTGATTCTGGAATGATAGTTTAGGGTTTGTTCCTGCTGTCTGAAAGGCGACGAAACCAGTCGTCACGTTTTGTGTGAACGCGACGACCTAGCCCGTCATGATTCAGACCTTAAAGGCGACGGCTTGGTCTGTCGCGATTCAAGTCGATTGGCGACCACTGTGTTGGTCGCAGTTTAGAGTGTGGCCACCCGAGCTCTGGGGTTCTATGGCCAGTCTACCCGGTTTTTGTTGTAGATTGCTTGGGCGGCGTTGGCTAAGCAATGTAGGGTCTGTATAGGTTGTGTCGGCTTATACCGTGGTCGATAACGATGGGTTTTGCTTGGAAATGTGTGCATAGCGGGTTGGGTTGTAACGCCTTATGTGGTTACCTCTCCAGTTGGTTACCCTAGCACCGGGTGCTTAGGGCTTGTCCCGGTACAGTGAGTACCGTTAAAGTTTGTGTCGTCTTCCTAGACACCCTCACTCCTGAGTTTGAGTTGTACGTCCGACTGAGGGAAAGACGACAGGGGGCAGCGACTCATGTT
Organism: Colocasia esculenta; assembly: GCA_014218235.1. NCBI lineage: Eukaryota > Viridiplantae > Streptophyta > Magnoliopsida > Alismatales > Araceae > Colocasia > Colocasia esculenta. Next base: position 73,539,276 of record CM024758.1, read on the forward strand.
TATGGGTGTGCGGTCGCTTGTAGCACGCTCGTGGTTGGGGGATGGACACCAGTAGACGTACTGGTCCCCAGCTAGTCCTATTTCTAGTGCCTTACTTTAGGGTTCTCGGCCGAAGTCCCTAAAGGTGTCAAGCTTGGGCCTGCAACTGTGTGGTCTGCAGGAGTGGTGTTTGTTTGTCTCCACAGTTCTTGACCTTGTTAAGGTGGAGCGGCAGCTGGACCTTTCGTCCATGGCTACGAGGCTGAGAGGTAGACTTGCTTTGTTTGTTCGGGTCTGTGGCTGGTGTCGCGAACTAGTTCTCGTGACGTGTGCGGCGTGTGCCTTCTTAACTTGTACATGTGTACGTGGTTTGCTGTTTATTAATTATAGTTGTACCATCATGCATAGGCGGTGATATATTTTAATTGCTTTACACTTTGCTTACCATATCTGTTGTACATTGTTTTTCTCGGCTTTGGGGGGAGTTCCCCTACTTAGCCAGTGACTGTGAGGCTCACCCCTTCTTCTTCCAGGTGAAGGAGAGTAGGAGGGTTTCCGTCCCTCTTCTAGTTCCGGTCACCACTGTAGTAAAGTTGGGCCTTCGTCATCAGCAGAGTAATACTTTTACTTGTTGAGCCTTGGGGGTTTGTCTCGGGCTGTGTGATCTTGTACCATGACTATGATATGGAACTGAATATGTACATTTCGTATGGATATATGTGAGAAATGATAGTCTTATATGTGTTCAATGTGTTCTTTTATATTTCAACGGACATGTTATACTGATATCCCTTGCGAGGCTACAACTCGTTCGTGGGAGACGGGGTCGTGTCAGGCACGTTTTGGGTTAACGGGCCCGAACGGCGAGGACCGTCACATTAACTATATGGTGAGTCAGTCTATGAAATGCAAACATTGTTTAAGGGGAATTCAACATGAGGGCACTAATGGTATCAGCCAAACAATGATTTTAAGGTATCATCATGATTCACAAAATTATGTCAACATATGTCATCATCAAAACAAACTAAAATAAAGAATGTAGTTGTTCACATAACCATAATTCAACAAGCTAATAGGGTGTTTGGGAGCAATTTAAAAAAACTATTTCTACCTAAAAAATCATGTTGTGTTCGTTTTTAACTTTAAATTTAAAATTATGAAAATGTGATGTTATCTGTTGGTTTAAAATATCAAAAATTTTAAAATTATTGATATGTTTGAGGCGCAGGTGGGTGGGGGGGGGGGGCGCCAGGGAGGGCGGCGGGGGGGGGGGGGGGGGGGGGGCGGGGCTGGGGGCGGGGGAGGGGGGGTGGGTGGGGGTTTGGGGCGAAGCGGGTGGGATTAGGGGCGAGGGAGGGGGGCGAGGGTGCAGGGGGCGGGGGGGGGGGGGGGGGGGGGAGGGTGTAGGGCGGGTAGGGGTTCGGCGGGGGGCAGGGCAGGTGGGGCTGGGGGGCGCAAGGCGGGCGGGGTGGAGGGCGGCGGGGGGGGGGGGGGGAGGGTGCAAGAGGGGTGGGGGTCCGGCGGGCGGGGCTGGGGGCGCAGGGCAGGCGGGGGGGGGAGGGCGGGGGCAGTTGGGGATTCCGGGGTGGGGGAGGGGGGGGGGAGGGCGCAGGGTGGAGGGAGGGCGGGGGGGGGGGGGGAGGGGTAGGAGGGTGGGGCTGGGGGGCGCACGGCGGGCGGAGGGGGGGGGGGGGGGGGGGACGTTGGGGGTTCCACGGCAGGGGAGGGGGGGGGGAGGGCGCAGGGAGGGCGGGGAGGGTGCAGGGCGGGTGGGGGTTCTGACGGGGCGGGGTGGTGGGTGGGTTGGGGCGGGGGGGCTGGGGTCGCAGGGGGGGGGGGAGGGCGGGGGCGGTTGGGGGTTCGGGGGGGGGAGGGGGGGGGGGGTGGGGCTAGGGGCGGAGGAGGGGGGGGGGGAGGGCGCAGGGCGGGCGGGGGGGGGAGGGTTGCGGGCGGGTGGGGGTTTCGGCGGGGCGGGGCAGGTGGGGCTGGTGGCAGGGAGGTGCCGCGGTGGGGGGGGGGGGGGGCGCTGGGGGGGGGGGGTGGTGTGTCGCCGTGCAGGGGGGCGCCGACGGGGGGGGGGGGGGGGTGCCGCGGTGCAGGGGGGCGCCGGCGGGGGGGGTGGGGTGCCGGTGCCGCGGTGCAGGGGGGCGCCGACGGGGGGTGGGGTGCCGCGGTGCAAGGGGAGAGGCGGTGCGTTTTTAAAATAAAAATAATTTGTACTTTTTTTTTTTGAAGAAATTTACATAGGATAAAAATTCTTCTCTAAAAAAAATTTACTTACCAAACGTATCTGTGGTCTGTTCTCTCTCTTTTTAAAATTTTAGAGAAAAAAAAGATAAAAAAACTGCAACCAAACACCCTATAAAAATTGTAAGTCGATGCCCTAGCCCGACACGCAAGGGGGAACAAGTGGGGTGTGAGTAGTAGCGACTGTGGGGTCGGTCAAGCGTTGACGTGGTCTTGGTTGCGCCATCCACCACTTGCCCATTTGGCAATAATTTAAAAAAATACAAACAAAATAAGTAAGAGAACAACCTTGTCTCTTTCTCTAACCCAATCACGACTCCACAACGGACGAGGGTTGATCTCCGCCGTGCAGAGCGGGAACAACCGTTGGACGAGGGCCGAGATCACTCTACGTGGTGTGGGCCGCTTCTGGACTGGTCAGCATGTTGCCTTCCTTTGTGCGTGGTGGGGCCCACGCCGGACAAAGCCGAGATTGTCCCTGCACCCCCGGCTTTGGTTGTTGTTTCCACGCGGTTTCGAGAGAACTGGACACCCCGAATTAAAGAGAGCGCGTTTTTTTTTGTTGGGGAAAGAGTGGAGGACCACCATCACGACCCACCAGCGGGCCCACGTTGGTCCACCTCTCCGCCCACCCGAACCCGTCCGAGCCCCGAGGGGGTAACTCCACCGTTCATTTGGGGCTCGCGTGGACGTGTCCGATGGGAGCCGCCCGGAGAGTCGATGCTGGGCCAGAAAGAGGTCGCATTCCGGCCGGGTGCGGTCCCGCTGTGCCCCAGAAGAGAGGAGGGGCGCAGGACAGGACCGGGCAGGCCACAATCAGGCCGGTCGTCCCCACGCGGAGTTTCTGACGTGGCAGCGCGTCCCGTTCCGGTCGGGTGGGGGGGGGGGGTGGAGATGGAGATGGTGGCGCACACAGCAGCGGGTCGTGGCAGCGCCTACCTGGTCGCTCTGGTGCACGTTAATCCCTCCCTCCCTCATCCAGGGCGGGGAACGCTTCGATGTTGTACGGTGAACGCTAAGCTTTCTGTGAGAGGAGGAACGAACTTATGTGGCGACAAACATTTGTATAGTTCTTATCGTTATCTCGCTGGATGTATTTTAACTGCCAGGATCTCTCATCGATGCGCACCTTCCCGATGCTTGCCGTTACGTAACACTTGGCAATTCTGATCTCAGGGGCGTTGCAGACAAGTCAGCAGCAGTTGCAAAGCCCCGGCCATGACCCAAAAAAGAAGAGAGAGAGAGAGAGAGAGAGAGAGAGAGAGAGAGAGAGCTCTCTCTTTACCCGTCCTCCTCTTCCTTGTCTTCTTTTCCTCTTCCTACGGCAGAGAAGGAGAAGGGGAGAACAACGACGAGAAACCAGAGGCGTCCATTTATATTCATCTTTTCCACCTTCGTTTCTATTTTTCCCCCTTTTGTTCACATTCGTCCGATCACTTGTCCGAGAATTTCGACGTCCTTGCCGATCCGATCTGATCACCGCGGCTGGATTTCGAATTCCCGGTACTCGTGTAGGGACATGCTCGGTTGTGCGGCCTTGGCGGTGGAATTCTAAGTTTGATTCGGGTTACCGGGAGGAGGGGGGAGGGGCAGGGGGAAACGGTGGCGGAAGGGTTGAGAGGATGATGATGTCGGCGGCCACGGCGGCCACGAAGGCCGGAGGGGATCGGATGGTGCCGCTGGCGGTGCTGCTGAAGCGGGAGCTGACAAGCGAGAAGATCGAGAAGCCGGAGATCCTGTCGGGGCTGGCGAGCCAGACAAAGAAGGGGGAGGACTTCACCCTCCTCAAGGCCGAGTGCCAACGTTGTGCCGGGGACGGCGTCAGCACATTCTCGGTTTTTGGGGTAAATTCCAGAGGCTTCTTTCCTTTTCTTCAATTGCTCCAAGCCGGCCACGTTTTTAGATTTGTCTTGCATATTTCCATTTTTTTCTTCGCACTAAAGTTCATCACGAAGATTGATGCTTACTCACCTTTCCCGTTCCATGATGGCAACGTTTGGATTGAAATGGGCCAGGTTGAAACACACATTTCGATGATTGATGTAATATGTCCCTTGATATCGAGGATAATAGCGTAATTTGCCGTTTGAATATACATCAAAATTTCTCTTTCTTTTCATTTGTCAAAGCTTTACGTGAGAGAAAAATCTCATGATTTGAGATTGATTGGATGACCAACATTAGGATATTGGCAGCGTTTGGGAAACATGTTTGGGGTGATTTTATGTTTCAAAATTACTGACAACGCCAGAAGCTTTCCTAAAGGTTTCCTGCTGGGCATAGGCTTGCGTGGGAGCCGATTTTAAGGCAGAGGTGAGAGATAGAAAGAACTGTTTCTCTCTCTCCTATCTGCACAAAAGTGGAAAAGAAGCCGCGTCTCATCTCTTTGGAAATAAAAAAGAGATAAATTTGTCAGTGTGTCCAGTTAAACCCTTCTTTAACTGTGTTGAAACTTGAAAGTGCGTTTTCATTTTTTTACAATTTTTTTAACATTCAAACTGTACGCGGCATCGTCGCCCGACAACATCAGCATTTAATGCCCCGAGCCGAAATCACACGGTTCTCGACGTGAGCTGTTTTTGAGTTTCAAAAAAAAAGCTTTCTTCGTTGAGATGCCAACGGCAAGTGAAGAGGATGAAAGGATTGCGGCCTTTTGGATGTGGGGTGTCCAGAGAAGGAAAGCCTTGGGTGTTTGGATATATTCATGCCAATTTTATTTCGTCTATCATGTCTGAATACCCGTGTCCATCCATATGTTTAAAATTCTAAAAAAATTGTTACTTTTTTTTTCTATGGTTATGCTTATGGTTTTTAGCCACTACAATATTATCTACTGAGTTTTTAATCCTAATGCTGTTTGAAATTGAATAATCCATTGGGAAAGGCTTACTTGTGTTAGCATACTAGCAAAGACCGTGGGCTTGCATCTAGGCCATTGATATATCTAATGGTGCTATAGCATCATTGTCACTTGATGACTGTGTACCTTGTAGTAGCTATACTGATTCCTTGTAGTCAAGTTACTATTTTTTTTCCTGATGCTGTGTTTTTCTTGGTAGAATATCCAACTTTCTTTTTTGGATGTCACATCTATTTATCTTCTAAAAAGTTGGCATGTTACCTTTTGCTGAATAATTGTGACCATAGTAAATGACTATGTAGTTGATGTCTAAACATGTGATAGAACAATTCTTTCCCCTCTCTCATGTTCCTTATAAATTCTTCTTCCAAAACACCTTTTTTTGCGTAGTATGTGGTGCCTAAATCTTATGAGGTGTCAGGATGCAATGGTTCTGTTGGGAAGAAAATAATGCTTTCTTCTTCTCAGCTCATGTTGGTTAAAGGTTTTGTTCATTGCATTTCCACGTTGAATCTGCTATCAATAAAGTGTAGTAAATGCAAAAAGGGCATATCTATGTTAGATTTTCAAATAGACAAGGATACCTTTTCTTGGTATTATTCATGCTGTCTTTAGAGGAGGGTACATTGTTTCTAAGTTGATCATTTTAGTTCTGACTTTCCAGTTCATTTTTAATAACAAAACTTGTAGAATAATGATCTATAACTTCAAGCTACATCTGAGCTTATCCCGTCTCTTTTCAGCTATTTGATGGGCACAATGGGTCAGCTGCTGCTATATTTTCAAGGAGAATTTTGAGCAATGTTTTAAGTGCCATTCCTCAGGATCTTAGTAGGGATGAGTGGCTAGCTGCACTACCAAGAGCACTGGTTGCTGGTTTTGTTAAAACAGATAAAGATTTCCAAGAGAAAGGTGCATTCTTATGACCTACCTTGTAACCCTTGTTTGTGAATATTTTTACTTTTTTCTGACCAATCTTTCTTATATCACCACTATGTCCCTTTTCTCACCTAGCATTGAAATATCAATGATGTTCTCCAAATAGTGACACCCTCTTTTAGCTTATGCTCATCTAACTTGCCTTCGTTTTTGGTCAATTATTGAGATAACTTTCTGTTTAGTAAGGTTTTGGAAATCATTTCCAAGGATGTAAAGTCACTTTCCAAATCATGCCTGCCATAGAAATCGTATTTCAGGATTTATTGCAGAAACAGAGAGATGTTTTGCAATATTCTATGGACACATCTAATTTTTCCCTTGACTAGTAAAGATTGCAGCTACTGTACAATACATTCAGTATTCAAGTTTCAAGAAATTCTGTAACTTTTCTGTAAGAATATGCAAAAGATATTGTTAAAGACCTAAACTCCATCCCAAAATCTAGGCATTGAGTTGAAGAAATCCTTTACATCTGTAGAGGTGAAACTCCCATGGATTTCCAATATGGGACTAAACCACAGACTCCCATGTGCCGAACCAACTGGTTTGGGGTGCGACTCGGATAGAGACAAGTGTCCACATACGGAGAGATGATCCAATAGTAAACCCATTCTGATACCATGTTAAAGGCCCAAACTCTAACCTAAAACCTAGGCATTGAGTTGAGGGAATCCTCTACATATGTAGAGGTGGAACTCCCATGGATTTCCAATATGGGACTAGACCATAACCGATATGAACCAGGTTATCTGTCCTTAAGAGAAGGTATCTACACTTCAAAGGAAGAAAGGATTTCTATCCCTTATCTCTTGAATATCTTTCTGTTTTTATTTTGTTTTTTGAAAATGGGTAGTACCACTAGTATATTGAAGAAAAGAATGTACAAGTATAGGCAGGGTACACCAAAATACAGCTCCCACCCATCTTTCTGTTTTGATTCTCATGTTTTTAGAAACTTAATTAGCTACACTCTATTTTTAATCCATATCCATATCTACCTATACCTATATATATGTAGTATGTATGTTATATATATGTATGTATATATATATCTAATATATATATATATATATATATGCATGGTGTATATATATATATATATGTATGTGTATATATGTATATATGTGTGGTGTGTGGGTCACACCAGTTTTGTTCATGATATAAGCATTATTTGTGCACACTTCCACTTCATGCTCACAATTCAAAACATAGGTCTTTATACTGACATGAAATTCCCAAACAATCCATATGGAAGTGACTGTCTTCATTTTTTTCCTGCTTATATATTGTCTTATGCATACGTATATCTAGATGATGAGATTTATTTCAGTGTTTCTTAAATATCAAAAGTGAGGATCATTGAATAGAGTAGCAAATATCTAAAAGTTGATGCGGAACGGGATGCATAATGGGTTGGACTGGCTATGGTGTCGGTTGGACAACCCAAAACTGGGCTGTTGCTGTACAGTAAGGGGCCGAGGGGCTGGTCAGTTGGTTGGGCGGGCCCACTAGTCTGGGAGGTGTGGCTCGATGGCAAGGGCTCAGCAGTTGATCCAGGCTGATGCTGTGGGAGGCTCAACAGGAGCCACCCGGTCAACAGCGGTGAGCGGAGTTGGCCTTGACGGTGGCGGGTGACTGCGACTTCTGGGGCGAGAAAGATGGAGAGAGGGAGGGTTCCTCAGTGAGGGCGATGCTCCCGGTGGTCACTGCGCAGTCTAGGCGGTGGCTTCCGACGGTGTGGTGGGCGTGTGCACATAGAAGGAAAGAGGAAATGAGAGGAGAGGTGGAGGGGGAATGGGCTGGTTGTAGCGGGCGGGGAAGATGAGGAGGCACAACGGGGTTGAGGAGAAGAGAGAAGGGGGGGGGGGCAGAAGAGGAAGAAGGGGAAGAGGGTGGGAGCCACGGCAGGTTGGATGGCGGCAAAGGCTTAGCAATAGTGGTTGGGTCGTGCGGTGGTGACAGTGATGTCCAGTAGGTAGAATTGTTTACATGGAGAGCATGCGTGGCGGCAGCCAGGGGCATTGCAGCCCCAGGCCTAGGCTGGGGCTTCCCACCCCTAGGATGGTCGGGTTGCCCTCCTTCGTAGAGGACTGAGAGAGCAAGAGAGAGGAGACCAGCAGCTAAACTTCGTCCAAACTTCTTTTAATTCATCATATGTTTTTTAAGAAAACCTAATACTCTTTTATAATAGGTGGGGGTAACCCTAAGGCTAACCCTAAGGCCTCTTAGTGGACCAACCCTAAGGCACATGGGCCACATAGTAACTGAACTCAAACAAAGTTCATAAAAGTTATAAAGACTCCTAATATCTTAAGTACATGCTACTGGGGTCCTTGTAAAATATGTACAACTCTGGCCCAGAAGATATTAAAAAGATCTAAAAATGATATGGGACCAAGTCCGCAAGGGTGGCCCAACATGCCCCTGCATCATACCCTCCAACTTCGAGAAAACGCGACCCCGAGTTTTGAAATGACAAAGCATCCACGGGTAGCTAAGTTATCCACACGTCCACATAATGCTGATGAGGTCATCAAGATGCGTAAGTGCTGATGTTGGAGATAATGGGAGAGGTGAGTCTGGTTATCCAGCCAAAGAAGATCAAAGTCTTTTGTCAGAACAAGTCGGCCCGGATATTTGAAAGTGAAGTAACACGATGATTCGCCTTGAATACATCATCCAATATCAACTGAAGGTCTGATGCAAGGGATAAGTCCTGATCCCATATGTTGGTGACCACAGGCAGGTGCACACACTGTCATATGGGCTAGGGGTTACTACCTTTGTTGGAGTCTTCTTTTGTGTTGATTGCTTTGAAGGTGGGCTTTTAGAAAAATCTGTGTCGTAGATTCGAACTGTACTTGGCCAGTGGGACGGATGTATAATGCAAGAGGTTGTCTCAGATTCCGTGACAACATGTTGTTCATTCCACTTCTCAGATCCGACATTGACGAAGAATTTTTCTGATGTATCAAACTTAGCCCAAGCTCCATCAACATAAGTAATCTCTTTGGGGACCAGAGGAGGCTTACAATTAAAGTAGAACTCCACGAAAGCTCCATCAGGATCAATACATATCTCCCCTGTTTGTGATGATAAATCCACGACACCTCGAAAGACAGTTGCCAGGCTGATGAGGATCAATCTTCAAGAGAGCATTGTCTGTTATTCGCCAGGCGCACTGCTATTTGTATAACAAGTATCAACATCTCATATTTTTTGGGACCCAACTTATGAGAATAGGTTGGTGACTATGCTCTGGTATTAATTTGATGTGGAACAGATGCAGAACCAGGTTGGACTGGCTATGGTCCCTGTTAAACTGTTGTTGGACAACCCAGGCCTGGGCTGTTGCTGTTGCAGTAAGGGGCCGAAAAGCCAGTCAAGAGGTTGGCTGGTGGGCAAGGGCTCAGTAGTTGGGCCGTGTGATGCTGTGGGAGGTCAAACAGGAGCACCGGGTCAACAACGAGAGTCAGAGTTGGCCTCGATGGTGGCGGGCAACTGTGACTTTTAGGGTGAGGAAGATGGAGAGAGGGAGGGGTGGTCCATAGTGAGGACGATGCTCCTAGGGGTCACCATGTGACTGTCGATGGGTGCGGTGTCAAGGCGGTGGCTTCTGACGGTGTTCTCGGTGCACACACACAAAAGGAAAGATGAAAGGAGAGTGAGATGAGGTGAGTAATGTGTTCGGTTATAGTGGGCGGGGCAGATGAGGAGGTGCAACGGGGTTGAGGAGAAGAGAGAGGAAGAAAGGTGACTGGGGGGGTAGCAAATAGAAGATGAGGAGGGGAAGGGGGTGGGAGCGGTGGGGGTGAAGGTTTAGAAACAGTGGTGGGGTCGCGCTGTAGTGATGGCTATGTCCGATGGGAAGAATTGCAGCAGTGGCGTGAGTCTCCCCTTCACAGGGAGAGCATGTGTGACAGCAGCTTGGGGCATCACACCCCTAGGCCTGGTCTGATCAGGTTGGGGCTTCCCACCCCTAGGGGGTCGGGTTGGCCTCCTTTGCAGAGGACTGAGAGAGCAAGAGATAGGGCTGGCAGCCAAACTTCTTCAAAAATTCTTTTAGTTCATCGTTATTTTTTTAAGAAACCTAATACAACCCCTTTTATAATAGGTGAGGGTAACCCTAATGCTCTTAGTGGGCCAACCCTAAGATCATATGGGCCACGTAGTAACTAGACTCAAACAAAGTTCATAAAAATTATACTACTAATATCTTAAGTACATGCTACTGGGCCCTTGTCAAATATGTATAACTCTGGCCCAAAAGATATTAAAAATTCTACAAATGTTATGGCCCCAAGTCCCCAAGGGTGGCCCAACATGCCCCCTCATCAGAGGTGGTATACCATCATCATCAGAGCCTTACCTCATTATCTGGGTCGGCTACATGAATCTTGTTCCACCAAAGATTTCTATCAAATGCTATATTTGTATTTAAACCCAAGAAGCCAATGTCCTTCCTAATAACATCGCACCATCTCATTTTAGGCTATATCATCACCACCATCTCATCAGAGGTGGTATATAACTATATATGCATATTATATATTACATACACACATACATATATGCATAGTTTTAATGTTTCAATAAATTTCTGAGTCTAGATGCATATTCACATGCAGAAAAGGATTTGTGAAGTGATACGTCCATGGAATTCACTCTTCACATCCTTATTTCCTGTTTCTGGATATTTATTCATCCTTTGCGATAAACCTGACCACTTATAACAATCAATTCTGGTTAATTGCGTTAGGATTTCAAAAGACTTTTGATGCCAATTTCTCTTTGAATAACCCAAAAGCTGTTCTTTGTTGATGAATGTATGCCAACTCACTACATTTCAAATTTTCTCCTTCTATGTGATTCTACTGTACTACATAATCACCCTGAAATTGTATTAGCTAGTGCATGCATCTTTTCTCATGGGAATGGTTTTATGGACCATTGTTTGATGCACATCTTTGGCACTTGCATTGTGCTGGATGAACCATGTTTTGTTGTTTTAAACATCTCGCTGTGGGTCTCCATTACATCATATTTGACATACCTATGTGGCACTAGCATCGCATTTGATAAACCTTCTTCCTTATGATTCCGGTCACATATCCAAAGGTTTCAATTGAGAACAATCAACCTGCATTGGCCATTACCACTAAGCAAAAGCTAAACTTCCTACCAAACACTATATAAATGCATGTGTGTGGTTAGCACTGCATAATGTATAAGCTAACACCAGCATATGTAGTATGTGTCAGGAACTACATGACAGAACATTTTTCTTCCCTTAGTTTCTTTTTCCACCTATCATCATCATAATTAATAGATGAAGAAGTGCCATTGAAATCCACCAAATAATTATATGCTTTATATTGATTTTAATTGATTGCTTTGCTGCTACTTCAGCACAAACTTCAGGCACAACTGTCACATTTGTGATAATAGATGGATGGGTCGCTACTGTGGCATCAGTTGGTGACTCGCGCTGTATTCTTGAATCTGCTGAAGGCACATTTTACTCGTTATCTGCGGATCACAGACTGGAAGCCAACAAAGAGGAGTAAGCTCTGGCCTGCACCAGTATCTGTGTCTTCTAGCCTTGAAAATTATGATTTAATGACACATTTATCTCAGGGTGGAACGCATAACAGCAAGTGGTGGTGAAGTTGGCAGGCTAAATACTGTTGGAGGTGCAGAGGTAACTGTGTCTTGGTCACTTCTTGTCTTCTGTGTAATCAACAAGTTCTTCGGAGCTTCTTCATGTTTTTCAGAATTGTCTTCATAGAGATGCGTGTGTTTAGTTGAGCATTTCATGCTATTCTTGCCTTTTCTGAGAATCTGAGTATCGTTAATCTTATGGAGAAATGATTTTTGCTGTTACTGTCTTGTATATAATTTGTAATGGCTTATGAAGAACACTGACAACGATGATCTTGATGAATAATTATCTATTTAAAGTATCGTTAATCTCATGGTCTTCATCATCTCCCTCAAATCCTTGTCCTATTTGTTTGGGTCAGCTATGTGAATTCTGTCCTGTCATTGCACCCTATCAAGTGTCATGGTTCATTGTGTCGAAGCATTAACCCAAGAAAAGTCATGCCTTTTCTCATTATATCTGACTCATTTTACTTGGATCTTGCAGCAAAATACCATCTTTTGAACTGAATTATGTAGACCTATTTTCCTTCAATTTAAGATCACTTGAAACTACTCCTAATTCTCAATTCTTAACCTTAGTTTTGCCACACATCCAGCTTAACATCTTGATATCTGCTAGACACATAGCCTATATGTGTTTTTTCCTCATTGCTAAACACCCAGTACCATGTAGCATGGAGCCCTTACAACAGTTCTGTAAAACTTTAAGAATTTAAAAGGTACATTATGTCACATAAGACAATGCACAATGCCCACCTAGATCTCTATTTCATCCAATCCATTTTTACGTTATATCCAATATCCTCCTGGATTTCTATTCCTGAATAATAGAACCAAGATACCAAAAATTTCTTTCTCGAGAATGAACTTATCCATGAATCATAACTATATCTGATTGATCAATCCTCATGGTACTAAAGTCACACAGCAAATTCTGACTTAATTCATCGAAACCAAAAATCTTAGTTATCTAATCCAAACATCTTTAGACTCTATGGCAGACCCCCAATTTCCAACTTGGCATTTACATCCTCTATAGTTGTAATGTCATCCTGGAAAAGCATGCACCAATGAATATCTTCATGTAAACATTTCGTTGCTTCTTGTATAATCAGGAAAATCCCAGAATTATGAAAAAGTTTTATGTTTGCATGGAACCTGAAATATATGCATAATAGTTGGCATGGAATGCAGAATTGGCCAATCTGGATTGGGATCGGCTGATTCCGGATCGGATCGGCCATGGCCAATCCTAGCCGGAATTGGCCCGATCCGGATTGGGATAGGCCCTGGCAGATCCATGGGGCCGATCCGATTCTATTTGCTATGATACTCGGAGCATATGATTAAAGAGGAGAAAATGTTTGCACATTAAATCATATGAAGACACATAATTACAAATAAAGAATATAAAATTATATATATGCACATATTTTTTTTTTTAAAAAGTGGATAGTTCCACTAGAATATAAATGGAAAGGAGATAGAATGTACAAGTATAGGCTCAACAAAAGGCCCAAAAAACGCTCAGCCTGCCTATACACTGCCATCCACCACCACAAGGACAGCCTCTCTCTATCTCCCCAACAAATCAAAAAGAGTAGAATTTGATTGATTCACTTATATATACACATATAAATAACATGTATACAATATATATGTGTAATCATATGTATACATATTACATATGTAAATATATGTGTACATATATAATACATATATACATATCATATCAATTACATATATATTAATATGTATATCCTTAAAAGTTAAAACATATATCATATTAATTTGTAAACAGTAATACATTGTAATGTATATATGTATTATATACATATATCTTTATGTATATATGTATGTATATGACAATGAATGTATACATATATATATGCATATTAAATATGTTATATAATATATCATATATATATATATATTTATATCATATGTCATATATATGTCTATATGTGTTTGTGGACATATCATCATCATTAGAGCCTTATCCCCTGCGTAACTAGAGGTCACGGGTTCAAAATTGGAAACAGCATCTTGACTTTCGCGATAATGCTGCGTACATCGTCCCTTTCCTAGACCCCGTGTTGGCGGGAGCCTCACTGGGTACGCCTTTGTGTACATACATACATATATATATATATATATATATATATATGTATTATATACTTTATTGGCAGAATCGGCCTGCAATCAGCCGATCTGCCCTGAGTCAGACTGATTCCGGCTGATCCAGGCAGAAGATAAATGATCCAGGGGGCTACCCCCAAAATCGGATTGCCCTAGGGTGATCCACTTTGGAGTCAGCCAATGAGATTCAGATGGGTTGATTCTGCACACTATGTTTAGCATTGATCCATGATGAATCAAATCTCTATGTAACTGGTCATACTTATTCAATATATGTAGAGATCTACTCTGCCTATATTTCAACAGTTGAAAGCTTAAAGCTTGATGTTCCTATTTCTAATTTAGGAATTAGGATGGCTGGAATGCTGGATGTCTGCTGATCTGATTCACCAAATTCAGAGAAACCCCTGCCACCCCATGTTTGAGCCTGGGTGGTGGTCCTTCTTTTCCTACAATTGCAATGAGGTTATAGCACTGGCTTGCTTATTGTGAAGTAGTCTATTTGCCATGGGGAGAATTAGAAGTTGGAAATATATGGTCTCAATGTAGATAGTAGAGGCTAGAGCTACTGCCGATGTTAAAAAGGCAAACTTTAAACCTGGGAAGGAAGAATCCATAGTGAAGTGGCATTTCGAGTGAAGTGATCATTTTTCTGTCATTAATGGAAAACATAAGTGTTCTTTCTAGGAGGAACTTTTGGAGTCTCTGCAGTTGTTAGTCACTAAAATGGGTTAAGGACAGGTTCTAATGTTCCAATGGCAGTATATCCAGCTAAGTTTTATTGTAAAACACATATACAAGTTCTCCTGAGTGCATGTATGAAATATGGATTTGAACATGGCCATCCTCCAAGGTTAGGCAAAATTTGGTTGTAGGTCTATATAATATCCTGCTCAAGAATGGATGTGTATTCAATATGGTTACTCCTTGCTGTCTGAGTATCGGAGACAACTTGTACTTAATGGGACATGGTTGACATCTTTTGACTGATGGGGAGGTCTAGCTGATGATTCTTTGGTGTACATTATGACCATATGGACTGCAAGGAAATGGATGTCTAAGGATTTTTTTTTCAGGGACAAATAGTCTGTGGACCTGTGCCTTCTAGATTGAGGTTTACTTTTTTGGTTGTTGGTATCATGGGAATGGTTAGCAAAGACCATTGTTTTCTTATGTGCTGTGCCATGCAGGGTCATGCTGGGTTTATAACAACATTTGCACAAAGGTGCTTTATACCTTTGTATGTTGAGTTGTTGGTGCTTGTAGACTTTAGCAACATTTACTGTTCATTATCTACAACTTCCTATTGAGATGCTCAATCTCTCTTTGACTAGAACATACATGATAGTATGTAGTCCAACTCTCGACTATTTATCCTCTAACAGGTGGCCACTTTTAATTAAAGCTTTTCATTTTCTTTATGTAAAGAAATATATTTACATTTTTGACGATATATTTTCTTCTCCTGGTCTGCTACTTGAATTTGAAAACCCACCATTGTAATGCTCTGGCTAGCTGTCCCAAGAATTTAGAACACATCATGTAAAGATGCGGTCTGCATATAAAAATTTCCGCAGTATGAAGTAGATTCCAGAAATTGCTCAAGTTTCATCTATTCACATACCTTTGGAAGTTGTCGTCAACAATCCAGTCACTACTATCTAATGCAATATCTATGATTTGTTTAAAAGCACTGTTAGGTGTATGATACCTCTTTTTGTCTTCTAGAGAAAGATGACAATATTTCAATGTTTTTTGTCAATAATGGAATTCTTCATTTTCTTTGCATATAATTTTAATAAGCACTGTTTTGTTCTTCAGATTGGTCCTCTCAGGTGTTGGCCAGGTGGTTTATGTCTATCAAGATCAATTGGAGACATGGATGTGGGCGAGTTCATTGTTCCTGTTCCATATGTAAAGCAAGTGAAGGTATTGACTTAATACCATTTTTTTTCTATTTATCATTTTCTGGTGCAAATGCTCTGTGATTTGTCTCTTTTTATCCTCTAGAACTGACTTGTGTACTACATCTTATGTTATCTTTTCTATTTCAGTAACCAAAACATTTATTTAATGTGAAGCTTTTATGCAACATCAAAAGAGAGAAAGAAGGATGAGAAGGTATTGTCGCCTTTATGAATGCATGTGAGAGAGGAAGAGAGAGATAGAGAGAGAGAGAGGTGGAGAAGGGATAGAGAGCTTACCTAGTCACTGTTATTGTTGGGAGCAATAGTGGAGGATGTTGTTGCACAATGATGTTTTCATCATTCCTGGTATCCAATGCCATAGAGGCTGTTGTTTGTTGCCATCATTGTTGCTTCATTAGCTGGGATTGGAATGGAGGTGGTGGATGAAAGAGAAAGTGAATGACACAAATGGCCAGAGGCTAGGGCTGCAACGGGTCGAATTTGGAACCGGAAACACAGTTTCCGATATCGATAACCGAAATATAGTTCCAATTCCGATAAAATCGGAATGGTTAATTCCGATTCCGATCTGATTGCGAATATATTATTGGAACTGAAATTCGATAATCTAAGGTGTTTACTATGACATTGTCTTTTAAGTTTATGGATAATTTATCGAATAACCGATACCGATTCCGATTAATTTTTAATTTCAATTCTGATAACTTATCGGAATATCCGATACTGATAAACTATCGGTATCAATTTTCAATTCCGAAATTAATAATTTTTATTGGAATGGGGTAGGAATTTTGGAATTTCGAATTTCGTTGCAGTCCTACCAGAGGGTGAGTCTCGACCTAAAGCATGTGGCTATTGGGTAGTGAGCTCTTGATCCGATTCCATGAACCATGAGCTCAATACTTAATACCCACATGCTTTAGCCAGATTGGACTAATCCAACCTAAAACCGAAAGATCTGTCGATCTATGGCTGATCCAGTCGATCTGTGCTTTGAAGTTCAAATTTCAAAGGCGTCTGTCAGAATCGGTCTGGTATCGGACTAGATCAGCTATTCAGGTTGATCCGGAACTGATATGGCCGGATCTAGGGTACTTTAAGCACCCTCTTTCACTCTTTGGCTAGATCCTCTTCATAGGTAGCCCCCGCCTCACGACCAGTAGCCGCTTCTTCTCTCCTCCCCCATTACTGTTGGATGTCGCAAACATCTTGCTCTTCTTCTACTTTAAAGTTTGAAACCTTTACATCTCTCTCCTCTTTTTTGTTTATTATTATTATTTTTTAAAGTGGGTAGTACCACATATCATGGTTTGCTGGTGCGCCGATTCGGGGCGAATCGGGCTCGCCCTGATGCGCTCCGATTCGCCTGGAAACTGTTGGGCAGTCATGGCTGAAGCCCCAGTTTGGCCAGATTCGCATGGTTTTGATATTTTTTTGGCTGTTTCTATGTTTACAACCTCTTGTGAAGAACATCATGTATAACTGATGATATTTATGGCATGTAATACTACACAAACATCCATTTTCATTCAATTGTATTGGAAATTGAGAACAAACTTCAAAGTATAAACATGAAATGTGAAACATGAAACTCAATTCCAATTGAAAAATACAATGAGACTCATATCAACTAAAATGTACAAACCTGAAATTCAAATCCAAATACAAAGTACAATGAGTCTAGTATCCCCAATATCCCTGCTGATATGGATCATATGTACCCCACTGGGGTTGGACAGACTCATCCGACTCTGAGGGCAGCTCCCCAATAAGATGATAACTTTTGGTTCGAGACACAAATGAACGGAACTCATCCCAAGTCATCATGGTGTTGTATCTTCTCCGAAACTCCCTCACAAAGTGGTCCCACACCTCGCATCCAGGACGGACTATCCTCAAACTCGTCATTTGCACATCCTCTGCAGAAGCATCAATCTGCTGAACAGGAACATGAACATTCACATGAATAAACAGAGGTGGATCAAAATATGGTGCAGGGTAGCCTGTGGTGGCGTAGCCACTATAGCCACTGGAGTAGCCTGTGTCGGACTCTGGCTGATAACTATGTCCCCCATATCCATAGGATCCCACAGACTCATTTGTACTCATTCTTTCAAAATCAGATATCATAGTGTTATAGCTATCACTATCCACTGCTGCACCTTCTGCACGACCACCTCCCCTAACCCTTCGCCTTCTATTGTACTTCACTGGGTCGCCATGATGCTGCTCCGCTGTGAATGCTCCCCCATCTCCATCATTACCCCCCCCCTCCCCCTTCTCCAACATTACCATCGCCCCCTCCCCCATCTCCATCACCTCCCCCTACAGACCCACCCGGTGAACCAGTTGTCATGGAGTCATGGGAGCGGCTGCGGTAATCGTGGCGAATCCTCTGGAGGTGTTTTTCTTCTGCATTTGGATCCAATGTTTCTAAATCTGCAATGTCAAGTGGATCTACAGAAGGGGCAGCCAATTTTTTCCCTTTCTTGGATCCCCAGGGTAACCAACTCTTTTCTTTTGTGCTGGGGCGGTTGGCTCTGTAATGACAATGCCTTTGGCTGGGCCACCTGCTGGACCTATGTCCTTCCCCTTTCCTTTCTTGGTTGGGATGTCGCCACTGCCTTTCCTTTTGCAGCTTGGGAGAGAGCAGCAGGTTCCTTATGTGTCCCTTCCTTCTTGGTTCTGCGGAAACAATTGCTTGTGCTTCTCTCATAAACTCTGAGTGGGCTGACGGGCCTAAATTCATCAATCTTTCAAACTCTGCATCATCATCAACAATTGCACCACCTGCAATAGTCCCCAACATCACAAATTATACAACAGACAATGACAAAACAAAGAATGAACAGTTTAACAAATTAGAACTACTGTCTCACCTCTGGCCCAATGATAATTCGCCAAGAAGATCTACCTCATCTCTTCTTCGGCCCGAAATTGACTAGAATGTGGTTGGCCGCCCCCTCCCACATCTCCATCACCCCCCTCCTCCGCTTCTGCAGCTTCGATAGCCTTAGCTAAAAATGTGTTTGGCCGTGGTAGATCTTCCGGATCATCTGCCTCCTCATCTAACTCGAACTCTCCCCGCTCTGTGGTCGCTCGTGCAACCCATGCAACCATGGGGTCTTCATCATCTCGTAAAAACCCAATGTCAACGGATCATCCTCCACCTCCCCCCTCTTTGGATCCTCTGTAAATGCTTCCCCTCAACCTCATGTTATAATGCACATACACCAAATTGTCCAACCGCCTATGTGATCCTCGTACGATAGCTCGAACGCATAATGGTAAGCAGGATGGAGATAGTAAGCTGCAATTATGGTATAAAATCAATTAGTGTGATTGTACTAAAAAAAATAGTACCAAGTTGAACTAAAATTTTCTCACCCGCCATATGTAGATCCCGACTCATTTGTCGGTCCCACCGATCCTCAACAACGTCTAAGACCAAGTGTGCATAACGAGGGGACACATCGTGGATCTTTTTCTTTGCAGCTTCAATTTTTGCATAAACCAAACCTATGCTTGGTCTCCTATCCCCATCAACCACCCTCAAAACCTCATAAAGAGGTTCAATGATTTGCACCAGCTTGAAGACTCGGTCCCAGAAATTAGCGCTGCAGATGATCCCTTCTACCTCTTTACCATCAGAAGTCCCTGCAAAAGTGCTGTGCATCCATCTGTCTGTCCTAAACATACGTTTTAGACCATCTTTATGCTTTAGGAGACTTTGTAAAGCAATGAAATTAGTTGCAAAGCGGTGATAGCCGGCCGCAACAACTCTCCACCTGTGGACTCTCTCATCCCGCCAACACAACATGATGATTATAAATGTACCTTGTGATTTTCTGCCCAGCCTCCACCACCATCCTGACAGGTCGCAATGTGCCAATCTCTTTCAACATCAAATCTACACAGTGTGCTGCACAAGGAGTCCAGTAAAGATGAGGATAAAGAAGCATCAACTCCTCACCTGCCTTCTTGTATGCAGAGCCATTATCGGTCACCACTTGCACAATATATTGCTCTCCTATCTCATCCACAACCTCCCGCATCAAACTTAGAATATATTCAGAATTGTGCACTCTATCGGATGCATCAACAGATTTGTGGTAGAACACCTGTCTATCACAATACACAAGGAAGTTGATAAGACTACTCTTGGTCGTACCTGACCAACCATCACACATGAGTGTGCAACCATATTTTTCCACTTTTTTTTGAAGCCTTGGATATATGACTTGATCTCCTGCACTTCTTCATCTAGATATCTCCCTGCCAAGTCTCTTGATGAGGGTGGTTGCACATGAAGCCCTTGTTGTTGTACCTCTTGGATCATACTTTTGTAATACGGGCTATTAGCTGCATTGAATGAAATGCCCGAATGATGCCACCATTTTGCCACTGCACGGCCCACTTTATATCTAGGCCCTTGCTTGTTGTATGCATCTAATTCTGGTTTGTTTTCCATGCTCCCGAGAATATAATGCGGATCCACCTCTTCTAAGGTTACACCCGTGGATCTCTTCCTTTGCCCTTGCTCTCTGTCTGGGTTTGGTACGTTGGTTGAGGATGGAATATGAGTGAAGTAATCACCCACATTGGAGTACCGACGGGACTGCGTCTCACCCCCAACTCTACTACCACTGCCACCACTACCACTCCCAACCTCAAAGCTCCCTCTCTGCTCAGGGACATCAGGCACATCAGGTTCCTCATCGTCATCTTCATCTCGTTGCCTACCCGAGATGATCCTCTCCTGCATCTCCCTGTCCGCCTTCTTTCTTTGCGACTCAGCACGAACACCCTTCAAGTGTTCAATCATGAGCCGCTTCACTTCAGCAGGCACGGATTTACAACCTTGGACATCTTGGTACCCTGCAAGCCGCCCACCTGCAAGGTGCTTCTTGAGGCGGGAGACGCCCCCTCCTTGGCCCGTATGGCCGCAGTAGTTGCACTTGTAATTGTGCCTACTGCCTATTGCAGTCCCGTGCTGCCACCCAATGTCCTCACTAGCAGCTTTCTTGGGTGCCATCTACATAAAATAGTTATTCATTAAATTTCATCTAAAAAATATATTCTGATTTTTTTATAAATAAATTCAGAAATAAAAATTAGATGAACATGGCCAAAAGTATGTGTAAGAAAGATAGATTCAAAGGAGAAATGGTGGAAAGTGAACATTAAACACTTACACCATCATGTTTGAATTATTTTGAATTTTTAAACAAAAATTTTCAGAAATTCAAAATTAAAAGAAAAAGGGCAAATCTATGTGGAAAATTTTAAGATTGAAGAGAGAAATGGTGGAAAGTGAACATTAAACACTTACACCCTCATGTTTGAATTATTTTGATTTTTTAAACAAATATTTTCAGAAATTCAAAATTACAAGAAAATGGGCAAATGTATGTGGAAAAATTCAAGATTCAAGAGAGAAATGTTGCAAGTGAACACTAAACACTTGCAACATCATGGTTCTAAATTTTGATTTTTTAAAAATATAATTTCGTTGCAATTTCTGTTTATTTAAATAATTTCAGAAAAAAAAAATGGAAGAACATGGCCAAATTGTGGAAGAAATGTAGATTCAAAGGAGAAATGGTGGAAACTAAACATTAAACACTTGCTATATCATGTTTCAATTATTTTGATTTTTTTAAAAAATATTTTCAGAAATTCGAAAATAGAGAAAATGGGTAAATCTATGTTAAAAATGGAAGATTCAAGGGAGAAATGGTTGCAAGTGAACACTAATCACTTGCAACATCATCTCCCATGAATATACCTCCCATGAATCCCATCCATCAACGAAAAACAGAAAAAAATGGAAGATAGAATGAGACTTACCTTCAAAACAGTGAAAAAGATGAAGAGAGGGATGAGAGAAGCCCAAGAACACCTCCAAGCACCTTCCAATCCACCTAGGAAGCCTCCTTGGGTCTCCTAGAGTGTGGATCTGGCGTTTCCTTGAGAGAGAAGGGGGAAAAAGGGGGGAAAAGGGCTCTTGCGGCGTGGCTCCTGCGAATCGGGACTGCACAGTCTCGATTCGCAGGGCATCGGGGGTTTCTTACGGGGCGGGGCGAAGCGGAGCGGGTCGGGCCGGGCGAATCGGGCCGGAGCGAGGCGGATCCGGTCGATTCCCTGGCGGTCGGCGGATCCAGGCGGATCACACTTACGGGCCGGCGTCGATTCGCTCCGATGCGGGCGAATCGAGCCGATTCGCTCCGCCGTGCAAAACCGTGCTTTGCCACATTATTATAAAAGAAAATTAAGAATTACATGTTAGGTGGGACCTAGTCTGTCTAAAAAGAAACATCCCTACCCCCCCCCCCCCCCCAAAAAAAAAAAAAAAAAAAAAACCTATACATCAAAGCTCACACCAAGAGGGTGTGAAACAATCAAAGTCCAACCCAAAAGTGTAGAAACTGAGGATTCACATTAGCAATATTAATCGCCCATTCTTAATTCTACTTTAACAAACTATACTAGGGCTTCCTCAACTCATGACTCCCTTTTGAAGATCCATTGATTTTGCTCGCCCCAAAGCACCCATAAGGTGGCATGGTGAATCAACCACCACACCGTCCTACCCTATTGTAGGGCCACTACTCCTCGCTCCTAGTAAAGTAATAAACATCATTCTACAGACTAATAGAGCATTTGGTCCTCCGAGCAATCTCCCTCCACACCTCATAAGAAAAGGTTAAAAAAAACCAATAAAAAGGTGATCGATGATCTCAGTTATATTTGTGTTTTTTCATTTTTAAAATTACAAAATGTGTTAAGAATGAGGGTTTGAGTTGTACAGGGTCTCTGAATGCATTGGTGGAAACAAGAGCAGAACAGGATGTTCCTGAGTTTGATTTTCGAGATTGCTCATGGGCAAAAGGGGAATTAGATGGAGTGGAGGCTCGAGATCTAGAGCTTAGAGTTAGGCAGGATTCAATCCCCTAGTTATAGCCAACTATTAGAGAGAGATGGTGGCACTCTGCTTCTTTGCTACAGACAACTAGACTGCCTATAAGCCAACTACACTGAGTAGAGCTATCACACAAAAAGAGGGAGACAAAGTTCCAAAGAAAAATAAAACTTACTTATATCAGACAGAAGAAGAGGAGAATCTGACTTAAGTCACCACTGATAATGACGATGAGACACTTCCACCTAAGTCTGATGCGCCACATGTATAACGACTAGTTCGTAGTGATGATTCCACACAAGTCCTTAATGATGATAATGATGATTAGGTAGCTGCTAGGCCACAGAAGTAGGAGCTTTTCATGGAGACACAGGATATATAGTGCTAGGATTTTCTTTGGCTATGGGCATTACTACAAACTATGTGCTTGAAACAGAAAATCAAGGATAAGAGGACAAGGACAAGGGGGATATGAAGGCCAACAACGTCAGGCAACCTATGATTAACCTTGGAAGCCACACTATTTTCACGGTCTACATACACTCCTCCATTCAGCCTCCCACTTTACCTTGCTCAGATATTAGTATTTTCCCTCTTGGAGCAAAAGGAGGATGGGCACCTTGGCCTTCACAAGAACAAGATACAAGTGAAGCATCTAGTTCATACAATCCAACTAGAATTTGGTGCAACGTTTTATCCCAATCTGGTGAGAGCTCAAGCCAACATTATACATCAAGAGGGATTCAAAGAGCAATGCATGATGTAGCAAATCCCTCTTTGGTTATGGCTATGAGGCTATGCAAACCATCAAACATATGGACAACCAAAATCAAATGATGATGAGTCATCCCGGCCTGGATGGCAATATTATAATTTTGTTTTTATCATGTAATGGGGTTTTTGGGAGCAATTTTAAAAAAGAAACTATTTCTACCTAAAAAATAAAGTTGAGTTCTCTTTTAACTTTAAATTTAAAGTTATGAAAATATGACGTTATGTGTTTGGTAAAAATATCAAAAATTTTAAATTTTGTATTGATGTGTTTGGAACGGGAGTGGGAGCCGCCCGGGCCGGGAGGGGAGGGGGCGCAGGGCGGGTGGTGGGCCTCCGTAGGGGGGGGAGGGTGGCAGGGTGGCGGGGGGATCTCGGCGGGGGAGGGAGGGGGCGTTGGAGGGGGGGGGGATCCCGGCGGGTGAGGGAGGGGGGCGCCGGAGGGGGGAGGGTGCAGGGCGGCGGTGCAGGGGGCGCGGGAGGGGGCAGAGCAGGGCGGGAGAGGGGGAGGCGCAGAGCGCGGGGGGTGGGGTGGAGGGGGCGCAGGGCGGGGGGCGGTGGGGGGCGGCCGCCGGAGGGGAGAGGGGGGAGCAGGGGGGCGGGAGAGGGGGGCGCAGGGCGGGTGCCGCAAGGGGGGGTGGCCGGCGGGCGTGGGGGGGAGGGGGCCGCAGGGGGGGGTCACCGCGGGGGGGGGAGGGGAGAGGGGACGATGCAGAAGGGGGGGAGGGGGAGGAGGGGGGACGCCGGCAGCCGGCAGCGGGGGGTGGTGGGGGGTGGTCTGTGCGCCGGGAAGGAGGAGGGGGGGGGGGGACGCCGGGGGGTGGGGGAGGAGGAGGGGGGGACGTCGGGCTGGGGGGGGAGGATGGGGGGACGCAGGGGGGGTGGGGAGGCCGCAAAAGGGGGGGTGGGGTGGTTGCCGGCGGTGTGGGGTGTCGTCGGGGGGGGTGGGGGGTGGCCGGCGGGGAGGGGAGGCCGCAGGGGGGGTGACGGGTACCGGCTGGGTTTGGGGGGAGGGGGGGTGGGTTGTGGGAGAGACTTTTTGTTTTTTTAAAATAAAAACAAGTTGGCACTTGTTTTTTTTTTGAAAGAGATTACAAAGGATAAAAGTTCTTCCCTAAAAAAAAAATTGCTTACCAACATGTCTTTGTATTTGATCTCTCTCTTTTTTAAATTTAGAGAAAGAGAGATAAAAAACTGTAACCAACACCCTATAAACTTAAAAATTGAACATGAAGACTTGTTCATTTGATGTGTCACATTTGATGTGTCATATTTGATGTTTTTATGATTATCATTCCTCTTTATGTTATTTGTTGTCCAATGTAATATGAATATATGTATGATTTATTTTATTGCAAATGTGAACTTCTTCAATTTTACTTATATTCCTGCATTTTCTGATTTTTCCTAAAATTCCGCAATTTTTAGATTTTTCCTGATTTCCACCATTTTTTTTTAAATAAAAATAATTTTTTAATCTGGACGATCTAGGATCAGCCAGCAGATTGGCCGATCTGATCTAGATCGACTGGTTTTCCCCTACGCCGGACTCGAACGGTGGGAGAAGAGGCCCCACGGAAATCGGCTCGTAACCACCACAAGGGCCACGCACAGGACAGAGTTGCACTTGACGTCCAGGCTCACCGGCGGAATAGCTCAACGCCAGTCATCTAGACGGAGCCTTCACCTCGACGTCTGGTAAACGCAACACAACACAAGCACCGTAAAACTCATCACAAGCACACAGAGACGCTCTCAACGTCCTGCACACCGCGCCCGGAGGAGGACACCGCGTGTCAACACCTCGCACAACGGAAAAGAGCTCAGCCTGCTGGACCTACTTGTGGGTTTGGCAGCAACATCGATTGCCGCCCCTCTGAGGTAGACGACAACACCCTTGCCGTCTACAGAAAGTAGACGACAACATGTTGGCCGTTTACCCCATCTTGACGGCAAGGGATCTTACCGCCAAGTTCCTCCCTGAAGA
>CM024758.1:73564814-73836564 GCA_014218235.1 Colocasia esculenta
AGGGGCCGACTAAGCCAGTCAAGAGGTTTGGCTTGGTGGCAAGGGCTCAGTAGTGGGGCCGTGCTGATGCTGTGGGAGGTCAAACAGGAGCCACCTGGTCAACAAACGATGAGTCAGAGTTGGCCTCGATGGTGGCGGGCACTGTGACTTTTAGGGTGAGGAAGATGGAGAGAGGAGGGGTGGTACATAGTGAGGACGATGCTCCTAGGGGTCACCATGTGACTGTCGATGGGTGCGGTGTCAAGCGGTGGCTTTGACGGTGTTCTCGGTGCACACACACAAAGGAAAGATGAAAGGAGGAGTAGATGAGGTGAGTAATGTGTTCGGTTATAGTGGGCGGGGCAGATGAGGAGGTGCAACGGGGTTGAGGAGAAGAGAGAGGAAGAAAGGTGACTGGGGGGTAGCAAATAGAAGATGAAGGAGGGGAAGGGGGTGGGAGCGTGGGGGTGAAGGTTTAGAAACAGTGTGGGGTCGCGCTGTAGTGATGGCTATGTCCGATGGGAAGAATTGCAGCAGTGGCGTGAGTCTCCCCTTCACAGGGAGAGCATGTGTGACAGCAGCTTGGGGCATCACACCCCTAGGCCTGGTCTGATCAGGTTGGGGCTTCCACCCCTAGGGGGTCGGGTGGCCTCTTTGCAGAGGACTGAGAGAGCAAGAGATGGGCTGGCAGCCAAAACTTCTTCAAAATTCTTTTAGTTCATCGTTATTTTTTTAAGAAAACCTAATACAACCCCTTTTATATAGGTGAGGGTAACCTAATGCTCTTAGTGGGCCAACCCTAAGATCATATGGGCCACGTAGTAACTAGACTCAAACAAAGTTCATAAAAAATTATACTACTAATATCTTAAGTACATGCTACTGGGCCCTTGTCAAATATGTATACTCTGGCCAAAAGATATTAAAAATTCTACAAATGTTATGGCCCCAAGTCCCCAAGGGTGCCCAACATGCCCCCTCATCAGAGGTGGTATACCCTCATCATCAGAGCCTATCTATTATCTGGGTCGGCTACATGAATCTGTTCCACCAAAGATTTCTAAAATGCTATATTTGTATTTAAACCCAAGAAGCCAATGTCCTTCTAATAACATCGCACCATCTCATTTTAGGCTATATCATCACCACCATCTCATCGAGGTGGTATATAACTATATATGCATATTATATATTACATACACACATACATATATGCATAGTTTAATGTTTCAAATTTCTGAGTCTAGATGCATATTCACATGCAGAAAAGGATTTGTGAAGTGATACGTCCATGGAATTCACTCTTCACATCCTTATTCTGTTTCTGGATATTTATTCATCCTTTGCGATAAACTGACCACTTATAACAATCAATTCTGGTTAATTGCGTTAGGATTTCAAAAGACTTTTGATGCCAATTTCTCTTTGAATAACCCAAAAGCTGTTCTTTGTTGATGAATGTATGCCAACTCACTACATTTCAAATTTTCTCCTTCTATGTGATTCTACTGTACTACATAATCACCCTGAAATTGTATTAGCTAGTGCATGCATCTTTTCTCATGGGAATGGTTTTATGGACCATTGTTTGATGCACATCTTTGGCACTTGCATTGTGCTGGATGAACCAGTTTTGTTGTTTTAAACATCTCGCTGTGGGTCTCCATTACATCATATTTGACATACCTATGTGGCACTAGCATCGCATTTGATAAAACCTTCTTCCTTATGATTCCGGTCACATATCCAAAGGTTTCAATGAGAACAATCAACCTGCATTGGCCATTACCACTAAGCAAAAGGTAAAACTTCCTACCAAACACTATATAAATGCATGTGTGTGGTTAGCACTGCATAATGTATAAGCTAACACAGCATATGAAGTATGTGTCAGGAACTACATGACAGAACATTTTCTTCCCTTAGTTTCTTTCTACTATCATCATCATAATTAATAGATGAAGAAGTGCCATGAAATCCACCAATAATTATATGCTTTATATTGATTTTAATGATTGCTTTGCTGCTACTTCAGCACAAACTTCAGGCACAACTGTCACATTTGTGATAATAGATGGATGGGTCGCTACTGTGGCATCAGTGGGACTCGCGCTGTATTCTGAATCTGCTGAGGCACATTTTACTCGTTATCTGCGGATCACAGACTGGAAGCCAACAAAGAGGAGTAAGCTCTGGCCTGCACCAGTATCTGTGTCTTCTAGCCTTGAAAATTATGATTTAATGACACATTTATCTCAGGGTGGAACGCATAACAGCAAGTGGTGGTGAAGTTGCAGGCTAAATACTGTTGGAGGTGCAGAGGTAACTGTGTCTTGGTCACTTCTTGTCTTCTGTGTAATCAACAAGTTCTTCGAGCTTCTTCATGTTTTTCAGAATTGTCTTCATAGAGATGAGTGTGTTTAGTTGAGCATTTCATGCTATTCTTGCCTTTTCTGAGAATCTGAGTCCGTTAATCTTATGGATAAATGATTTTTGCTGTTACTGTCTTGATATATTTGTAATGGCTATGAAGAACATGACAACGATGATCTTGATGAAATTCTCTATTTAAGTATCGTTAATCATTATGGTCTTCGTCATCTTCCCTCAAATCTTGTCCTATTTGTTGGGGTCAGCTATGTGAATTCTGTCCTGTCATTGCACCCTATCAAGTGTCATGGTTCATTGTGTCGAAAGCATTAACCCAAGAAAAGTCATGCCTTTTCTCATTATATCTGATCATTTACTGGATCTTGCAGCAAAATACCATCTTTTGAACTGAATTATGTAGACTATTTTCCTTCAATTTAAGACCACTTGAAACTACTCCTAATTCTCAATTCTAACCTTAGTTTTGCCACACATCCAGCTTAACATCTTGATCTCTGCTAGACACACAGCCTATATGGTTTTTCCTCATTGCTAAACACCAGTAGTACCATGTAGCATGGAGCCCTTACAACAGTTCTGTAAAACTTTAAGAATTTAAAGGTACATTATGTCACATAAGACAATGCACAATGCCACCTAGATCTCTATTTCATCCAATCATTTTTACGTTATATCCAATATCCTCTGGATTTCTATTCGGAATAATAGAACCAAGATACCAAAAATTTCTTTCTCGAGAATGAACTTAATCCTTGAATCATAACTATATCTGATTGATCAATCCTCATGGTACTAAAGTCACACAGCAATTCCGACTTAATTCATCAAAACCCAAAATCTTAGTTATCTAATCCAAACATCTTTAGACTCTATGGCAGACCCCCAATGTTCCAACTTGGCATTTCATCCTCTATAGTTGTAATGCATCCTGGAAAAGCATGCACCAACGAATATCTTCATGTAAACATTCGTTGCTTCTTGTATAATCAGGAAATCCCAGAATTATGAAGAAGTTTTATGTTTGCATGGAACCTGAAATATATGCATAATAGTTGGCAACGGAATGCAGAATTGGCCAATCTGGATTGGGATCGGCTGATTCCCGATCGGATCGGCCATGGCCAATCCTAGCCGGAATTGGCCCGATCCGGATTGGGATAGGCCCTGGCAGATCCATGGGCCGATCCGATTCTATTTGCTATGATACTTGGAGCATATGATTAAAGAGGAGGAAATGTTTGCACATTAAATCATATGCAGACACATAATTACAAATAAAGAATATAAAATTATATATGCACATATTTTTTTTTAAAAAAGTGGATAGTTCCACTAGAATATAAATGGAAAGGAGATAGAATGTACAAGTATAGGCTCAACAAAAGGCCCAAAAACCGCTCAGCCGCCTATACACTGCCATCCACCACCACAGGACAGCCTCTCTCTATCTCCCCAACAAATCAAAAAGAGTAGAATTTGATTGATTCACTTATATACACATATAAATAACATGTATACAATATATATGTGTAATCATATGTATACATATTACTTATGTAAATATATGTGTACATATATAATACATATCATATCAATTTACATATATATTAATATGTATATCCTTAAAAGTTAAAAACATATATCATATTAATTTGTAAACAGTAATACATTGTAATGTTATATATGTATTATAACATATATCTTATGTAATATGTATGTATATGACAATGAATGTATAAATATATATATGCATAATTGCATATTAAATATGTTATATAATATATACAATATATATATATATATTTATTTATATCATATGTCATATATGTCTATATGTGTTTGTGGACATATCATCATCATTAGAGCCTTATCCCCTGCATAGCCTAGAGGTCACGGGTTCAAAATTGGAAACAGCATCTTGACTTTCGCGATAATGCTGCATACATCGTCCCTTTCTAGACCCCGTGTTGGCGGGAGCCTCACTGGGTACGCCTTTGGTATACATACATATATATATATATGTATTATATACTTTATTGGCAGAATCGGCCAAATCGGCCTGCAATCAGCTGATCTGCCCTGAGTCAGACTGATTCCGGCTGATCCAGGCAGAAGATAAATGATTCAGGGGCTACCCCCAAAATTGGATTGCCCTAGGGTGATCCACTTTGGAGTCAGCCAAATGAGATCCAGATGGGTTGATTCTGCACACTATGTTTAGCATTGATCCATGATGAATCAAATCTCTATGTAACTGGTCTTATTCAATATATGTAGAGATCTACTCTGCCTATATTTCAACAGTTGAAAGCTTAAAGCTTGATGTTCCTATTTCTAATTTAGGAATTAGGATGGCTGGAATGCTGGATGTCTGCTGATCTGATTCACCAAATTCAGAGAAACCCCTGCCACCCCATGTTTGAGCCTGGGTGGTGGTCCTTCTTTCCTACAATTGCAATGAGGTTATAGCACTGGCTTGCTTATTGTGAGTAGTCTATTTGCCATGGGGAGAATTAGAAGTTGGAAATATATGGTCTCAATGTAGATAGTAGAGGCTAGAGCTACTTCCGATGTTAAAAAGGCAAACTTTAAACCTGGGAAGGAAGAATCCATAGTGAAGTGGCATTTCGAGTGAAGTGATCATTTTTCTGTCATTAATGGAAAACATAAGTGTTCTTTCTAGGAGGAGCTTTTGGAGTCTCTGCAGTTGTTAGTCACTAAAATGGGTTAAGGACAGGTTCTAATGTTCCAATGGCAGTATATCCAGCTAAGTTTTATTGTAAAACACATGTACAAGTTCTCCTGAGTGCATGTATGAAATATGGATTTGAACATGGCCATCCTCCAAGGTTAGGCAAAATTTGGTTGTAGGTCTATATAATATCCTGCTCAAGAATGGATGTGTATTCAATATGGTTACTCCTTGCTGTCTGAGTATCGGAGACAACTTGTACTTAATGGGACATGGTTGACATCTTTTGACTGATGGGGAGGTCTAGCTGATGATTCTTTGGTGTACATTATGACCATATGGACTGCAAGGAAATGGATGTCTAAGGATTTTTTTTTTCAGGGACAAATAGTCTGTGGACCTGTGCCTTCTAGATTGAGGTTTACTTTTTTGGTGTTGGGTATCATGGGAATGGTTAGCAAAGACCATTGTTTTCTTATGTGCTGTGCCATGCAGGGTCATGCTGGTTTATAACAACATTTGCACAAAGGTGCTTTATACCTTTGTATGTTGAGTTGTTGGTGCTTGTAGACTTTAGCAACATTTACTGTTCATTATCTACAACTTCCTATTGAGATGCTCAGTCTCTCTTTGACTAGAACATACATGATAGTACGTAGTCCAACTCTCGACTATTTATCCTCTAACAGGTGGCCACTTTTAATTAAAGCTTTTCATTTTCTTTATGTAAAGAAATATATTTACATTTTTGACGATATATTTTCTTCTCCTGGTCTGCTACTTGAATTTGAAAACCCACCATTGTAATGCTCTGGCTAGCTGTCCCAAGAATTTAGAACACATCATGTAAGATGCGGTCTGCATATAAAAATTTCCGCAGTATGAAGTAGATTCCAGAAATTGCTCAAGTTTCATCTATTCACATACCTTTGGAAGTTGTCGTCAACAATCCAGTCACTACTATCTAATGCAATATCTATGATTTGTTTAAAAGCACTGTTAGGTGTATGATACCTCTTTTTGTCTTCTAGAGAAAGATGACAATATTTCAATGTTTTTGTCAATAATGGAATTCTTCATTTTCTTTGCATATAATTTTAATAAGCACTGTTTTGTTCTTCAGATTGGTCCTCTCAGGTGTTGGCCAGGTGGTTTATGTCTATCAAGATCAATTGGAGACATGGATGTGGGCGAGTTCATTGTTCCTGTTCCATATGTAAAGCAAGTGAAGGTATTGACTTAATACCATTTTTTTTCTATTTATCATTTTCTGGTGCAAATGCTCTGTGATTTGTCTCTTTTTATCCTCTAGAACTGACTTGTGTACTACATCTTATGTTATCTTTTCTATTTCAGTAAACCAAAACATTTATTTAATGTGAAGCTTTTATGCAACATCAAAAGAGAGAAAGAAGGATGAGAAGGTATTGTCGCCTTTATGAATGCATGTGAGAGAGGAAGAGGAGATAGAGAGAGGTGGAGGAAGGGATAGAGAGCTTACCTAGTCACTGTTATTGTTGGGAGCAATAGTGGAGGATGTTGTTGCACAATGATGTTTTCATCATTCCTAGTATCCAATGCCATAGAGGCTGTTGTTTGTTGCCATCATTGTTGCTTCATTAGCTGGGATTGGAATGGAGGTGGTGGATGAAAGAGAAAGTGAATGACACAAATGGCCAGAGGCTAGGGCTGCAAACGGGTCGAATTTGGAACCGGAAACACAGTTTCCGATATCGATAACCGAAATATAGTTCCAATTCCGATAAAATCGGAATGGTTAATTCCGATTCCGATCTGATTGTGAATATATTATTGGAACTGAAATTTCGATAATCTAAGGTGTTTACTATGACATTGTCTTTTAGTTTATGGATAATTTATCGAATAACCGATACTTATTCTGATTAATTTCAATTTCAATCCGATAACTTATCGGAATATCCGATACTGATAAACTATCAGTATCAATTTTCAATTCCGAAAATAATAATTTTTATTGGAATGGGGCAGGAATTTTGGAATTTCGAATTCCGTTTGCAGTCCTACCAGAGGGTGAGTCTCGACCTAAAGCATGTGGCTATTGGGTAGTGAGCTCATGAGCGATTCCATGAACCATGAGCTCAATACTTAATACCCACATGCTTTAGCCAGATTGACTAATCCAACCTAAAACCGAAAGATCTGTCGATCTATGGCTGATCTAGTCGATCTGTGCTTTGAAGTTCAATTTTCAAAGGCGTCTGTCAGAATCGGCCTGGTATCGGACTAGATCAGCTATTCAGGTTGATCCGGAACTGATATGGCCGGATCTAGGGTACTTTAAGCACCCTCTTTCACTCTTGGCCAGATCCTCTTCATAGGTAGCCCCCGCCTCACGACAGTAGCCGCTTTTCTCTCCTTCTCCCCCATTACGATTGGATGTCGCAAACATCTTGCTCTTCTTCTTCTACTTTAAAGTTTGAAACCCTTACATCTCTCTCCTCTTTTTTGTTTATTATTATTATTTTTTAAAGTGGGTAGTACCACATATATTATAAAAGAAATTAAGAATTTACATGTATAGGTGGGACCTAGTCTGTCTAAAAAGAAACATCCCTACCCCCCCCCCCCCCCCACCCCCAAAAAAAAAAAAAAAAAAAAAACCTATACATCAAAGCTCACACCAAGAGGGTGTGAAACAATCAACAGTCCAAACCCAAAAGTGTAGAAACTGAGGAATTCACATTAGCAATATTAATCGCCCATTCTTAATTCTACTTTAACAAACTATACTAGGGCTTCCTCAACTCATGACTCCCTTTTGAAGATCCATTGATTTTGCTCGCCCCAAAGCATCCATAAGGTGGCATGGTGAATCAACTACCACACCGTCCTATCCTATTGTAGGGCCACTACCTCCTCGCTCCTAGTAAAGTAATAAACATCATTCTATAGACTAATAGAGCATTTGGTCCTCCGAGCAATCTCCCTCACACCTCATAAGAAAAGGTTAAAAAAACCAACAAAAAGGTGATCGATGATCTCAGTTTATCATTTTTTCATTTTTAAAATTGCAAAATGTGTAAGAATGAGGGTTTGAGTTGTACAGGGTCTCTGAATGCATTGGTGGAAAACAAGAGCAGAACAGGATGCTCCTGAGTTTGATTTTTGAGATTGCTCATGGGCAAAAGGGGAATTAGATAGAGTGGAGGCTCGAGATCTAAAGCTTAGAGTTAGGCAGGATTCAATCCCCTAGTTATAGCCAACTATTAGAGAGAGATGGTGGCACTCTGCTTCTTTACTACAGACAACTAGACTGCCTATAAGCCACCCTACACTGAGAAGAGCTATCACACAAAAAGAGGGGAGACAAGTTCCAAAGAAAAAGAAACTTACTTATATCAGACAGAAGAAGAGGAGAATCTTGACTTAAGTCACCACTGATAATGACGATGAGACACTTCCACCTAAGTCTGATGCGCCACATGTATAACGACTAGTTCATAGTGATGATTCCACCCAAGTCCTTAATGATGATAATGATGATTAGGTAGCTGCTAGGCCACAGGAGTAGGAGCTTTTCATGGAGACACAGGATATATAGTGCTAGGATTTTCTTTGGCTATGGGCATTACTACAAGCTATGTGCCTGAAACAGAAAATCAAGGAGGTAAGAGGACAAGGACAAGGGGGATATGAAGGCCAACAACGTCAGGCAACCTATGATTAACCTTGGGAGCCACACTATAGTTCACGGTCTACATACACTCCTCCATTTCAGCCTCCCACTTTACCTTGCTCAGATATTAGTATTTTCCCTCTTGGAGCAAAAGGAGGATGGGCACCTTGGCCTTCACAAGAACAAGATACAAGTGAAGTATCTAGTTCATACAATCTGGTGAGAGCTCAAGCCAACATCATACAATCTAGTTCATACAAGTGAAGCATACTAGAATTTGGTGCAATGTTTTATCCCAATCTGGTGAGAGCTCAAGCCAACATTATACACCAAGAGGGATTCAAAGAGCAATGCATGATGTAGCAAATCCCTCTTTGGTTATGGCTATGAGGCTATGCAAACCATCAAACATATGGACAATCAAAATCAAATGATGATGAGTCATCCCGGCCTGGATGGCAATATTATATTTTTGTTTTTATCATGCAAACTTAAAAAATTGAACATGAAGACTTGTTCATTTGATGTGTCACATTTGAGGTGTCATATTTGATGTTTCATCTTTGATGTTATTATGATTATCATTCCTCTTTATGTTATTTGTTGTGTCCAATGTAATATGAATATATGTATGATTTATTTTATTGCAAATGTGAACTTCTTCAATTTTACTTATATTCCTGCATTTTCTGATTTTTCCTAAAATTTCCGCATTTTTTTAGATTTTTCCTGATTTTCCACCATTTTTTTAAAATAAAAATAATTTTTTAATCTAGAGGATCTAGGATCAGCCAGACCTTTGGCAGATTGGCCGATTTGATCTAGATCGACTGGTTTTCCCCTACGCCGGACTCGAACGGTGGAGAAGGGGCCCCACGAAAATCGGCTCGTAACCACCATAAGGGGCACGCACAGGACAGAGTTGCACTCGACGTCCAGGCTCACCGGCGGAATAGCTCAACGCCAATCATCCAGACGGAGCCTTCACCTCGACGTCTGGTAAACGCAACACAACACGAGCATCGTAAAACTGATCACAAGCACAGACGGAGACGCTCTCAACGTCTTGCACACCGCGCCCGGAGGAGGACACCACATGTCAACACCTCGCACAACGGAAAAGGGCTTAGCCTGCAGGGACCTACCTGTGGGGTTGGCGGCAACATCGATTGCCACCAACTCTGAGGTACACGACAACACCCTTGCCGTCTACAGAAAGTAGACGACAATATGTTGGCCGTTTACCCCATCTTGACGGCAAGGGATCTTGCCGCCAAGTTCCTCCCTGAAGAACTTGTCGTCAACCGATGTTGACGTTAAGTTCTTCAGCTTCCAGTAGCTGAAACGGCCCTAGGCCGTTCTCACGGGCGATCCAACCCAAAAACCAACGGTTTGATGATGGGAAACGCTTTCCTTCATCACAAAACACCATTATAAAGCCGGAAAACAGCGATCCAACGCTTGGATCGGCGAATCTACCCCAAAACCCAGCATGGATAAATCCTCCCCGAAAACCACAATTTTCACACAAATCACACACAACAATCATGGCATTTCAACAATTGGGAGTTAAGGGGTCGAGTCCCTACCTTATAACGCAATAAAACTCCCAAAAGAAACTCGAATCTCGCCGATTACCTCAGAGCCCCACCGCGAGGACGATCCTTCAAACCTCCGTTTCTCGCCCGATCCGCCGCCGCCACGAGCACCACAGCCTCCCCACGAGCTCCCGTCGGTCGCCGGAAGTAGTGGAGAAGGAGAGGGGTGAAGGTGGTGGGAAGGAGAGGAAGAGAAATGAGGGAGAAGGAGCCTCGGGTTGCCTTCTTAAAAACAGGCCCGGGCAGGTTGACATCAACATCTGTTGCCGTCAACTTGCACCGACAAAACTTGACGTTAACATCGATTGCCGTCAAGTTCATGTACGGGAAAACTCTGGAGACTTCAGTAGACGTCAACATCGCTTGACGCCAAGACCCAGTAGACGACAGCACCCTTGCCGCCTACCTCACGGTTGACGTCAACCACCTTGACGTCAACCCACTGTTGACGTCATCCCCCTTGATGTCAACAGACACTGTTCCAGAAGAAGGCCCATTAAGGGTCCAATAAGCCCCATGGCTTTACAGCCTCCCCCTTAAAAGAATTTCGTCCCCGAAATTCAAACAATGCAAGAGGAGAAGAACTCACCGAAGAGGTACGGAAACTGCTCGCACATCTCGTCCTCCTGCTCCCAGGTCGACTCGCCTCCTGAGTGCCACTGCCAAGCAACACGAATCAGTGGAATCGCTTTGTTCCTCAGCCTTTGAACTTGACGATCCTCAATGTACGACGGATACTCTGGTACTGTCAATACTGGTGTCACCTCAGTCCACTCTGTACTCAAGAGAACGTGCGATTCATCTGGAAGGTACCTCCGCAACATCGACACATGGAACACGTCGTGGACCGCTGCCAACTCTAGCGGAAGCTGAAGCCGATATGCCAAACCTCTGACACGCTCGGTAATAGTGAAGGGTCTGATATAACGGGGACTCAACTTCTCGTGCTACCGAGCCTCATCACCCCCTTCATAGGGGACACTCTGACAAATACCTGGTCCCCAACCTGAAACTCAAGCAGTCGCCTGCGCTGATTAGCATAACTCTTTTGTCGGCTCTGAGCTGTCTGAAGCCTCTGTCTGTGCGTGACGGCCCTCGATACACCGGTACGGTCATACCGACCCACGTCGGTATAGCGAGTGCTGCCACAGTGGGACATTTACCCAAACGATACAAACAGCTGAGATACACGCGAATATACAACAGAGTAGCGGAAGTAAAAGACCAATGTCTTCATTCATTCATCATCCACATTAAACATACATGCAGTTCGCATTAACATAAAAGAACTAAAAATCCACATGATTTAAATTGCTGAAATTAAATACAAATGTCCACACTTATACATCATTCTCATGATACTTCTAGTACAATGTTCAAAATTACATACTATGAAATACACAATCTCAAAGAACTCCAAAACTAGCTAGTCTCCGCGCTCGGAGTCCGTCTCCACCGTCTCCTCAAGCGGTGTCGTGTCACCAACTATACCTGTACGCCGAAGCAAGGAGTGAGTCCAAGGACTCAGCAAGCAACACTACTCATGATATACACTTATAAGTCCTAGTGGTTTCTACATGCACATTACAATTAGCCACACATAGCATGTTAGTCATTTCAAGTTGTCAACCTATCATGAAAGTTCTACAATTTTATACATAACTCATGCTTTCAGATTTCTAAAATAAACTTCACCTATCACATGGTCTCTATTCAATTTACTCATGAAACTTTAATCTTTAAAGAATCAAAACATGAGAGCTATCAACATGAACTTTTACATACATGGACGGGAAACACAACTAGCATGGATTTTACACATTTTTAAACACATACATGAACCTTTTCACATGCTTTAGGTTGCTGATTTCATATGGTTTCATGGCTGAAAACCTATGCATGAGAGCTACAACAATGCATAAAACATATCACATCAACAACCATTCATGCAGTCTTGTGCCCGTGTTCACTAATTATCCCTAACATGGATTCTAAGCATCTTTGCACATTAAACATAATGATAATAACATGAATTTACTGAATTCACATGGTTTCAGATTTGTATCACATAGGTTTCAATAACACATTTCCACATCTTTAGTTTCACATTTTTATTTGCACAAGTTTTCTCTTTCACATGGTTCACTTTACACATACACATTCACATGTCACTTACACATTTACACATGGTCACATACACATTTCACATTACACTTTACACATTTTTAGGTGCCGTGACACATAGTCCAAACCACCAAAGAAGGACATATACACATCACATTACACATAGACGCCATCTAGGCATTCCAATGGCGACTCTTGGACTGCGCAGACCGGGAGAACAAGTCTCCACCCTAACCAGTGGTACTTGTCCACCTCCAGGATTTCCCCCTAATGCCCTTAGGGTCACTTAACACATTGAACTTTCTCAGGGGGACTTTTCCCTGATACAGCTCCACTGCCCTCTACGGAAGCAGTGTCACATTGGCACAGTTACACATTTACACATTTACCGTTTTACACTTGGTTTTACACATAACACTTCATCTCATTCACTTTCTCACTCACATGAATACCTCTGTTTTTCCTAACATGGTACTACAGAATTTCAAGGTTTAACACACAGTAAACACACTAATCATGCTGGGTTTAAACAAAATCTAATCACATTACGATCATATGCACGAATTATCACATTTCACATGAAAACACATAACTTTTTATTTACTGATCCAAATGACCTGAAATTTTAACCACATACTGTTTTCGGGTTCAAGGTCATACCCTCAAATTTTCAGATTTTTCTGAGCTAATTAGAATTTACAGAAAATGAAACGCCTAATTAGCATGCTATTAACAACTTAAGTTAACATGGGTCTAACACATTTTGCAAATTAGCCACTTGCTGTTTAAACATAAGCTATTAACATATGCATGAATTGAGAATACAAAATTTCCCTAATTCATACATCTATGGATTGAACACTACAAATCATTCTTGCATGCTTTCATTTTATTCTACCGAATCGGATTTATTTGCACGTTACACTAGCATGGATAATTTACCAAATTTGCAAAACACATATATTGACCCACTGACTTTCATGATCAGACCAAAACCAAGGCCTTCATACAATTCTAATCATGAAAACTAATTTTGCAAGAATCAACAATTCATGCTCACAAGTTTAAGGAATACCATTTCCACATTCACCATCACACCACATTCATCCACACACCACAATGCACAATATACATAGAGTATAAGGTTTACCATATATCCTCATCACGTAAAACATACCGAAATTAATGTATAAGAGGGACAGAACAGCTCACTGTTCTGTCCAGAAGAACTCGGCGGCGGTCTCTGGCCGCTGACTCAGGGTCAGCGGCATGGTCGATGGACGCCAAGCTCATCACAGGCGTCCAGGGACCTTGCCGTCGAACCAGGTCTGTGCAGAAACACAGACCCGAGCTCTGAATCTTGGGTGAATAGGAGGGTCTAGGACTCGAGGAAAAATCCATAAAAATCACAAAACCAACCTAGACTCATAAGGGGACATCAGGGATAGGTCACTTGCCTTTCTAAAATTCCTCCAAGGGATTTATGGCTCGGTGAAGACCTCCTTGGGCAGTCCCAAGAAGTTGCAGAACCCCCTCCAAACGATCTCTCCTCCGGGCTCCTGGATGATCTCCACGCCGAGGGGATGTCGGGGAAGCCTTCCTCGTTGGTCCAGCAACCTCCTTGCAGCAGGGGGACGCCGGATCAAGGTCCAGGGATGTGGATTTTTGGGTGGCAAAATGGGTTTTCTCACAGCTTTTCTCTCTAGGGTTTTTCTCCTCTCTTGCAAGGGTGAAGGGAAGAGTGGGAGAGGCCAATTCGGGTTCAGGATTTAGGGGAGTCTCTCTCCCACTCACTAGGGTGATGGACACCCTCAGAGCCGTTGGGGGACATCCCCCAATGGTGGCCATACCTTGCTTCAGAAGCTTGCAGCTCTGCTGCGCATGCAGGTCAGAGAAGTTGGCGTCCATATCGCTGGACGCCGGATGAGTGTTGGCGTCCATGTCTGGACGCTGACACCTGCTAAACGGCCTGGGTTGACGCCAAGGTGGCCTTCGGCCAGAACCCTAAATTATGCAGAAAACCATGCATACCATGCATATATACATGCAATATGTATACGGTATTGTATCCATACTATCATCATGCAATACATACATTATTTATGTTTAATATAAACACATGCACACGTAATTATACTAATTAATGCGTACGTAAATATGTACATACATACACAACACAAATACATACACACATAAATGCAAATAATGCGACGGAAATTAGAGGGCCTTACACCCTCTCCCCCTTAAAGAAACTTCGTCCTCGAAGTTAGAACGACACTACTCAAACAAAAGGGGATACTTCTTCTTCATCGCATCCTCAAGCTCCCACGTAGCCTCCTCACGTGAGAAGTTCCGCCATAGAACTTTCACCGACGCGATACTCTTGTTCCGGAGATGCTGAACCTTCCGGTCAAGAATGGCTACTGGTTGCTCGACATACGAAAGATCTGGCTGGATCTCCACTGGCTCATGACTAATCACATGAGACGGATCTCGGACATACTTCCTGAGCATAGATACGTGGAATACAGGGTGAACGCTAGCCAAAGCTGGGGGTAAAGCTAGCTCGTACGCCACGTTGCCCAAACGTCTGAGAATCTCATATGGGCCAATGAACCTAGGGCTTAGCTTGCTATGCCTGCCAAATCTGACAACACCTCGAGTAGGCGATATCTTCAAGAAGACATGATCGCCAACCTCGAACTCCAAATCCTTTCTCCTGTTGTCGGCATAACTCTTCTGCCTATCCTGTGCCGCAACAAGCCTTTTCCTGATAAGCTGAATCTTATCCGAAGTTTCCTGAACTAACTCCGGTCCGATCAACTGCCTATCACCAGTCTCCTCCCAACATAAAGGAGATCTGCAGGGCCTACCATACAACGCCTCGAATGGAGCCATACCATACTAGCATGAAAGCTGTTGTTGTATGCGAACTCCACAAGAGGTAAATGACGCTCCCAATCATCCTTCCAATCCAGAACACACGCTCTCAACATATCCTCGAGCGTCTGGATAGTCCTCTCGGACTGTCCATCGGTCTGGGGATGAAACGCCGAACTGAGCTTAAGCTCCGAACCTAACGCATCCTGAAGACCCTTCCACAATCTCGAAGTAAATCTCGGATCTCGATCCGAAATGATCGACTTCGGCACACCATGCAATCTAATGATACCGCTAACATACAATCTAGCTAAACTCTCTACTGACTGCTTCTTCTTCATAGGCAAGAAATGAGCAGTCTTCGAGAATCTATCTACAACTA
The DNA here is from genome assembly GCA_014218235.1 of Colocasia esculenta. NCBI lineage: Eukaryota > Viridiplantae > Streptophyta > Magnoliopsida > Alismatales > Araceae > Colocasia > Colocasia esculenta. The sequence continues at coordinate 73,580,519 of CM024758.1, forward strand.
CCCAAATCGAGTCATTGCCCCTTCTAGATCGAGGCAAACCCGAACGAAATCCATAGTGACAGCTTCCCACTTCCATACGGGGATATCCATCCTCTGCATAAGGCCGGATGGTCGCTGCCGCTCGGCTTTCACCTGCTGACATACTAGACATCTAGACACATAATCCGCAACATCCTTCTTCATGCCGGACCACCAAAATGATCTCTTCAGGTCTTGATACATCTTAGTGTTACCCGGATGAATAGAGAATCGCGATCTATGAGCCTCCGCTAACACATGCTCACGGACATCTACCACATCGGGGACACAAACACGGTGCTGAAATCTAATCACACCGTCCTCATCACGAGCAATGCCCGCCTTACCCACTAACTCTAACAATCTAGGATCGGCTTTCTGCTGCTCAATCACCTCATCCAAGACTGAGGATCTAAGGGATAGCTGAGCTACAAAAGCCTGACACAACGATGGCTCTAACTCGGTCATAGAGCACGCTGCATCCTCCAACATCTTCCAATCCTGCTGGAGCGAAGACCTCTTTCTACTAAGAGCATCCGCTACGACGTTCGCCTTTCCAGGATGATACTGAAGGTCGAAGTCATAGTCCTTCAAGAACTCAATCCATCTTCTCTGCCTCAGGTTTAATTCCTTTTGGGAGAAAAGATACTTCAAGCTCTTGTGGTCGGTAAACACCTCAAATCTGACACCATAAAGATAGTGCCTCCAGATCTTTAGTGCATGAACCACAGCTGCGAGCTCCAAATCATGAGTCGGATAGTTCCTCTCATGCTCCTTCAACTGACGAGAAGCATAAGCCACTACCCTCTCTTGCTGCATGAGCACACAGCCTAAACCAATCTGAGATGCATCCGTATAAATGGCAAAGCCCTCTAGACCACTGGCAATACCAATACCGGAGCAGAAGTAAGCTTAGCCTTCAATAGCTGAAAGCTACGCTCACATGCCTCAGACCATACGAACTTCTCACCCTTTCTGGTCAGCTTTGTCAAAGGGGCGGCGATGGATGAGAAACCCTCAATGAATCGCCGATAATAACCAGCTAACCCAAGGAAACTACGAATCTCCGAAGGGGTCCTGGGAATCTCCCAATCCATAACTGCCTGGACTTTTGCTGGATCAACAGCTACACCAGCGCCGGAGATAACATGCCCGAGAAAATGAACCTCGCGCAACCAGAACTCGCACTTGCTGAACTTCGCATACAGCTTGTGCTCACGGAGAACCTCTAAGACTAACCTCAAATGCTGACGATGTGTGGCCTCATCCGGAGAATAGACCAACACGTCATCAATAAACACAACAACAAAGCTATCTAAATACGGACTAAACACCCGGTTCATGAGATCCATGAACGCTGCAGGGGCGTTGGTCAATCCGAAAGGAAGGACCAAAAACTCATAATGTCCATAACGGGTTCTAAATGCCGTCTTGGACACATCCTCACTCCTAATCCTCAACTGATGATAACCAGATCGCAAGTCAATCTTGGAAAAGACTGATGCCTCTCGCAACTGGTCAAACAGATCATCAATCCGAGGTAAGGGATACCTGTTCTTCACAGTCACCTGGTTTAGCTTCCTATAATCAATGCACAACCGAAGTGACCCGTCTTTCTTCTTGACGAATAATACAGGTGCGCCCCAAGGGGAAACACTAGGGCGAATAAATCCCTTATCGAGCAATTCTTGCAATTGCTTCCTCAACTCGGCTAATTCTGCAGGGGCCATCCGATATGGGGCCTTCGAGATAGGAGAGGTGCCTGGAAGCAACTCTATAGTGAACTCTATCTCCCTATCCGGTGGCAATCCAGACAAGTCATCGGGAAAGACATCTGGAAAGTCCTGCACCACATCGATCTCTGCAAGAGTCAGTGACGAACCAGCATCGGGTACTAGCATAACGCTGGCAAGAAATGCGTCACAACCCTTGTTCACCATGCGCATCGCCTTCATGGCAGAGATAACTAACTTTCCCGCTAAGTTCTTTGGCAAGGGATGAGAGAACTCATCCTCACCAGGAATGCGGAAAACAATCTTCTTCCTACGACAATCCACTAACGCATAGTGCTCCTCTAGCCAATCCAGACCAAGGATACAATCATAGTCCTTCATCTTTAGCAAGAAGAAACACCCATCTAGGAATCTATCCTCAATGCACACAGGTAACGACGGAATGCACTTCCTAGTCGATACCGTACCCGCAGGGGTGTGCACAGACAAAGGGACCTCTAACTCCTCAGACTCTATGCCTGACTCTAGGGCTAACTGCCTAGCGAACCGCTCGGAAATGAACGAGTGAGTAGCACCCGTATCAAACAAAACCCGAGCGTGCACACCGAAAAGTAAAACTGTACCTTCGGTGACATGCTCCGCCTGCTCGGCGTCCTCACGAGCTAACGCAAACACTCGAGCTGGGGCTCGAGGCCTTCCTGGTCGTCCTGTAGCTGGCGCGGCTGCCGCTACTGCTGGTACTGGCGCTCCACGCTGAGCTCCCTGCTGAAGTCTTGGGCAATCTTTGATCTTGTGGTCGCTGCTCCCACACTTTAAGCATCTACCCGCTACTAACCAGCACTCGGAACCTCCATGGGTCTTCCCACAATGGGGACACTCTTTCTTCGCACCGGGGGAACGTACAGAAGGTACCTGAGAGTTGCTGACTGCCACTGTTTCTGCGGTGTCTGGTACACCGTTTTCCTCTTATCCTGCCGCTGGAATGTCGCTGCCGGCCTCTTCTGCGAAGCCTTCTTCTCCTCCAGATATTGCTCCATTTCTCCCTCCTGTCTGCAGGCTGCGCTGAGGGCCTCGTCTAGCGTGCGGTGGTCGAACGCCACGAGTCTCGTCCTCAGTGATGGTTTGAGACCCATCACGAACTTCTTGGTCTTCCTGCGCTCATCCTCTACTATATGCGGTGCATATTTAGAAAGTTCAGAAAACCTTGCCTCGTATTCCAGGACGGTCATTGATCCTTGCGTCAGGGAAAGGAATTCTTGCTCCATCTTGTCCTGGATATGCTCTGGGACGAACTTGGCTCGGAAGAGCCTCACGAACGCGTCCCACGCCACATCTACTGCTCCGTCCTCGAAGCGTGTACGCAGTAGGGAGGACCACCATACATCAGCTCTCTCCTGCAATACACCTTCATAAGCACCAACTAACAATTCTAACTTGACAAACAACATACAAGCATAAACCAAAGCATACCTGTAGCATGTAGGTGGCTAAGGTCACCTTGTCCTCATCAGGACACCTGATAGCTCGGAAGATTTTCTCCGTCTCCCTCATCCAGCTTTCTGCCATTAGCGGATCACTCTCCCCCTTAAAAGAGGGTGGGGCCATCCTCTTGAATCGCTCCATGATGGAAGGTCCACCATGGTCCTGAGCTGGGGCCTGAGCCTGCTACATTAAACAATAACAATATACAATAAACACAATATCATGCAATTTAAATAGCAAACTACTAGGTTGTTTCATTATTCTACCTGGGCCTCCAACTGGGCCTGGAGTGCTGCCTGGGTGTGGGCCTGCGTCTGCATGGCTTGCACCAGACCTTGCATGAATACTCCATAGTCCACTGGCGGTGGTGGGGGAAGCACAGGACCCTGTGGGGCCGGGGCCTGCTGCTCCGCCCGCTCCTCACGCCTCTGCTCGTCGTCGCGAGCTGGCACACCTCCACGTCGTCCACGGGAAGCCATGGCTGTAATAAAATTTCAGCCACCATTAGAGCTAGGTTACTAAGTTCTCTAACCATTTTCTTATCTATCTTTCATTTCCTATTAGTGTTTTCTACACATGTGGACATACTTAGCATGCAATGGGGATGATGACTTAGGTATATTCATGTGCAATCTCAACCGGTCGCTCTGATACCAATCTCTGTGACGGCCCTCGATACACCGGTACGGTCATACCGACCCACGTCGGTATAGCGAGTGCTGCCACAGTGGGACATTTACCCAAACGATACAAACAGCTGAGATACACGCGAATATACAACAGAGTAGCGGAAGTAAAAGACCAATGTCTTCATTCATTCATCATCCACATTAAACATACATGCAGTTCGCAATTAACATAAAAGAACTAAAAATCCACATGATTTAAATTGCTGAAATTAAATACAAATGTCCACACTTATACATCATTCTCATGATACTTCTAGTACAATGTTCAAAATTACATACTATGAAATACACAATCTCAAAGAACTCCAAAACTAGCTAGTCTCCGCGCTCGGAGTCCGTCTCCACCGTCTCCTCAAGCGGTGTCGTGTCACCAACTATACCTGTACGCCGAAGCAAGGAGTGAGTCCAAGGACTCAGCAAGCAACACTACTCATGATATACACTTATAAGTCCTAGTGGTTTCTACATGCACATTACAATTAGCCACACATAGCATGTTAGTCATTTCAAGTTGTCAACCTATCATGAAAGTTCTACAATTTTATACATAACTCATGCTTTCAGATTTCTAAAATAAACTTCACCTATCACATGGTCTCTATTCAATTTACTCATGAAACTTTAATCTTTAAAGAATCAAAACATGAGAGCTATCAACATGAACTTTTACATACATGGACGGGAAACACAACTAGCATGGATTTTACACATTTTTAAACACATACATGAACCTTTTCACATGCTTTAGGTTGCTGATTTCATATGGTTTCATGGCTGAAAACCTATGCATGAGAGCTACAACAATGCATAAAACATATCACATCAACAACCATTCATGCAGTCTTGTGCCCGTGTTCACTAATTATCCCTAACATGGATTCTAAGCATCTTTGCACATTAAACATAATGATAATAACATGAATTTACTGAATTCACATGGTTTCAGATTTGTATCACATAGGTTTCAATAACACATTTCCACATCTTTAGTTTCACATTTTTATTTGCACAAGTTTTCTCTTTCACATGGTTCACTTTACACATACACATTCACATGTCACTTACACATTTACACATGGTCACATACACATTTCACATTACACTTTACACATTTTTAGGTGCCGTGACACATAGTCCAAACCACCAAAGAAGGACATATACACATCACATTACACATAGACGCCATCTAGGCATTCCAATGGCGACTCTTGGACTGCGCAGACCGGGAGAACAAGTCTCCACCCTAACCAGTGGTACTTGTCCACCTCCAGGATTTCCCCCTAATGCCCTTAGGGTCACTTAACACATGAACTTTCTCAGGGGGACTTTTCCCTGATACAGCTCCACTGCCCTCTACGGAAGCAGTGTCACATTGGCACAGTTACACATTTACACATTTACCGTTTTACACTTGGTTTTACACATAACACTTCATCTCATTCACTTTCTCACTCACATGAATACCTCTGTTTTTCCTAACATGGTACTACAGAATTTCAAGGTTTAACACACAGTAAACACACTAATCATGCTGGGTTTAAACAAAATCTAATCACATTACGATCATATGCACGAATTATCACATTTCACAAGAAAACACATAACTTTTTATTTACTGATCCAAATGACCTGAAATTTTAACCACATGCGGTTTTCGGGTTCAAGGTCATACCCTCAAATTTTCAGATTTTTCTGAGCTAATTAGAATTTACAGAAAATAAAACGCCTAATTAGCATGCTATTAACAACTTAAGTTAACATGGGTCTAACACATTTTGCAAATTAGCCACTTGCTGTTTAAACATAAGCTATTAACATATGCATGAATTGAGAATACAAAATTTCCCTAATTCATACATCTATGGATTGAACACCACAAATCATTCTTGCATGCTTTCATTTTATTCTACCGAATCGGATTTATTTGCACGTTACACTAGCATGGACAATTTACCAAATTTACAAAACACATATATTGACCCACTGACTTTCATGATCAGACCAAAACCAAGGCCTTCATACAATTCTAATCATGAAAACTAATTTTGCAAGAATCAACAATTCATGCTCACAAGTTTAAGGAATACCATTTCCACATTCACCATCACACCACATTCATCCACACACCACAATGCACAATATACATAGAGTATAAGGTTTACCATATATCCTCATCACGTAAAACATACCGAAATTAATGTATAAGAGGGACAGAACAGCTCACTGTTCTGTCCAGAAGAACTCGGCGGCGGTCTCTGGCCGCTGACTCAGGGTCAGCGGCATGGTCGATGGACGCCAAGCTCATCACAGGCGTCCAGGGACCTTGCCGTCGAACCAGGTCTGTGCAGAAACACAGACCCGAGCTCTGAATCTTGGGTGAATAGGAGGGTCTAGGACTCGAGGAAAAATCCATAAAAATCACAAAACCAACCTAGACTCATAAGGGAACATCAGGGATAGGTCACTTGCCTTTAAAATTCCTCCAAGGGATTTATGGCTCGGTGAAGACCTCCTTGGGCAGTCCCAAGAAGTTGCAGAACCCCCTCCAAACGATCTCTCCTCCGGGCTCCTGGATGATCTCCACGCCGAGGGGAGTCGGGGAAGCCTTCCTCGTTGGTCCAGCAGCCTCCTTGCAGCAGGGGGACGCCGGATCAAGGTCCAGGGATGTGGATTTTTGGGTGGCAAAATGGGTTTTCTCACAGCTTTCTCCTAGGGTTTTTCTCCTCTTTTTCTCCTCTTGCAAGGGTGAAGGGAAGAGTGGGAGAGGCCAATTCGGGTTCAGGATTTAGGGGAGTCTCTCTCCCACTCACTAGGGTGATAGGACACCCTCAGAGCCGTTGGGGGACATCCCCCCAATGGTGGCCATGCCTTGCTTCAGAAGCTTGCAGCTCTGCTGCGCATGCAGGTCAGAGAAGTTGGCGTCCATATCGCTGGACGCCGGAATGAGTGTTGGCGTCCAGGTCTGGACGCTGACACCTGATAAACGGCCTAGGGTTGACGCCAAGGTGACCTTCGGCCAGAACCCTAAGTTATGCAGAAAACCATGCATACCGGGCATATATACATGCAATATGTATACGGTATTGTATCCATACTATCATCATGCAATATATACATTATTTATGTTAATATAAACACATGTACACGTAATTATACTAATTAATGCGTACGTAAATATGTACATACATACACAAATACAAACATACACACATAAATGCAAATAATGCGACGGAAATTAGAGGGCTTTACACCTCCACTGACTGCTGAACTAGTTCTAGTCCAGTGACGACTCGCTCGCCCACCTGAAACCAGTCTAGAGGAGTACGACATGGTCGTCCATACAAGGCCTCATAGGGTGCCATGCCGATACTAGAATGATAACTGTTATTATATGCGAACTCGACTAACAGCAAGTGAGCTGCCCAAGACCCCTGCCACTCCAGACAATAAGCTCGCAGCATGTCCTCCAAAGTCTGGATAGTCCGCTCCGACTGTCCATCTGACTGAGGGTGATAGGTAGAGCTAAACGCTAACTTTGTCCCCAAAGCTCTCTGAAAGATGTGCCAGAACCCAGAAAGTGAAGCGAGGATCTTTATTTGACACAATAGAGATCGACACCCCATGCAAAGGAACAATCCGCTCCATGTACAGCCTGGCCAACCTGCTCACACCCCAGCCAGCTCTGATGGGCAAGAACCTGGCAGTCTTCGTCAGTCTGTCCACAAGTACCCAAATACTATCATATCCTCCAGTTGTCCTCGACAGTCCACACACAAAATCTGTCGTCACATGGTCCCATTTCCACATGGGAATCTCCAACGGCTGTACAAGCCCTCCTGGGCACTGGTGCTCGGCCTTCACCTACTGACAGACCAAACACCCGACAACAAAAGCTGCTATGTCTCTCTTCATCCCGGGTCACCAAAACTGTCGTCTCAACCTGTGGTACATCTTGGTTGATCCTGGATGAATCGAGTATCGGGACCCATGTGCCTCCTGCAAAACTGCTCTCCTGATAGACTCCTCATCAGGTACATAGAGTCTATCCCGAAACCTAACAGTCCCGTCGTCATGCAGTTCAACCTCTGGGAGTAGCAACACTCTGTGCAACTCGAGATCTGTCTGCTGGGCCTCAATCACCTGTCTCACAATAGCAGGAGCTGCTAACAAACTGCCTAGCATACACTGCTGTCGTCTGGTGGAAACTCTGAAGGATCCCTCTGCTGCAGACTGCCACAACTGCCACTCTCTCAACATGAGGTAACTCACCTATGCCTTCCTGCTCAGGGCATCTGCAACCACATTCGCCTTCCCAGGCTGATGCTTAATGCTGAAATCATAGTTCTTCAGATATTCCATCCAACGACGTTGCCTCATGTTCAGATCCCTCTGAGAAAAGACATACTGCAGACTCTGGTGGTCGGTGCGAACCACAAACCTCACTCCGTACAAGTAGTGACGCCGAATCCTCAGTGCAAAAACCACAGCTGCAAGTTTTAGGTCGTTGGTCGGATAACTCTCCTCGTGGGGCTTTAGCTGATGCGACGCAGAAGCCACCACTCTGCCATGCTACATCAGAACTGCTCCTAAGCCAACATCGGAAGCATCTGTGCAGACCTCAAAACCCTTCGTACCTAAAGGCAACACCAAGACTGGCGCTGACGTAAGCAGTTGCTTCAACTCCATGAAGCTCTGCTCACACTGCTCCGACCACTCGAACGGTACTCCCTTCCTCGTCAAACGAGCCAGGGGTGCAGCAATCTGCGAAAAGTCTCTAATAAATCTACGGTAGTAGCCAGCCAAACCCAGAAAACTGCGGATCTCTGACACTGTACAAAGTCTCTCCCACTGTAAAACTGCCTCGACCTTCGCTGGATCCATTGAAACTCCGTCACCTGAGATCACGTGTCCCAAAAAGTGAACCTGCTGTATCCAAAACTTGCACTTACTGAGCTTGGCATACAGCTGGTGCTCTCGCAGAGTCTACAACATGATCCTCAGGTGCTGGGCATGCTCCTCTTCTGAAGCAGAGTACACTAGAATGTCGTCAACAAACACCACGACAAACTGGTCCAAGTATTGGTGAAACACCCTGTGCATCAGATCCATGAAGGTCGCTGGCGTATTGGTGAGCCCAAACAGCATCACCAAGAACTCAAAGTGCCCATATCTGGTCCTGAAGGCAGTCTTCTCCACATCAGAATATCTGATCCGCAACTGATAGTAGCTTGACCTCAGGTCAATCCTGGAGAAAACTCGAGCTGACTGAGGCTGATCAAAGAGATCATCAATCCTAGGCAGAGGATACCTATTCTTGATGGTCACCTGATTCAGCTTCCTGTAGTCAATACACAACCGCAGGCTACCATCTTTCTTTCTCACAAACAGCACTGGAGACCCCCAAGGAGAAAAGCTAGGGCGATTATAGCCTTTCTCCAACAGCTCCTCTAACTGCCTCTTCAACTCTCGCAACTCTGCTGGTGCTATGTGGTACGGTGCCTGCGCAAAGGGTGCGGTGCCAGGAACCAGCTCAATGGTGAACTCAGTCTCTCTGTTTGGTGGTAGACCAGGTAACTCGTCCGGAAAAATATCCGGAAACTCACAAACCACGGGAATGTCCTCCACTCCCCAAGAAACCTGTTCAACAAGCACAGCAGTAGCAAGGAAACCCTGACACCCAGAAGCCAACAACCTTTCTGCCCTCAAAGCAGAAATTAAAAAGCGGTAAGTAAGAGGTACGATACCCTGGAAGTAGAAGGTAGCTCCTCCGAGTATCTGAAGGTACACCCTCTTCTTCCTGCAGTTCACCATAGCACCGTACTGCTCGAGCCAATCCATACCCTAAATCACATCAAAATCCTGCAACTGCATAGCATACAATCGGGCTGGCAAACACTGACCCTGCATCTGCATTGGTACCTCATCAAGACAGTAGGAGGTGAGGGCAAAATCTCCCGTTGGTAGCTCCACAACAAGCTCGCTGAACACTCCCATGTCCAGCTCCTCAAGGGAGTCTAAAAACTCCTCAGAAACAAAAGAGTGGGAGGCACCGGAATCAATCAAAACTTTAGCTGCAGAACCAAAGATAGTCACAGTACCTTCCACAAGATGAGTTGCCTCTGCCTCTGCTCGGGTCATGTGTATGACACGAGCCCTGGTCTTCGGCCTGCCTGAACTCATAGTCTGCTGATGCTGCTACACAAGAATCTGCTGCTGCTGTTGCGCACGAGACTGAGGCTGACTCTGCTGCTGCGAATCTCGAGGTAATAGGGGGCAGTCTCGTGCCATGTGACCCAACTGGTCACACCGGTAACACTGACCAGCGAAAGAATGCTGGCTCTGCTGCTAAGGCTGCCCAAAAGGTTGCTGAACACTCTCCACTGAAGGCTGCCTCTGCTCTGCCTGCCTCCTGTCACGTCGGAACCTCCTCTGAGACCCTGACCTCGACAACGTCCCTGCAGAAGAGGACGTGTAGGAGGACGTGGTCCTCGAGGTCGGCTGAGAGCTACTCTGCTGCTGTCTCTGCCGGGATGGACCCGCCTGTGCCTAAACTGCTATGATCTGCCCACGGGTCCGTAAGGTGTCAGCCTCAAGTGCTGCTGCCGTCTGATAGGCTGCGTCAAGGTCGGTGACGTGAGCAACTATCAGCGCCTGCCTGAGCTCCGGCCTCAGTCCTCTCACAAACTGTTGGGTCCTCAGGCTCTTATCTACCATGACCTACGGCGCATAGTGCCCTAACTCCATAAATTTGGCTCTATACTGGACCACTATCATCTCGCCCTGAGTCAAATCTAGGAACTGATACAGCCTCTCAGTCCTGACATATGTGGGGCAGAAAGCTCTCTCAAAAGTCGCCACAAACTCCAGCCGAGTGATCTGCCTGAGCGGGCGAGACTGAAAAGTGATCTCCCACTCTGAGGTCCACCAGGCCAGCGCCTGACCCTGCAACTAGTAGCTCGCCAACAGTACCCTCTCGTCTGCTGCGCACTCCATGGAACGGAAAGTCCGCTCCATCACATCTAACCACGACGGGCTGCATCTGGATCTGGCTGTCCCAGAAACTGGGGAGGCTGGAACTGTAAAAACTCTCTCAACACCCTCCCAGAGGTGTTGGAATGTCACGGTGCTAAGCTACAATCTGTGCCATCCCCTCAAGAAAATGGGTCCAGTCAAACTCCTGAGCTGCCTGAGGAGGGGGTGGTGGCGATGGTACAATACCACTGTGTGCGTCCTGCAGTCCTGGCTGCGTCTGCGGTGGCGGCGGGGCATCTCTAGCCTCCTGCTGAGGTGCCTGCTCAGCCACCTCCTCAACACGACGTCGCCTAGGTGCCATAATGGATCTACACAGGACATGTACACAAATTAATACATAAAATAACTCTGGTTTGCTTACTGCTACTGTACTCTTCATGCTCTGAGTTATCTTGGAACATTTCCTTATATGTCTCGACAGACCAGGCTCTGATACCAATTGTAACGACCCAGGATCCGAATTACCAGTTACCAACCAGTAACCCGAACCCTGACCCGTCACCCACGAGCCGAAGCTCGGAAGGGTAAAGAGAAATGTCTGAGGAGAACATATAAGAAAATGTACACACCACAAATTTTTCTGAACATTCCACTATAAATATATCAAATAGTACAACTCAGAGCCGATTCAACATAAGTAAAGAGTACAATGAGTACAAAGACTAACTACTACTCACAGTAGCTAAGCGGGACCAGCACCGGAGTGACCAGGCTCCTCAGCACTTAGAGCCGACGACGAACCACCTGAAAAGGAAGGGAGTGAGTCTCAAGAAGAGACCCAGTACGGACACTAACCCCCACCGGTAACAGTACTAAAGAGCAGTGCGAAAAGTAAAGCTACTGTAAGAAAACTCTGCACAACACACAAAAACCGGTGGCGTGGTATGCAATTCCTCACAGGAGCATGCCAAAGAACTGGAACCTCGCAGGCTTAACAGCACAACAAGCACACACACACAAGGTAGGACCAGCTAGGGCCTATGGCTTGGCGCCTCGACACCATAAAGTCCTCCAACCCTAGCCACGTGTGCACACTCAGACGCTCTCCCTCGCGTCTGGTCCTCGACCGGTTTTCCCCTACGCCAGACTCGAACGGTGGAGAAGGGGCCCCACAGAAACCGGCTCGTAACCACCACAAGGGGCACGCACAGGACGGAGTCGCACTCGACGTCCATGCTCACCGGCGTAATAGCTCAACGCCAGTCATCCAGATGGAGCCTTCACCTCGACGTCTGGGAAACACAACACAACACAACACAAGCACGATAAAATTTGTCGCAAGCACAGACAGAGACGCTCTCAACGTCCGGCACACCGAGCCCAGAGGCGGACACCGGGTGTCAACACCTCGCATAACGGAAAAGGGCTCAGCCTGCTGGGACCTACCTGTGGGGTTGGCGGCAACATCGATTACCGCCAACTCTGAGGTAGACGACAACACCCTTGCTGTCTACAGAAAGTAGACGGCAACATGTTGGCCGTTTACCACATCTTGACGGCAAGGGATCTTGCCGCCAAGTTCCTCCCTGAAGAACTTGACGTCAACCGATGTTGACGTTAAGTTCTTCAGCTTCCAGCAGCTGAAACGGCCCCAGGCCGTTCTCACGGGCGATCCAGACCAAAAACCAACGATTTGATGATGGGAAACGCTTTCCCTCATCACAAAACACCATTATAAAGCCGAAAAAACAGCGATCCAATGCTTGGATCGGCGAATCTACCCCAAAACCCGACATGGATAAACCCACCTCGAGAACCACAATTTTCACACAAATCACACACAACAATCATGGCATTTCAACAATGGGGAGTTAAGGGGTCGAGTCCCTACCTCATAACGCAATAAAACTCCCAAAAGATCCTCGAATCTCGCTGATTACCCCAGAGCTCCACAACGAGGACGATCCTTCAAACCTTCGTTTCTCGCCCGATCTGCCGCCGCCACGAGCACCACAGCCTCCCCACGAGCTCCCGTCGGCCGCCGGAAGTAGTGGAGAAGGAGAGGGGTGAAGGTGGTGGGAAGGAGAGGAAGAGAAATGGGGGAGAAGGAGCCTCGGGTTGCCTTCTTAAAAATAGGCCTAGGCAGGTTGACGTCAACATCTGTTGCCGTCAACTTGCACCGACAAAACTTGACGTCAACATCGATTGTCATGTACGGGAAAACTCTGGAGACTTCGGTAGACGTCAACATCGCTTGACGCCAAGACCCAGTAGACGGAAGCACCCTTGCCGCCTACCCCACGGTTGACGTCAACCCCTTTGACATCAACAGATACTGTTCCAGAAGAAGGCCCATTAAGGGTTCAATAAGGCCCATGGCCTCACATTATGTGTCAGTCACACCCATACTTTTATTGCAGAAGTCCACAATTCCTGCTGACAACATGCTGTTCCAGGTAGTTTCCTTTTTGTCTAATAAGAAAGAAAGACTATCAATGACATATTCAAGGTGTGAACATATATAGGGTCTGAAAAAGGTTGACTGCGCATTTAATGTTAGAGATATGCATGAGATCTTACGTAAAAACACGAGAGCCAAATTTAAAATGAAGCAAATTTGGGCGCTAAAGGAAATTTACTGAATAATCGATTCAATCAAATCTTGAAGTGAATGAAAGATTTCAATCATCGATAGTCCATGAACATAATGGTCATCAATCGATGGTAAAATATAAATACTAAACACTTATAACACCAATCGATGTATTTTAACATTAATTGGAAAGAGTTACATTACTAATCGAAAGTGAATAAGATAAAAATACACTAATCAGAACATCATAGCACAAGTATTTATTAATCGATAGCTAATAGGTCAAGTGAACACTAATAAGAATAATATTTGACTGGTATTCGATAATTGATGAGAGAATATCGCTAATCGAAACAAGGTAGAGTAATTGTTCAATAATCGGAATGAGATTGGTCACTAATCGAAATGGTGATCATCAATCGATAGAATAAGAAGGCAAGTATTCACTAATCGGAACAAACAACACTAGTTGTTCACTAATCGGAACAACTCATAACACCGATTGATAGAATACACAATAATCGGAATAAGTCATTTTAGTAATTGGAAAGTTCTTCACTAATCGATATGAAGCTTAGTCACTAATCAATATGCTTGGTCAGTAATCACTTACTTAAATAGTAATTGATAGATTTTTTTCTTCAGGAATCGATTGGTCACTTAAACAGTAATTGAAATAATCCTTATTCATTAATCGATAGGTCGGTAGGAAACTTAGTCACTAATCGATATGGACTTAGAAATTTTTTCTTCAAGTGAATAAAATAGAATTAACTTGAGTCTTTTGGAATATTTACAGTGATGATCCTTGAGGCCATTTTATTACTTTTATTTTCCTGTTGACAGACTTAATAAAAAATGTATGTTAATCACATTAAAGTAAAATATCATCAATATTCATTAGGAAGTAGATAAACATAGATCAACAAGTCTGAGAATATAAGTATGTGTTGACATATGATGTTCACAGGTTGACACCTGTGCATCATCTGTTGACACATACGATGAGAATGATAATACGTTTGAACAGATGAGTACAGTTATTATGAAGATATTTATTTAAAGTATTATCGTTATTAATTACATCTAATTAGAGTTTTTGTTATCACCAAAAAAATATTCTAAGGAGATAAAAGAGTCAACAGAAGGAGCGAAAAGGGTGGCCACAGCGGTGGTCACATTTGCAGCGACGGTGGGAGACGAAGTGGCGGTGATGGCAGCGGAGGGCTGGGGTGCAGTGATCGATCTTCCCTTCGCATGGAGAAGGGCAGCAGCAATTCTAGGGGGAGTGCGGTGGGTCAGTGGCTGGGTACAAGCCTCCCCTTTGCAGGGAGACAAGCAGCAGTGGTAGTGATGACAGCTGGCGGTGTCACACCCCTTGAGTTTGATTGGGCTGGGGCTTCCCATCGTGGCCTGGTTGGACTGGCTTCCTTCGCAGAGGACCGAGAGAGAGCAAGAGAGAGGGGAGCCGCCAAACTCCTTCCCAAAAGTTCTTTCAATTCATCATTGTCTTGAAAAAAACTTAGTATAATCCTTTTTATAATGGGTGGGGTTAACCCTAAGGCCTCTTAATGGGCCAATCCACCTAAGGCCCATTGGCCACATACTAACTAAAGACTGAAATAGGAAAATCAAAAGAAAGCTAAAAGAGACTCTAAATAACCCTAGCTACTAATCGGCTCAAATAAAACTGTTATACATGTCTAGCCCAAAAGGCACAAAAAATCCAAAAATCATATGAGCCCAAATACCCAAGGGCGGCCCAACATGCTCCTGCATCAATAAGACCATTTTCATGTCGGAGTATAATTGTGGTGTATGAGAGTGGGAGGATACATCATGACCTGTGTCCTTGATCCCAGTTAGATGGGATGTTTGATGGATTATGACGATGGTGATGATGATGCAACACATTCCTTGCTAGTTGCGATTACATTTATAAGTAATGCATATTTTGGATGCTGAAGAACCTATGCCAACCTTGGTAACAAGTTCCTTCTGAATGCCTGTTACATTGAGTCCAAGTGACCATGTCTTTTATTAGTTCCAGTTTCTCAAGTGTCACACACGTCACAACTGAACAAGGTGGTCCACCTTCACCTTTTGTATGGACCCTGCAATTTTTGTTCTCTAGTGCAGATTGCATGGTTGTTTTAGCTTATTATGATATAAATAAATACTCTGAGCTGCAGGAATGGGCTTTCAAAGACAGGGATACAAGTGCAAGTTGGTCTTAATCATGGATGCAAGCTTAGTACATTGCTAACAATACTCATACCTCACACCCTTTCTCTGTGAAAGGGTTTTATCAGTATATTTGTTTTCTTCTGGATGATTGTGAGGAGCTGATGGATTCAAAATTTTTTTTATTAATATATTTGTTTCTTCTGGATGATTGTGAGGAGCTGATGGATTCAATTTTTTGTTCATTCCTTTGTTCACATCATCTCTTACCTCATTTTTTTTTATCACGAACATGTGAACAGAGGCTATCCAACGTATATGAACTAATGGTGTGTGCTATTTCCATTTAGACCCTTGCCTGCTTGAAGCAAACTGGATGCAAGTGCGTAATAGTCTGGTTGTCACTTGCTTGATTTAAAAATGCCTGCTATACATTTATTAAGAGAACTCTGAACATCTTTAGTTCAGCTTTCTCATTGTTGATGATCACGCTTGTTCCTTAATCAGCTATGTTTGTATTGGATCTGATGTATGATCTTTTTTCCATATGAGTGCACAGCTTCCTTGAGAATTATAATCTGTACTTCCATTCATTTATCTTATAACTACTATTTTGTAATTATTACAGCTTTCCAATGCTGGAGGTCGTCTTATCATATCAAGTGATGGTGTATGGGATGCTTTGACTTTTGAAATGGCTTTAAATTGTTCACGGGGGCTACCAGCAGATGTTGCAGCTACTCAGATTGTTAAGGTACTTTATCATACTGAAGGTCATATGTTATACTGTATCATACTGAAGGTCATATGTTATACTGTTGAATTTTATGGCATCATTTGAGGCTTATTCTTGTGTATTAACTTTCCAGGAGGCTGTACAAATAAAAGGATTACATGATGACATCACGTGCATTGTAGTTGATATACTACCACAGGAGAAAAATCCTCCTATTCCACCTCCTAAAAAGCAGGGGAAGGGTGTGTTTAAGTCCATGTTCCGCAGAAAATCGTCTGAGTCATCATCACATTGTGATAGAGAATATTCTGAGCCAGATGTTGTAGAGGAGATATTTGAAGAAGGATCTGCAATGCTGGCCCAAAGGTCTGTACCATCAGGAAAGCCGATGGACTAAATACTTTTGTTTATGTGGTCTCCTTATAGTTTCTGTCAATCCATATGATTTACTTTGAATCTATGTGGCTTTTAGTCACCTAAATATACAAATTTCCCTTGTTTATTTTCCCTTGCATGGTGAAATAACTTAAAAAATAGGATACATGCTCTTTTAGGGGTTGTCACTTGCAGCATTTGACATTGATTTGTAGGCAGAAGCAAATCTATCTGAGTCATGCAACATAAGTTAGTTTAAAATGCCTTTGTTTTTTGCATACAAACAAATCTTGGAAGAAAAATGTCAAATCTGCCTTTATTAAAATATTGACAAAAATGCCATTTGTAAATTTGAAATGTTTTGGTCCTTTTGGATATGTCATCACCATACCATGGAGTTACTCCCCGTCCATTTAACATGAGTTAGACTGACCCATGAGAGGAAATACCATTTTTGCCCTTTGGTAAACAACCCATGACAGGGAAAAGGAATCCAACTTCTCAGAGACTTAAACAAGATACAGTAAGGGTATTTCTGTCTGAAACTATTAAACTAATGGGAAAAAGGGAATTTTAAAGGAATATACGTGGTGAAATGTCAGCAACGTTTCACATTTACGAATGACATTTTTGATAATATTTTAATAATGATGGCACATTTGACATTTTTCTTCTAAGAATGGTTTATATACAAAAAACCCAATTTCTTAATATTGCCCTTGATCTGATTCAATATGTTCACAAGGTTGACGATAGATGGTATATGCAGGTTAGATGCTGAATACCCTGTTTGCAACATGTTCAAGTTGTTCATGTGCGCTGTTTGCCAGGTAGAGATTAAACCTGGAGAGGGTACTTCTGTACATGCCGGAATAATGCAGCCTGGACGATTGCGTCCATGGGATGGTCCTTTCCTTTGCCAAAGCTGCCATGCTAAGAAAGAAGCAATGGAAGGAAAAAGGGCATCAGGAGGTATGAACAGTCATATGCAGGTTTTTGTCAACCTCAACCTTGTATGTTCTTCAACATTAATTTAATTTTTTTACTTTTTTTTTATATGTACAATGCAGCATCCAGGAATAGCAGCAGTAGTGAATAGTCATAGCCATTTCAGTTGTGTTGTTGGCATTGCACCTTGGCACTAACACTTGTGGAGTTGACGAGTGCTTAAGAGGGAAACCAACGGACTCTCATTCTCATTCATCTTTCTCCAGCTGTAATCTAACACGCTGAGCTCTTTTCGGATGTGAAGTTCCAGAGCAGCATGTGGTGAGCAATGTCATCATTTTCTGATCTCACCAATTTCTGCATTGGCTGAAAGATGGTTGCACTTCATCCAACTGTAAAGCTGTATTCTTCAGTAGAGCAACATCCTGACCTCTTCCCTCGAAAAGTTTGTGGTCCATTGGTGATTTCATTAATGCAGTTTCTCCACTTGGAAGGCTGGAGACTATTCTTTCAGGGTTAGCTCCCATGAGTAAGCACCATTTTACAGAGGTGACTCAAAATTCAGCTGTTGCACATAGCTGTTCTAGAATGCAATGCAAATTTTCACTTTAGGTTTTCAGTCTGGATCAAGGAAAATTTGTTCAGTCCTTGTCCAAAGGCTTGCACAATTTGCTATAAGATTTTTGTTATACTGTCTCTCTGTTCATAAGCTAGTTACCATAAGGTAATTGTTCTACGCTTGTTTGTATTATTGCTCATTAGGAGTACTTGACAAGTTTACCACCTCTCCTAGTTTAGAGGCTCTTACTTGAATGAATGCAATTCTCCATTGATTTTGGTACAAAAGGGGCAGGCTTTGTAGTGTCCTTTTTGGTGCTCCACCATCCCGTATTCCCTGTATGCTTCTGATTGAAGTTAATGAGATGATCTGTAGCTAATATCTTGATATCTTCACTCGCTATGGAACCAGACCACCAAAGGGCATGAAGTAAAAGAGAAAGTGAACGATGACCTTGCTGGATGTGCGTTTTAAATTTTACTCGTTCTTGAACCAGAGACCTGAGATAGGCGTTCAGCTTTGCTGTCAAGGGCTACGCACTGGGTATCTTAAAGGAGCTAGGTCCGCTGTTCTCTACCTGGATGCTGGTGCTCCAACTTTGGGTGGGGTAACTATTTGCAGGCTGACTCAAAGAACAGGTTGAGCTGATTATGACCTACCTCAGTTTTGTGTGGTGCTCCGGCGGCCCACTGAGGGTATTTTGAACCCAAAACTTCCATTGGGCCGCTTGGCCACTCAGGGTATAGATGGAGTTGACATAACCTAAACTTCTAGCGGGCTATAGGCAGTTGGTGCACGGGTTCACTTCGGGTCCATGATTGAGTCATGCGGGTCTGGTTGATCTTATTAACTTAAAGAGTAGATTGGGTTCGTGTTGGATGGAATGAGCAAAGGACTAGTATGGTCCTATCGAACCTGAGTCACAGTCTTCTTAGACAAGTGGTACGTGGCACTGTAGCACCGAACTGGGACCGATAGCACCGAACTGGGACCGATGCCACCGCGAGCTTTTTTATTTTCTCAAGATCAACTGCCTTAATTCAGTGGTCTGGAGGTTGGTGGATTGTTCTGGATGTTAACCTCAAGCTGTATGGATTGCTATGTTCCGATCAAGGAAATTAAACAAGTTGATTGCAGAGAAAATTTTCCAGCGTTTCAATCGTTTTCAATTTATGTTTACACAACCATCCTTTAGTAGCGGTGGGTATGCATGTTGAACCTAATTGGCATATGCTGGTAGACGGAAGAGAAGCCAAGCTGGAGGGGGATTATCAGATGTGAGACAAAGGCGGCTTCTCTCAGGTGCGCGCGTCTCAATCTCGAATTCCTGCTGGTTGTGCTTTTGTTGTTATATAATCCCCGGCTAGTTTCATGCAACTTTCTTTTAAGCCCTGAGGCTTCCCCCGCGAGGACCTTACTAGCCCAACCAACAGAAGAAAGTAAAGGAACTGATGATAGTTAACTTCTCTTTCTGGCCGTTAATTAGGGTGAGTGGGTTCAGCCAGCACCCACCTGTCCTGAGCGACAGAACAAAGAGTGTGGGTTTATGTACTGGTAAGGTTGGCCAGTCTAGTCGGGTCTTCTCTTGCTCCGAATCAGATTCCTGTCGACGGTCAGCCAATAACATCAAGCCTACTGCATGGCGGAGTCACTACTCGCTACAACCACCGGCTGTTCTTTGCTACCTAAATAAGTTAATAAGATGTGGTTAATAATTAGGAGCATGAGCACTTTGTCGCGAGGCTCCGTTGAAAAGGGGAAACTCCGAATTCCCAAGTGATATACCACGCCAGCATATATATCTGTATCTGCCATTCGGATAATTTAGATCTTAAGATCATATTTGGTACGTAGATAGAGTAAGATTATTTTCAAAATTTTACAGATAATTGTATTTTATCTTCAGTCTATCCAAATATCGAACATGACCTAACTTAAGTATAATGATTCTTGCTTCATATTTTTTTTTCCTTCTAAATAAGTAATCTTAAGTCCTGAGCTCAAGTGCCCGAATCATGAAATGTTTAAGCGGCATCACCGTCCACCGACGCAGAGGACCGGCCCGCAGCAGTCTCCTCCCCGCATCCTGCGACAACAAGTGGGGGAAAGAGAGAGAGAAAAGAAAAGCAGGCAGTCTAGTTCACAGAAACGAGAGGTTCCATCACACCGGCGGTCGTCATCCCGCCCTGACGTGTGGTTCCTTCCACACACGCACGCCTCTCTCCTTTCTATCATCTCTGATCATGCTCAGCTTTCTTCTCCGCTCCATTTATTTCTATACAAAGAGCGGGCGGACACTCTCGACCCGCCCACGTAGGAGAGAGGAAGACCAAGGACGTTGTCCGGTCCCACGAACACGACCGAAAAGGCAATCAATCAGCCATGCCCACCATGCGACATACTTTCCTTTTCAAAATTTATAATTAATTGAGCTTGCGAGGACCTTTGTTTGCTGGAGTTTTGACTGACTGATGGGATGTGCGACGCTTCCAAGTCCCAAAGGGACTGCTGCTTCTTTTATTAAAGAAATTACGATAGTAGTGGGGCTCCTTGATCACTCTTTCCCCTAATTAGGGCGGGCTGTTAATGGATCTCTCTTTTTTGATTTTTCGATCTGTTTTGATTTTTTCGTATCCGTTTTTTTATTTTCAATTATTTCTGTTTTTCTGTTTTTATTTTCTGATGAGATATAATTTTTATTATATTTATAAAATATATATTCTTAAAATTTTATTTTTTAATATTAATAAATTTAGACTAAATTTTTAACTTCTCCTTAATTTGTAAATAGAATCTAATTAATTTATCTCTCTCGTAGTATTTATTATGTCTATTATTATCAAATATATCTCTTTTACCATTACTCTTAATAATACATATATCTACTATTTGATCGTATTAAATATTTCTGATTACTTTTCATTTTTGACTTATTTTTAATTTTTTATAAAAAATAAATACAAAATGTTATTTCCGATTCCTAACCCGTTAGCAACCTAATCTGCTTGAATAGCCACACACGCACGCCTAATTAAATGGCTCTATGATTGAGAGCAGGACCCAACCCGAAAAGAAATAGCTGACTGGGGAGGGCTTTCGAGGGACCACAGATCCACCACCCCCCCACGTGAAGAGCTTGTCGCGACCCCCCACATGATCCGGTTCTTCCAATCTGACGAGACAAAACTCCACGCCCACGTTCATCTGATGCTTGAAACTTCATTTGTATGTATACATACCTCAGCTCAGCTAGAGAGTGTTCAAAGCGAGAGAGAGATGACATTGAGGCAAAAGCAACGATGGCGCCTTTTGACTGTACATAATGAAACATCACAAGTCCCTGAGAACTTTATATAATTGACGCCATCCATTGCCGAGGAGTGGTTATCTGCGGATGCATGTGAACGGAGCCACATGCAGCTGCTTGTACGACGATTGGTATTTCTCCAACAAAAATAAGGGCTGCTATCAGAAAAATTTCTGTGTTATCGGCATGTTTTCGTAATATCATAAGAAAAATTAGATTGGGAGATTACCCAAAGTGAAAGTAAGAAATAATAATTTATTGAGGTACCACATCATCTATCTATCTATCTGATCGAGCATTATAAAAACGACAGGGCATTACAATTATCATGTTTAGAATTTCATTTGAATATAGACAACAGTTCTATTATTCTGACTTCTATATTCACATTCTGTTTTCTTAAAGTAAGTTATTGGGTACACTCTTAGCTGACCTTTTAGAACGGAGGAATGCTATATATATATATATATATATATATGTGTGTGTGTGTGTGTGTGTGTGTGTGTGTAGCTATGAATATACATTGAAAAGGGTAAATCACAGTCCTCTTGTCCAAATTGTAAGGCCCAAAGGTAAGATCCAACAGTTGAACCTAACCTATTAGGTGACAACCTAATTATTAAACCACAATTCACTTAAAAAGAGTCAAGATGAAAAGTATGACCCAGGAAGCACAATCGAGCTCCATATTGTTGCCCACGTGAAAGGCTCCCCTAGCTTGGCACGAAGCCTTAGGGGATAGTCGAGGCAAAAGAACAAGCAACGCCTTTAGGATGTGCTAAGGTAGGAAGTAAACTTAGCTAATGGTGGATCCGTTAGATCAGCCGGACCATAGTCCGAAGACCCAACTTTTTCTCGAGCAAACCCTTATCTCGGAGGCTCTTAGTCCAAAGGATCTTAAGCTCAGTAGGAGAGATCAACCAGATAGGTTCTTAGCTTGGCCTGAACAAAGCAGCTAGGGTTCCTATATTTTTTAAAAAATATTATTTTATTATTGACATGCTAGCCTATTATATCATCCGGTGGGATTTGAACCCCCAACATCATCCTTAGATGAAAATTCCTCATAAATCTACTATGAATGGGAGTTGAACTCCTGACCTCTTCCTGGAGTACACAGAGGACTCCACTAAGCCACTCCTTGGTCTACACTAGGGTTCCTACTTGATATCAAGGTTTACTCCATTAAACTGATAATTACTCTGAAGGACGTGGAGCTATGAAGATAGAGATGAGGGTTCATTCATGATTATCCACGATCATTACCCATAAATCTTGTAGCGGGCCACAGAGTCCTAGATAGTCACTTCTCTGGGAGTTACGTCCATGACTCGATCTTATCGACTGCCAAATGTTGTAAAGCCATTTTGGGAAGCTAACATCCATATAATCCCCTGGTAGCCTTCCAAAAAAGGTAACACACTCTTTGCACTAAAATTGGTGAAGAGCGATCTTGAATCTTCTCGCCCTCTTGCTTTGAGCTCTTGCCTCCTACTAACTTAGGTATCATAGGGTTTACCCTAGGACCCCTGATCCTTTGTTTGCTTTGTAGATCCTTCCTGAAAGAATGCAAAAAATACGTAAATATGTTTCGGATTTAAATCTAGAAAGGGGGTGGGAGGGGGGTTGAATATGTAACGACCCTCCTTATACCGGTACGGTTACACCAACACACATCAGTATAATGAATGCCTCTACAGTGGGACATCTACCCAACAAAATCGATAGACTGAAGTGTACACAAATATAACACATAACAGCGGAAAAAAAGTGTCAAATGTAATTTCTTATTCCATCATCCACATTCTATTCACAGTCCATATAGAGGAAAAAAAAACTAAACATTTAATAACTGAGAGATGAAAATAAATACATGTCCACATTGTTGAATTGAATTACAAAATTTTCCTTTATTACATACTATGAAAATAAAAGGTACAATGCCGAAACTCCACAAGATCTCCTACTCCCGCTCCGAGTCACTTCTGACTATCTCTCGGATGAAGTAGAAATCTCTGCATCTGTACGCCGAAGCAAGAGTGAGTCCAAAAGACTGAGCAATTATCATCCACTCACATTAAACATACATACGCCACATGGGTTATTCACATTTTCATATCGCACGAGTATCGCATAAGCATGTACTTGAATAAACTTTAAAGAAAACCTAAACATGATTTCTACCACTTACCACACATGTTAAATGACTTGTAACAAAATTTCAACAATTTAAAACCTATCACATGCTTTCTACACATTCTTCTACATGCTAATCTAAGTCTCACTTACACACAATTATAATCTAAGACAATAGTTAACTTGAACATGGAGTCTACACACATTACAAGAGATATTCCTGGCATGGATTCTGTCATCATTTCACATCTATACACATGAATAGCTTGCTGTTTGACATGGATATGACACGTTCATATAATGAATTATCATCTTTACATGCTATTCTATTGATTATAATCTCACATGATCATTTACACAATTACACAATTTACACTTTCACTTTTCACATAAACACAAGTTCACACTTTATTATATGCCATGACACATAGTCCAAACCACCTCTAGAAGGACACCACTTGTCACATCACACACATATCTATCATCTAGGCAACACAATGATAGACCTTAGTTACTGCGCAGAACCGGGAGAAGCACTCTCCACCCTAACCAGCGGTACTTGTCCGCCTTCAGGATTTAATCCCAATGCCCATGGAATATCACACACTATGAACCTTCCTGTGGGGACTTACCACAGTACAGTTCCTCAGCCCTCTAAGGTAGCAGTGTCACCCATTGGCACATTTACACATTTTCCAATTAAACACACAATTCCACACCCTCTTAACACGTTATTTCTCATATTTACATTTATGCACATGGTTCAGGTTCCCTAACATGGCATTATTGTTACAAGAACTAGATCAGTCACAACTAACATTAATCATGCTGTAATTATTTAACTTAATCAATAATTGCAATAATTTTGCACTAATTTGGTCATTCTTCATAAAATAACAAATCAGTGCCTACGGTTATCCAATTCACATGATATTTTAACCACTGACTGTTTACAGTTCATACATCATGCATACCAAATTTCATATTTTTCCGGACTGTTCACAATTTACCGAGAATAAAACAATCATTTTGCATGTTTATTCATAACTCAATTAATCATGGATTCACAATGTTACAGTCATATTTAACAGTTTAAAAACCTGTATCTAACAGTCATAATATTGCAGAAAAATTTCAGGAAATTTTCTATGTATCATATAATTTATTGGAGATTTAAATCCACTAATCCATGCTTACTGTTTTACAATTTAGAAAATTCTATAATTAACACAGAGCTCATAAATTAGTCAAATTTATATAGCATGATCTGACATGTATCCACTTGCCACATAATTCTCAAACATCACATTACATGGAATCACGCAAACAGAGATTTTTATGTTCTAAACAGGTTTAATACCAGCTTTCAGAAAATCTGATAATTAATATCGTGAACCAAAATTTATCAAAAACATCTGACATGATCCACAAGAGATAATTACATATAGTAATTTTTACCATATATCCTCAGGCTTAAAATTCTGAAAAATAGTTCATATAGGTCAGACATGCACACTGTCGCAGTCTGGAGAACTTGACGGCATGCAGGTGGTCGTCTATCAGGTTAACGACATCAAATAGTGCCGCCAACTCAAGATCTTAACGGCAAGAGATCATACCGTTAAGTTCCTGTCTGTGCAAAACATAGACTGCACGCCAGAACTTGGTGAAATTGGGGATCCAGGACTCGAATAAAAATCCATAAAATACCTAGGACCTACTAGACATATGTAGGAGTGATGTGAAAGGGTTACTTGCCTTTGATAAAATCCACAATCAATGAATTAATCCGAAGAAGCCCTCCTCGGCCCGAGCCAAAGAGCCTTCAAAACTCCCTCGATCCGAGTTCTGTGATGGTCTTTAGGGTCCACCGGGGTTGGGAAGATGCTCCTTGATGTCCAGCCTTCCTTCCAGTCGCAGTAGAGCACCGGATGAAGCCTCCAATCGCCAAATTTCAGAGCTCAAAGATTGGGTTTTCACACAGAGAACTAGGGTTTTGACTCAGAGCCAAAAGGGTTAGATCAGGGCGGAGGTGGGGTGTTTTATAGAGCTAGGGTCGGAGACGTAATTGTTGTAAGGCTGGGTTACCAATGGAGAACGGTTACCATAACAAAGGGCGAAGATTTCGGGGGCGTTTCCGGATCTGAAAACGCAGCAGATCTGGCATATTGACGTCAACATCACGGGCCGCCAATTCTGAGTCGGCGTCCATCGATGTGGCCGCTTACTTGGGATTGGCGTCCATACATTTTGACGTCTACTAGCCACCAGATCTGAACTTAAAACTGCAGAAATTTTATGTACACCACATATGTATATATATATATATATATATATATATATATATAAAATCTACAATGCACACATTAAAATAATACTATTCATGCAATGTAAACAAGTAAGTACTATGCACAATAAAGTTTATACATCGATGGCATACATTTATACATACATAAGAAATCACCCAAAGATGAAAAATCAAGGGCCTTACACCCTCTCCCCTTAAAGAAACTTCGTCCTCAAAGTTAGACTGACACTACTCAAACAACTGAGGATATTTCTCCTCATCGCATCCTCAAGCTCCCAAGTAGCCTCCTCTCGTGAGAAGTTGTGCCATAATACTTTCACCGACGCAATACTCTTGTTCCGAAGATGCTGAACCTTCCGGTGAAGAATAGCTACTGGTTGCTCAACATAAGAAAGATCTGGCTATATCTCCACTGGCTCGTGGCTAATAACATGAGATGGATCTCTGACATACCTCCTGAGCATAGATACGTGGAAAACGGGATGGACACTAGCTAACGCTGGGGGTAAAGCTAGCTCATATGCCACATTGCCCAATCGTCTGAGAATCTCATACGGGCCAATGAATCTAGGACTTAGCTTACTATGCCTGCCAAATCTAACTACACCACGAGTAGGCGAAATCTTTAAAAAGACATGCTCACCTACCTCGAACTCCAAATCTTTCCTCCTATTGTCGGCATAACTCTTCTGCCTATCCTATGCCGCAACAAGCCTCTTCCTAATTAATTGGACCTTATTCAAAGTCTCCTGAACTAACTCCAGACCAATTAGTTGCCTATCGCCTGTCTCCTCCCAACACAAAGGAGATCTACAAGGCCTACCATACAACGCCTCAAATGGAGCCATACCAATACTCGCATGAAAACTATTGTTATATGCGAACTCCACAAGAGGTAAATGGCGCTCCCAATCATCCTTCCAATCTAGAACACACGCCCTCAACATATCCTCGAGTGCCTGGATAGTCCTCTTGGACTGTCTATCTATCTGGGGATGAAACGCCGAACTAAGCTTCAACTCCGAGCCTAACGCATCCTGAAGACCCTTCCACAGCCTCGAAGTAAATCTCGGATCTCGATCCGAAATGATCGACTTCGGCACACCATGCAATCTAATAATGCTACTAATATACAATCTAGCTAAACTCTCTACTGACTGCTTCTTCTTCATGGGCAAGAAATGCGCAGTCTTCGAGAATCTATCTACCACTACCCAAATCGAGTCATTACCCTGTCTAGATCGAGGCAAACCCGTAACAAAATCCATAGTGACAGCTTCCCACTTCCATACTGGGATCTCCATCTTTTGCATAAGACCAGATGGTCGCTGCCGCTCAGCCTTCACTTGTTGGAAAACTAGACATCTAGACACATACTCCGCTACATCCTTCTTCATGCCAGACCACCAAAAAGATCTTTTCAAATCCTGGTACATCTTAGTGTTACCCAGATGAATAGAGAATCTAGACCTATGAGCCTCTGCTAATACATGCTCATAGACATCTACGATGTCTGGAACACAAACATGGTGATGAAATCTAATCACACCATCCTCATCACGAGCAATGCCCGCCTTGCCCACTAACTCTTGAGTCTAGGGTCGGCTTTCTGTTGGTCGATCACCTCATCCAACACCGAAGACCTAATGGACAACTGAGCTACAAAAGCCTGGCATAATGATGGCTCTAACTCAGTCATCGCACACGCTGCATCCTCCAACATCTTCCAATCCTGCTGGAGAGATGACCTCTTCCTACTAAGGGCATCTGCTACGACATTCGCCTTTCCAGGATGATACTGGAGGTCGAAGTCATAGTCCTTCAGGAACTCAATCCATCTTCTCTACCTAAGGTTTAATTCCTTTTGGGAGAAAAGATACTTTAGACTCTTGTGGTCAGTGAACACTTCAAATCTGACACCATAAAGATAGTGCCTCCAGATCTTCAGTGCATGAACCACTGCCGCAAGCTCAAGATCATGAGTTGGATAGTTTCGCTCGTGCTCCTTCAATTGACGATAAGCATACGCTACTACCCTTCCTTGCTGCATCAATACACAGCCAAGGCCAATCCGAGATGCATCCGTGTAGATGGCAAAACCCTCTACACCGCTCGACAAAACTAACATAGGAGCCGATGTGAGCTTGGTCTTCAATAATTGAAAACTACTCTCACACTCCTCAGACCAGACAAACTTTACTCCCTTCCTGGTTAGCTGAGTCAATGGTGCGGCGATGGATGAAAATCCCTCAATGAATCGCCGATAATAACCCGCCAAACCAAGAAAACTCCTAATCTCCGAAGGAGTCTTGGGAATCCCCCAATCCATAACAACCTGGACTTTTGCTGGATCCACTACTACACGAGCACCGGAGATTACATGCCCAAGGAAATGAACCTCGTGCAACCAAAAATCGCACTTACTGAATTTTGCATACACCTTGTGCTCACATAGAACCTCTAATACTACCCTTAAATGCTGACGATGTGTGGCCTCATCCGAAGAGTAGACTAACATGTCATCAATGAAAACTACAACGAAACTATCTAGGTATGGTCTAAACACCCTGTTCATGAGATCCATGAACGCTGCAGGGGCTTTGGTTAGACCAAAAGGAAGGACCAAAAACTCATAATGTCCATAACGGGTTCTAAAAGCCGTCTTGGACACATCCTCACTCCTAATCCTCAACTGATGATAACCAGACCGCAAATCAATCTTAGAAAAGACTGATGCATCTTGCAGCTGGTCAAACAAATCATCAATCCTAGGTAAGGGATACCTGTTCTTCACCGTCACTTGGTTTAGCTTTCTATAATTGATGCATAACCTAAGTGACCCATCCTTCTTCTTCACGAATAAGACAGGTGCGCCCTAAGGGGAAACACTAGGGCGAATGAATCCCTTATCTAACAAATCCTGCAACTGCTTCCTTAGCTCAGCTAATTCCGCAGGGGCCATCCGATAAGGGGCCTTTGAGATAGGAGAGGTGCCGGGAAGCAACTCTAGAGTGAACTCTATCTCTCTAGCCGGTGGCAAACCAGATAAATCATCAGGAAAAACATCTGGAAACTCTCACACTACATCAATCTCCCCAAGAGTGGGTGACTCATCAGCCTTGGGTACTAATACCACGCTAGCAAGAAAAGCGTCACGACCCTTGCTCACCATTCTTATTGCCCTCATGGCAGAGATGACAAACTTCCCCGCTAAGTTCCTTGGCAAAGGATGAGAAAATTCATCTTCACCAGGAATGCGGAAAATGATCTTCTTCCCACGACAATCTACTAACGCATAGTGCTCTTCTAGCCAATCCAGACCAAGAATAGCATCGTAGTCCTTCATCTTTAGCAAAAAGAAACACCCTTCTAGGACTCTATCCTCAATGCACACCGGTAAAGACGGAATACACTTCCTAGTTGATACCGTGCCTGCGGGTGTGTGCACAGATAGAGGAACCTCTAACTCCTCAGACTCTAGTCCTGACTCTAGGGCTAACTTCCTAGCAAAATGCTCGGAAATGAACGAGTGAGTAGCACCCATATCAAATAGAACCCGAGTATGCACACCTAAGAACAAAACCGTACCTTCGGTAACATGCTCCGCCTGCTCGGCGTCCTCACGAGCTAACGTGAACACCCGAGCTGGGGCTCGAGGTCTCCTTGGTCGTCCTGTCGCTAGCGCTGCTGCTACTACTGCTGCCGCTGGAGCCGCTCCACGCTGAACTCCCTGCTGAAGTCTGGGGAAATCCTTGATCTTGTGCTCACTGCTCCCGTACTTCAGACACTTCCCCGCCATCTTCCAGCATTCCGAACCACCATGTGCCCTCCCGCAATGAGGACACTCCTTCTTGTCACTAGGGGAACGTTGAGAAGATACCTGACTGCTTCCCGATGCCACGGGATGCTGCGATGACTGGAAAGCCGCCTTCTTCCTATCCTGCCTCTGAGAAGGAGCCGCGGGCCTCTTCTGAGAAGCCTTCTTCTCCTCCAGGTACTGCTCCATCTCTCCCTCCTGCCGACACGCTGCACTGAGCGCCTGCTCGAGGGTACGATGGTCGAAAGCCACCAACCTCGACCTCAGTGATGGTCTCAGACCCATCACGAATTTCTTCGCCTTCCTGCACTTATCAACTACAATATGAGGGGAATACTTCGATAGCTCGGCAAACCTGGCCTCGTACTCTAGCACGGTCATGGAGCCCTGAGTCAACGAGAGGAACTCCTGCTCCATCTTGTCCTAGATGTGCTCCGGAACAAACTTGGCTCGGAAGAGCCTCACGAACTCGTCCCAAGCAATCTCCACAGCACCATCCTCAAACCGAGTACGTAGTATCGAGGACCACCACACGTCGGCTCGCTCCTTCCAAAACCACCCATAAGGAACAATCCAATATAATCTATACTTAAAGAAATAACCACCGAATTAATTTACACATACCTGTAGCATATAGGTGGCTAAAGTGACCTTGTCATCCTCAGCGCACCTAATAGCCCGGAAGATCTTCTTGATCTCCCTCATCCAGCTCTCAGCAAGTAACGGATCGCTCTCCCCCTTAAAAGACAGTGGCGACATCCTCTTGAACCGTTCCATGATGGAGGGTCCACCATGGTCCTGAGCCTGGGGAACTGGCACTTGAGCCTGCCACAGCAAACATCATAAGCAACACATATAGCATAGCAACATAGTAAACATATCATCAAGTAAAACAGACTACTCTGTCTATCATTCTAACCTGAGCCTGATGAGCCTCCATCTAAGCCTGGAGTGCAGCCTGTGTGTGGGCCTGCGTCTGCATGGCCCGCACTAAACCCTGCATGAACACTCCATAGTCTATTGGTGGCGGTGGAGGAAGCACATGACCCTGGGGTGCTGGGGCCTGCTTCTCACCCTGATCCTCACGCCGAGGCTCATCTCTCCTCTGCTCACCCTCATGAGCAGGAACACCACGCCTACCGCGTGAAGCCATACCTGCAAAATGATTAATTCATCCTTTAGTTCTACGCTATCAAATTCCTAACTATTTACCTAGCTATGTGGACAATCTACACAGACATAGCATATAATGAAGATGATGGTATATGCGTATTTATGTACAATTTCAGCCTGTAGCTCTGATACCAATCTCTGTAACGACCCTCCTTATACCGGTACGATTACACCAACCCACATCGGTATAATGAATGCCGCTACAGTGGGACATCTACCCAACAAAATCGATAGACTGAAGTGTACACAAATATAACACATAACAACGGAAAAGAAAGTGTCAAATGTAATTTCTTATTCCATCATCCACATTTTATTCACAGTCCATATAGAGGAAAAGAAAACTAAACATTTAATAACTGAGAGATGAAAATAAATACATTGTCCACATTGTCTGAATTGAATTACAAAATTTTACTTTATTACATACTATGAAAATAAAAGGTACAATTCCGAAACTCCACAAGATCTCCTACTCCCGCTCCGAGTCACTTCTGATTATCTCCTCGGATGAAGTAGAAATCTCTGCACCTGTACGCCGAAGCAAGAGTGAGTCCAAAAGACTCAGCAAGTAGCATCCACTCACATTAAACATACATACGCCACATGGGTTATTCACATTTTCATATCGCACGAGTATCACATAAGCATGTACTTGAATAAACTTTTAAAGAAAACCTAAACATGATTTCTACCACTTACCACACATGTTAAATGACTTGTAACAAAATTTCAACAATTTAAAACCTATCACATGCTTTCTACACATTCTTCTACATGCTAATCTAAGTCTCACTTACACACAATTATAATCTAAGACAATAGTTAACTTGAACATGGAGTCTACACACATTACAAGAGATATTCCTGGCATGGATTCTGTCATCATTTTCACATCTATACACATGAATAGCTTGCTGTTTGACATGGATATGACACGTTCATATAATGAATTATCATCTTTACATGTTATTCTATTGATTTATAATCTCACATGATCATTTACATAATTACACAATTTACACATTCACTTTTCACATAAACACAAGTTCACACGTTATTATATGCCATGACACATAGTCCAAACCACCTCTAGAAGGACACACACTTGTCGCATCACACACATATCTATCATTTAGGCAACACAATGATAGACCTTAGTTACTGCGTGGAACCGAGAGAAGCACTCTCCACCCTAACCAGCGGTACTTGTCCGCCTCCAGGATTTAATCCCAATGCCCATGGAATATCACACACTATGAACCTTCCCATGGGGACTTTACCACAGTATAGTTCCTCAGCCCTCTAAGGTAGCAGTGTCACCCATTGGCACATTTACACATTTTCCAATTAAACACACACAATTCCACACCCTCTTAACACATTATTTCTCATATTTACATTTATGCACATGGTTCAGGTTCCCTAACATGGCACTATTGTTACAAGAACTAGATCAGTCACAACTAACACTAATCATGCTGTAATTATTTAACTTAATCAATAATTGCAATAATTTTGCACTAATTTGGTCATTCTTCATAAAATAACAAATCAGTGCCTACGAATATCCAATTCACATGAGATTTTAACCACTGACTTTTTACGGTTCATACATCATGCATACCAAATTTCATATTTTCCGGACTGTTCACAATTTACCGAGAATAAAACAATCATTTTGCATGTTTATTCATAACTCAATTAATCATGGATTCACAATGTTACAGTCATATTTAACAGTTTACAAACATGTATCTAACAGTCATAATATTGTAGAAAATTTTCAGGAAATTTTCTATGTATCATATAATTTATTGGAGATTTAAATCCATTAATCTATGCTTACTGTTTTACAATTTAGAAAATTCTATAATTAACACAGAGCTCATAAATTAGTCAAATTTATATAGCATGATCTGACATATATCCACTTGCCACAGAAATTCTCAAACATCACACATTAATATGGAATCATGCAAACAGAGATTTTTATGGTCTAAACAGGTTTAATACCAGCTTTCAGAAAATCTGATAATTAATACCGTAAACCAAAATTTATCAAAAACATCTGACATGATCCACAAGAGATAATTTACATATAGTAATTTTTACCATATATCCTCAGGCGCAAAATTTTGAAAAATACTTCATATAGGTCAGACATGCACACTGTCGCAGTCTGGCGAACTTGACGACATGCAGGTGGCCGTCTATCAGGTTAACGACAACAAATAGTGCCGCCAACTCAAGATCTTAATGGCAAGAGATCATGCCGTTAAGTTCCTGTTTATGCAAAACACAGACTGCACGCCAGAACTTGGTGAAATTGGGGATCCAGGACTCAAATAAAAATCCATAAAATACCTAGGACCTACTAGACATATGTAGGAGTGATGTGAAAGGGTTACTTGCTTTTGATAAAATCCACAATCAACGCATTAAGCCGGAGAAGCCCTCCTCGACCCGAGCCAAAGAGCCTTCAAAACTCCCTCGATCCGGGTTCTGTGATGGTCTTTAGGGTCCACCGGGGTTGGGAAGATGCTCCTTGATGTCCAGACTTCCTTCCAGTCGCAGTAGAGAACCGGATGAAGCCTCCAATCGCCAAATTTCAGAGCTCAAAGATTGGGTTTTCGCACAGAGAACTAGGGTTTTGACTCAAGAGCCAAAATGGTTAGATCAGGGCGGAGGTGGGGTGTTTTATAGAGCTAGGGTCGGAGACGTAATTAGGTAAGGCTGGGTTACCGTTGGAGAACAGTTACCATAACAAGGGGCGAAGATTTCGGGGGCGTTTCTGGATCTGAAAATGCAGCAGATCTGGCATATTGACGTCAACATCACAGGCCGCCAATTCTGAGTAGGCGTCCATCGATGTGGCCGCTTACTTGGGATTGGCGTCCACATATTTTGACGTCTATTGGCCGCCAGATCTGAACTTATAACTGCAAAAATTTTATGTACACCACACATGTATATATATATATATATATATATATATATATATATATCTACAATGCACACATTAAAATAATACTTATTCATGCAATGTAAACAAGTACTATGCACAATAAAGTTTATACATCGATGACATACATTTATACATACATAAGAAATCACCAAAAGATGAAAAATCAATTGCCTTACAGAATAGATTTAAAAACTATTTGAAACTTTAGCTGAATTTTATTAGAATCAATATCAGACTAGAGTTTCGCACATATCAATTAGCTTATCTTAAGGTGAATTAGTAGTTCTACAAACAATGATGAGATCAATGTAAACTCAAGGTAGATAGTAGTGTGAGATATAAATTTCTCAAACAGATCAAATTGATTTTGCAACTCAGATCAAGTGATTTGAAGGGCGATCGAACTTTAAATGAGCGAGCCTACCAAGCATCTATTGGAGTAAGCAGAAAACCATAAAGAACATGATATTTAAGATGGTTCGGATCACACACAGTTGTGAATCCTACATCCATAGTCCACACACGCACACACAAATTTCACTCTAAATCTCAACGAGTTCGACACACACAAGCTCACAACAGTTCGATCTGTGCACAAGGGTCGCATAGATCAAATCCCACAAACACACAAGGAAAACAATCAACGAACGAACAATCCAATCGATTCTAAAGTTCAAGGAGATGAGGATTCGATGCTCTTAGTTGCAAAAGACTCTTGGGATGTTGAATTATGGATCTTCTTGATGAGTCTTCATAAATATGGAAGTCAATCTGCACTGGAACAATTTCCTCTGCTTCAGAGAACTCGAATTCAGCACTTCTCGCCTATAGCTTTGGCCTTTGTGCGATCTCCTTCTTCTCTGCGTCTATCATGCTCATGCTTGTCTTTTTTTTTTTAACCACTTTAAGTGAGTTGGAGGGGTATTTATAGACTCTACAGATATGACATGTGCCTTGGGATTCGTACGTATGAAGTATGAGGTTGGATTCCCTTCTTTAAGGGATCTGAGTGACTCACATTTCATTCGTATGTTATACAAAGATCTGTCGACAGCCGATTGCTACCTGTCAACCTAAATTGCCTCATTTCTTCCTCCTAGATGCCAATTGAACTGTCCTACTTTGAATCTGTCGACACCTGACTCTTTGGTTGTCAACCTATACTGTTTCAACTTGCTTTCCAGTGACTTTTTTTTCTTGACATTTCTTCATTTATCAACACCTGATCATCGGTCTATCGACCTACACTGTATTATCTGCTTCTTCCAGAAGATTGTTCTTCTCTAAATTCTTTATCTGTCGACAAATTGTTGTTGACTTGTCGACCTACACAGAAATTGTAGGAAGTTGTTGATGTGTTCAATATGTCTGTTCATCAATTTACAATGTGCATGTTTAGGCAATTACTATGAATCCAACGAGAGCTATAAACAACATACCTCAGATTGCTATCATAAAAAAAGTGTTTAAACTAAACACCCTAACATTCTCCCCTTTTTTGATGATGGCAACCCTTAGAATTAAAAATAGAAAAATTAAGCACACTCACATGGTCTAAGTCATGCACATTTCTATAAAAACATCACATCTCAGCCAAGCACATGCCAAACATATTTGATAAGTAAAACAAAGTATTTCATTCATAGCCTTCATTTCATCCAAAATGTCCATTAGATTAAAAACAACGAAGAACCCTATACCCTCTCTCTCAAGGTATCTCTCAAACTCTCTAACCTCTCTGACCTCTTCTCCTGAACATAAGTTCCCTATATTTCTCACAGTTTTTTTCCTCTCCCCCTTTGACATCATCAAAGAGTGCTACCACCTTCAGAGTGAGGCAAAAGAGGTGTTGCATTTTGAGCATCTGTTATAGAGTGACAGGAGAATCATCTCTTGGAAATACAAAATTGGATAGACTATCTCTAGTGGGATGAAGAGGATGTAAAAAATTGTGAACTTCTTGAAAGTTTTCATGAAGAGAAGTCATATCATTGTCCAAGTGATAGAGATGTTGTTGTATGATCAGTTGTTTTTCATTCAACTCAGTGAATTTTGTATCCATGTGTAGACGAAGTTGGTCAAACTTAGCATCAACATGGGCATACAATTGCTGGAATTTGTCATCAAAGTATTGTTGCCACTGAGTATTCATTGGAGCATCAACATTCACTGGTTCTTGAAAATCTTCAGCTTCCTCCATTTGATCTCTCTGCAATTCCTTATTAGCATTTATAGGTGATATGTCTATGTGATCTTCTTCCTCTTGTTTAGGCAACTCATCAATGGTGAAATCTTGATTTTTCAGTGTTATGGTCACGATTCCATTCACAACTCTATATCCCATTCGGTTTGTAGTAGAAATATCATAAGCATTTTTATCTTTCAAAATGATCATTTCCTCTTGAGAAAATCTGACTTCAACATACTTTAGCACAATAGTAAGAGGACAAGCATATGGAATGGATCTTTTGGGATTTGCATAGCATTGCACGATAAGGTCATACATAAGATCATGCAAATTCATTTGATCACCATTAAAGATGAAGTAATATAGAAACTTGTGAGTTTCATTTACTTGATCATGACTGCCATCTTTGTGATAGATAATTATGGTGAACATATGTGTTGAACCACTCCTATATTTTATCCTTTTATTTTGGTGATAACAAAACTCATGTTTAACCTAAAATATCATTAATATATTTTATATCATGTTTCTCCCATGAATACTGTAACGCCCTAGAAAATTAAATGCTTTAAAATATAAGAAGATAACAATAAATAAAAATGGTGAATAGAAATAAAATAAAAGTCATGGTTAAACTCCCAAAGTGTGAAATCAACTATTTAAATTATATTGGGCTAAGACAACTTCATTTGGGCCCAAAAACAAAACCCAATAGCAATAAACCCCAAAATTCGTAACCATAATTATCTAGAAAATAGAAAAAGGCAAATTAGGGTTAAAACAAAGGTGATTAGCCATGGATGGCAACCAAATTTGTACCCAGCCATGTTAGGAGGTTTCCTAATGGCATTCCTACTCCAAATGGGAGGAGAATCCCCAAAACTTAAGGGGCAAGCCAAAATGGCAACCCACACTTCCTAGTCTTGTTAGGACTTGAAATAAACCCTAAACATATAAATAAATGTCATAAGACTTGTTGGGAAGGTATACCATCGAGTTGGGGTCATGTGTAGGCAAGCTAGGGCACCAGGAGGAGAGGAGAATGGCCAAGAACCGGAGCTTCTTCCCCAACTGTCTCTGCTGCGACCTGTTCATTGACACTTCTTAGATCTACTCAAAGGTAGGTGATCTCGAGCTTAAAGTAAACATTGCACATACCATTAGAAAGAGCATCAAGTCTAGTTTCATTTGCATGTATTTTCCCCAATTTTTATGGACCATGTGAGTCGTATTAAGCATTTTCCAAGAGTTGCGTAGGTTTATGGTTTTTTGTGTTCTTCCTATGTTTCACGCAAATCGAGGTTGAAATGGGTCAAACCAAAATGGTGGTTCTCTTCCACTTGATGTCCTCGACTGTAAGGCCCTAGAATTTTACTTTCTTGTATAGGTGTTTGTTGTGGTAGAACTAGATGCTTGTATGTGTAGATATATATATGAATATGTAAATAAACTAATTGATAGATTGATGTAAATTTAAGTATGTATACCTATTGTATACATATATGTATATATATATATATATATATATATATATATATACATTGCATGGATAGTATTATTTTTGAAGAGTACATTATATATTTTATGTATTGGTATGGTGTAAATATGATTTTCTGCAGTTTTAAGTTCTGTGTAGACGACCTATTGGCGTCAGTATGAGTTGACGTTGATGGTAAGTTAGCGGCCACATTGATGGACGCCGATTGAGAATTGGCGGCTAGTGATGTTGACGTTTACCTCCCAGATTTGTTGCATCTTCAGATCCAGAAACGCCCCCGAAATCTTCGCCCCTTGTTATGGTAACCGTTTTCCAACAGTAACCCAGCCTTACCCAATTACGTCTCCGACCCTAGCTCTATAAAACACCCCATCTCCAGCCAGATCTAACCCTTTTTGACTCTTTTGTCAAAAACCCTATTTTCTGTGTGAAACCTGATTTTGGAACCCCTTGATCCGGCGACTGGAGGCTTCATTCGGCATTCTACAACGACTGGAGAGGGCTCTGAACATCTGGGAACGACTTCCCCACACTGGAGTGCAGAGGAGATCAACACAGAACTCGGATCGAGGGAGTTTTGAGGACTCTTTGGCTCAGGCCGAGGAGGGCTTCTCCGGCTTAAATCATTGCTTATGGATTTTCCAAGAGGAAAGTAACCCTTCTACATCATTCCTACGTACGTCTAGTATGTCCTAGGTAATTTTCTGGATTTTTATTCGTGTCTTGGAACCCTAATTTCACCAAGTTCTTGCGAGCAGTCTGTGTTTTGCACTGACAGGAACTTAACGGCAGGATCCCTTGCCGTTAAGATCTTCAGTTGGCGGCACACTTTGTTGCTGTTAACCTTATAAATGGCCACCTACATGCCGTCAAGTTCGCCAGACTGCAATAGTGTGCATGTTTGACCTATATGATCTAATTTTTGGGATTTTTCGCATGAGGATATATGGTAAATTTTATATGATATGTAAATATTTATGTTGGAGTATGTTGTGAGATTTTATGAATTTTGGTGGAATGCTTCAATTACTAGAATTTCTGAAATGTCTGGCTGACAGGTTTTAATCTTGTAAAATTTCGTTTGTGCAATCTGTGTGGAATCCAAGTGTCATAAAATTTATGTGCAGTGTTTATGGGTTTCAGTTCATGCTATAGAAATTTGGGAAATTTCTGATATCTGTGTAAATTAGTACATTTTCTGAATGGTAAAATAGTAAGCATGTTTTAATAGTATAGAAATTCAGATAAATAGTGTAAAAATAGTAAATTTCGTAGAAATTTGCATATGTTTAGGACTGTCAGAGTACGTGTGTACAATGAGTTGTGGGTCTGAACAATGAAAATCCATGCCAATTTGACTATTTTTACTTTGTATAGTACCACTGTTATAATTTTCTTAATTAGTAGATATTTCAGAAAAATATGAAATT
This sequence comes from Colocasia esculenta, assembly GCA_014218235.1. Classification (NCBI taxonomy): domain Eukaryota; kingdom Viridiplantae; phylum Streptophyta; class Magnoliopsida; order Alismatales; family Araceae; genus Colocasia; species Colocasia esculenta. Next base: position 73,619,633 of record CM024758.1, read on the forward strand.
TTCATTTGTGATGTATGATCCGTGAATGGTATGTAGTTAAATTTTCAGAGGAATTGAATAATAACAGTTAGTGATTTTGTAAAATCATCGTGTAATGACCAATTAGAGCATGATAATTTAATGTTTAGAACATGTTAGCGTGATTGAATAATTGTTAAACCTATAAACAGTAGTACCATTGTGACAGCCCTCATTATACCGGTACGGTTATACCAACCCACGTCGGTATAACAAGTGCTGCCACAGTGGGAGATTTACCCAAACGATACATACAGCTGAGATACACGCGAATATACAACAGAGTAGCGGAAGTAAAAGAGAACTATCTCCATTCATTCATCATCCACATTAAACATACATGCAGTTTACAATTTGCAAAAAGGAACCAAAGTTCACATAAATTAAATTACTGAAATGGAAATACATAATGTCCACATAATACATTCTTCTCATGATAATTCTAATACAATGTTCCAAGTACATACTAGGAAGTACACAATCACAAAGAACTCCAAAAACTAGCTGTCTCCACGCTCGGAGTCCGTCTCTGCTGCCTCCTCCAAGGGTACTGTGTCACTGACTATACCTGTACGCCGAAGCAAGGAGTGAGTCCAGGGACTCAGCAAGCAACACTATTCATGATATACACGTACAAGTCCTAGTGGTTTCTACATGCACATTACAATTAGCAACACATAGCATGCTAGTCAATTCGAGTTTTCAACCTATCATGAAAGTTCTACAATTTTATACATAACTCATGCTTTCAGATTTTTTAAAAATAAAATCCACCTATCACATGGTCTCTATTCAATTTACTCATGAACTTTAATCTTTTACAGAATCAAACATGAGAGCTATCAACATGGACAATTTACATGCATGAAAGGGGAACACAATTTGCATGGATTCCACATATTCTTAAGTGCATACATAACTTTTTCACATGATTTAGGTTGCTGATTTCACATGGTTCAATGACTATAAACCTACACATGAGAGCTACAACGTTGCTTAAAACCTCACATATGAACAATCCATCATGCCATTTTGCACACATATTCATTTGTTGTCCCTACCATGGATTCTAAACACTTTGTACACATAACATGAGAATAATAATATGCATTTTCTGAATTCACATGGTTTCAGATTTAGTCTCACATGGTTTCAATAACACATTTACACATCGAGAATTTCACATTTTCTTTTACACAAATTTCCTCTTTTCACGTGGTTACACTCTACACATACACATTCACATGTCACTTACACATTTACACATGGTCACATACACATTTCACATTACACTTTACACATATTTAGGTGCCGTGACACATAGTCCAAACCACCAAAGAAGGACACAAACACATCACATCACATAGACGCCATCTAGGCAATACAATGGCGACTCTTGGACTGCACAGACCGGGAGAACAAGTCTCCACCCTAACTAGTGGTACTTGTCCACCTCTAGGATTTCCCCCTAATGCCCTTAGGGTCACTTAACACAATGAACTTTCTCAGGGGGACTTTTCCCTGATACAGCTCCACTGCCCTCTCGGAAGCAGTATCACATTGGCACAATTACACTTTTACACATTTACCATTTTACACATGGTTCTTACACTTTTACACTTTTCATCACATTCACTCTTTTCCTAACATGGTACTACAGAATTTCAAGGTTTAACACACAGTAAACACACTAATCATGCTGGGTTTAAACAAAATCTAATTACATTTCGATCATATGTACGAATTATTCACATTTCACATGAGAACACATAACTTTTTATTTACGGGTCCAGATGACCTGAAATTTTTTACCACATGCTGTTTTCGGGTTCATAATCATACTCCCAAATTTTCATATTTTTCTGAGCTACATAGAATTTATAGAAAATAAAACGCCTAATTAGCATGCTATTAACAACTCAAGTTAACATGGGTCTAACACATCTTGTAATTTAGCCACTTGTTGTTTTGTACAGAGACTACTAATATATGTATGATTTTAGAATACCACATTACCCTAATTCATACATCTATCGATCAATTGTCACAACCCATTTTTTTGCATGTTTTCATTTTTTTTTTCGAACCGAACTTATTCCCAAATTGCACAAGCATGGATAATTACTAAAATTTGCAAACACATATGCTGACCCACTATTCTTCATGATCAAACCGAAACTAAGGCATTCACACTAATCTAAATCATGAATCATGGATTTTGCAAAATTGTCTACAAGTCATGCTGACAAGTTTACAAGATATCATTATATCCCACATTCACCATCACATCCCACTTCATTCACACACCACAACTAACCATATACATAGAGTATAAGCTTTACCATATATCCTCATCGCATAAGACATACCGAAATTACTGCATAAGTGGGACAGAACAGCCCACTGTTCTGTCCAGAAGAACTAGGCGGCGGTCTCTGGCCGCTGACTCAAGGTCAGCGGCATGGTCGATGGACGCCAAGCAGGAACTGGGCGTCCAGGGACCTTGCCGTCGAATCAGGTCTGTGCAGAAACACAGACCCGAGCTTTAAATCTTGGGTGAAATGGAGGGTCTAGGACTCGAGGAAAATTCCATAAAAATGACAAAAACCACCTAGACTCATATGGGGACACCATAGATAGGTCACTTGCCTTTCAAAAATTCTTCTAAGGGATTTAAAGCTTGGTGAAGACCTCCTTGGGCAGTCCCAAGAAGTTGCAGAAGCGCCCTCTAGATCGCCTTCCTTTGGGCTCCTGGGTGATCTCCACGCCGAGGGGATGATGGGAAGTCTTCTCCTTTGCTCCAGCTTCCTCCTAGTCGCAGTAGATCTCCAGACCAAGCTCCAAGGGGTCGGATTTGGGGGTGCCAAGATGGGGTTTTTCTCACAGACTCTCTAGGGTTTTTCTCTCTCACTTCTCTCCTCTTGCAAGGGTGAAGGGAAAGAATGGGAGAGTCCAATTCGGGTTCAGGGTTTAGGAGAGCCCCTCACCCACTCACCATACCGATTTGACAAGCCTTAGAGCCGTTAGGGGACATCCCTAATGGAGGCCATGCCTTGCTCCCAGATTTTCTGGCTCTGCAACGCATGCAGGTCAGAGAAGTTGGCGTCCAGATCGCTGGACGCCGGAGTTAGTGTTGGCGTCCATGTCTGGACGCTGACACCACCTCAACGGCCTGGGCTTGACGCCAAGGTGGCCTTCGGCCAGAACCCTAATTTATGCAGAAAACCATGCATACCAAGCATATATACATGCAACATGTATATGGTATTATATCCACACTATCATCATGCAATATATACATTATTTATGCTTAATATAAACACATGCATATGTAATTATACTAATTAATGCGTACGTAATATGTACATACATACACAAGAATAAACATACACACATAATTGCAATAATGCGACAGAAATTAGAGGGCCTTACAACCATGATTAGGTAAATCTGAACCATATGTTATTGTGTAAGCATGAAATAGATGTGATAAATTGTGTACTAAGTGTGAGTTTAAAAGCGGAAAAAAATGTGTAAATGTGCCAATGGGTGACACTGCTACCTTAGAGGGCTGTGGAACTGTACCGTAGTAAAGTCCCTACGAGAAGGTTCATATGTGTGTGAAATCCTATGGGCATTGTGATAAAATGCTGGAGGTGGACAGTACTGTAAGGCCCTCGAGTTTCTGTCGCATTATTTGTAATTGTGCGTGTATATTTGTGCTTGTGTATGTATGTACATATTTACGTACGTATTAATTAGTACAAGTACGTGTGCATGTGCTTATATTAGATGTAAATAATGTATGTATTGAATGGTGATAGTATGGATACATACCATATACATATTGCATGTATATATGCATGGTATGCATGGTTTTCTGCATATTTTAGACTTCTGGCCGAAGGCCATTTGCGTCAACCCTAGCCGTTGAGGTGGTGTCAGCGTCCAGACATGGACGCCGACACTAATCCTGGCGTCTAACGATATAGACGTCTACTTCTCTGGCCTGCATGCGCAGCAAAGCCAGAAACTTCTGAAACAAGAAAGCTCAGCCATTGGGGGACTGTCCCCAACGGCTCTGAGAGCTGTCATGTCACCCTAAGAGTGGGAGAGAGGCCTCCCCTTAAGTCTGAACCGGAGCTGCCTTCCCCACCCCTCTCTTCACCTTTGCACGAGGAGAAAAGAGAGAAAGAAAAACTAGAAGAAAACCTGAGAAAACCCCACTCTTTGCACCCAAGAATCTGACTTCCGGAGCTAGATCCGGCCATCTTCCACGACAAGAGGCTAGCTGGAGCAAAGGAGGAGGCTTCTCCGACAACCCCTTGGTGTGGAGATCATCCAGGAGCCCGGAGGAAGAAGATCTAGGAGGGAGTTCTGCACCTTCTTGGGACTGCCCAAGGAGGGCTTCTCCGAGCACTTTGATCCTTTGGAGCAATTTTTAAAAGGCAAGTGACCTAACCATAATGTCCCCGTATGTGTCTAGGTCGTTTCTACATTTTTTATGAATTTTCCCTCGAGTCCTAGACCCTCACATTCACCCAAACTTGAGAGCTTGGGTATGTGTTTCTGCACAGACCTGCATTGATGGCAAGGTCAATGGACGCTGAGATCATGCTTGGCGTCCATCGACCATGCCGCTGACCCTGAGTCAGCGGCCAGAGACCGCCGCCAAGTTCCTCTGGACAGAACAGTGACCTGTTCTGCCCTTCCTATACAACTATTTTGGTATGGTTTCTGTGATGAGGATATATGGTAACCCTATACACTATGTATATTGTAAATGTGTTGGGTTCTCATATTGGAGAATGTTGGGTTACAACAAGTGCTTAAATGTTTTTGATGATGAGCAATACTAATTGATGTTATGTGAAATGTTCACAAATGGTATGTTTGTTTTTGATGATGAACATTTCATGAACAAGACAAAATTGATGTGTTATGAATGTGTGAAACATGATGAGAATGACAATTGGATGCAAATGAAACACATGTTTATATGTTCATTATATCTCACTAATTAGTCTTTTAATGTAGGTGAGATTCCATGCAAGACAAAGCCCAAAATTCAAGTGCAAAAGAACAAGACAAGTTGCTGAAATAGTGCACCTGTCAACAGATGACAGTGCATCTGTCAACAGATGAATAGTGCATCTGATGCATCTGTCGACAGATGAATTTTGCCTGTCGACAGATACACTCAGAAATCTATTTCCAGAAAGCCCAGTCTTCCGGTTCTTGCAAACCTGTCAGCATCTGTCGACAGCAGCAAGTCGGCTGTCAACAGACGGAGTTTTGGGAAGATCTAATGGCCAAGATATGATCTATATTTTGGTGTTTCCTTTTAGCACGACTCTCTATGCTTGGACACCACTATATATGGATCATATGAGGCTATTTTCGCAGCAAGGAGCCACCATACCAAAACCCTAAGCAAAGGTCAAGATCAAGGCTTTCTTCCTGCTGCCCTGCTTCATCTCTCTGCCCAGAACAAAGAAGAACAACCTTCCAAGCGGAGTTGAAGCCGGTTCGTCCGTGGTTCAAGCTTCTCCATCAATTGATACTTGTCAAGACAAAGCTTGGAGTCTTCTGGACGACCAACGAGAAGCGATCTACATCGAGATTGATTCTTCATCTCAAAACTCTTCTCCTTTCACTACTTTCATATATCTGTGTGTGTGCACTGATTTGAGATCAGTACGTGGATGTTGTGGAAGTGTGGATTGTTGTTCTAATTGCGTGTTTGCATCAGACAACGTGTGTGTGGTGTGTTGGTCAGATCAAGGCTAGAGGATCTGATCTTTTGTGGACTTGATCTAGCGTGTGTGTGTGTGGTTGAGCCGGTGGCTCGTGTGTGTGTTGTACTCAGTTCTTGAGTAGTGTGTCCTCACTGTGTGGGGGGTGGACGTAGGAGTCACGTGGTGTGATCTCGAACCACCTAAAAAATCCCTTGTGCACTGTGGTTTGACTTGTGGTTTGCACTGTATTGCGCTAGATGCATGCATAGGGATTTCGTCTACACACTAACTGTTAGTTTGCTCACACACATTGCATCAGATCAAAGGGGTTTTAATTAGTAGATCATTTAATCCGAAGTAATTTTCATATTGCTTAAGTTTCCGCTGCAATCTATTCAAACCCCCCTCTAGCTTTGCCAATACCGAATATCCGATCCTAACAAAATGTGGTGTGTGGATGAGTGTGACGTGTGGTGGTGAATGTTAGAAAGTTGTATTCCATGAATTTGTAAGCATGATTTGTTGATAATCTTGCCAATCCATGTTTCATGATTAGGATTAGTCTGAATGCCTCAGTTTTGTCAGATCATGAAGATTAGTAGATCAGTATATGTATACTCAATTTTGGTAAATTGTCCATGCTTGTATAAATTGCTAATAAATTTGGTTCGGTAAATAAAAAGGCATGTAAGAATGATTTGTGGTAATCGATCTACAGTTGTATGATTTAGGTAAATTCTATATTCTCAGATCATGTATATGACAACAATCTCTGTTCAAACAGTAAGTGGTAAAGATGCATGATGTGTTAAACTCCATGTCAACCTAAATTGTGAATGACATGCTAAATAAGTGTTTTATTTACTGTAAATCCCATTTAGCTCAGAAAAATCTGAAAAATTGAATGTATGACCTTCAACCCGAAAATAGCATGTGGTTAAAATTTCAGGTCGTTTGGACCACTATATAAGGAGTTACGTATTTTCCATGTGAAATGTAATAATCTACGTATGTTATCGTAATGTGGCTAGACATTGTTTAAACCCAACCTGATTAGTGCATTTACTGTGTGTTAAACTCCTAAAATCTGTAGTGCCATGTCAGGAAAAATAGAGAAATGCATATGAGTGAGAAAGTGAATGAGAGGAAAAGTGATATGTGTAAAACCATGTGTAAATCGGTAAAATGTGTAAATGTGTAATTGTGCCAATGTGACACTGCTTCCGTAGAGGGCAGTGGAATTGTATCAGGGAAAAGTCCCCCTGAGAAAGTTCAGTGTGTAAGTGACCCTAAGGGCATTAGGGGAAATCCTGGAGGTGGACAAGTACCACTGGTTAGGGTGGAGACTTGTTCTCCCGGTCTGCGCAGTCCAAGAGTCGCCATTGGAATGCCTAGATGGCGTCTATGTGTAATGTGATGTGTATATGTCCTTCTTTGGTGGTTGGACTATGTGTCACGGCACCTAAAATGTGTAATGTGTATATGTTCATGTGTAAATGTGTAAGTGAACAAATGTGAAATGTGTATGTGTAAAGTGCAACCATGTGAAAGAGGAAACTTGTGTAAAGAAAATGTGAAGTTCTAAATGAGAGGGTATGATATTGAAATCCATGTGAGACAAATCTGAAACCATGTGAAATCAGTAAATTCATGTTATTTTCATCATGTTTATGTGCAAAGATGTCTAGAATCCATGTTAGGGATAATTGGTGAGCACGGGTACAAGATAGCATGATTGGTTGTTCACATGATATGTTTTACGCAATATTGTAGCTCTCATGTATAGGTTTACAGCCATGAAACCATGTGAAATCAGCAACTTAAAGCATGTGAAAACGTCTATGTAGGTGTTTAAAACATGTAAAGTCCATGCTAGTTATGCTTTACCTTTCATATATGCACAGTGTTCATGTTGGTAGCTCTCATGTCTTGGTTCTTTAAAGACAAAATTTCATGAGTAGATTGAATAGAAAGCATGTGATAGGTAAATTTTATTCTTAGAAATCTGAAAGCATGATCCATGTATAAAATTGTAAAACTTTCATGATAGGTTGAAACTTTCAAATGACTAGCATGCCATGTGTTGAAAATTTGAATGTGCATGTAGAAACCGCTATGACTTATACGTGTATGTTATGAGTAGTGTTGCTTGCTGAGTCTTTGGACTCACTCCTTGCTTCGGCGTACAGGTGTAGTTGGTGACGTGGCACCTTTGGAGGAGACAGTGGAGACGGACTCCGAGCGCGGAGATTAGCTAGTTTTGGAGTTTCTTTGTGACTGTGCATTTCATAGTATGTAATTTGAACATTGTATTAGAGTTATCATAAAAAGGATGTATAAGTGTGGACATTATGTATTTAAATTTCAGCAATTTAAATTATGTGAACTTTTAGCTCTTAATGTTAATTGCGAACTTCATGTATGTTTAATGTGGATGATGAATGAATGAAGACAGATGTCTTTTACTTCCGCTACTCTGTTGTATATTCGCGTGTATCTCAGCTGTTAGTATCGTTTGGGTAAATGTCCCACTGTGAGGACTCTCGCTATACCGACGTGGGTTGGTATAACCGTACCGGTATAATGAGGGCCGTCACAGAGATTGGTATCAGAGAGACCGGTTGAGATTGCACATGAATATACCTAAGTCATCATCCCCATTGCATGCTAAGTATGTCCACATGTGTAGAAAACACTAATAAGAAGTGAAAAATAGATAAGAAAATGGTTAGAAAACTTAGTAACCTAACTCTAAGGGTGGCTGAAATTTTATTACAGCCATGGCTTCGAGAGGTAGGCGTGGTGGAGCGTCGGCCCGTGAGGACGAGTCGCGATGTGATGAGCAGGCGGAGCAACAGGCCCCGGCACCGCGAGGCCCTGTACTTCCCCCGCCGCCGCCTGTGGACTACGGAGTATTCATGCAAGGTCTGGTGCAAGCCTTGCAGACGCAGGCTCATACCCAGGCAGCACTCCAAGCCCAGTTGGAGGCCCAGGTAGAATAATGAAACAACTAGTAGTTGCTATTTAAACTGCATGATATTGTGTTTATCGTATATTGTTTATTGTTTAATGTAGCAGGCTCAGGCACCAGCTCAGGACCATGGTGGACCTTCCATCATGGAGCGATTCAAGAGGATGACCCCACCCTCTTTTAAGGGGGAGAGTGATCCATTAATGGCAGAAAGCTGGTTAAGGGAGACAGAGAAAATCTTCCGAGCCATCAGGTGCCCTGATGAGGATAAGGTGACACTAGCCACCTACATGCTACAGGTATGCTTTAGTTATGCTTGTATGTTGGTTGTCAAGTTAGAATTTGTTAGTTGGTGCTTATGAAGGTGTATTGCAGGAGAGAGCGGATGTATGGTGGTCCTCCCTACTACGTACACGCTTTGAGGACGGAGCAGTAGACGTGACGTGGGACGCGTTCGTGAGACTCTTCCGAGCCAAGTTCGTCCCAGAGCATATCCAGGACAAGATGGAGCAAGAATTTCTCTCCCTGACGCAAGGCTCCATGACCGTGCTGGAATACGAGGCAAGGTTTTCTGAACTTTCTAAATATGCACCGCATATCGTAGAGGATGAGCGCAGGAAGACGAAGAAGTTCGTGATGGGACTCAAGCCATCACTGCGGACGAGACTCGTGGCGTTTGACCACCGCACGCTAGACGAGGCCCTCAGTGCTGCCTGCAGGCAGGAGGGAGAAATGGAGCAATATCTGGAGGAGAAGAAGGCTTCGCAGAAGAGGCCGGCAGCGACATTCCAGCGGCAGGATAAGAGAAAACGGTGTACCAGACACCGCAGAAACCAGTGCAGTCAGCAACTCTCAGGTACCTTCTGTACGTTCCCCCGGTGTGAAGAAAGAGTGTCCCCACTGCGGGAAGACACATGGTGGGTCCGAGTGTTGGTTGGTAGCGGGTAGATGCTTGAAGTGTGGGAGCAGCGACCACAAGATCAAAGATTGCCCAAGACTTCAGCAAGGAGCTCAGCGTGGAGCGCCAGCACCAGCAGTAGCGGCAGCCGCGCCAGCTACAGGAAGACCAGGAAGGCCTCGAGCCCCAGCTCGAGTGTTTGCTTTAGCTCGCGAGGACGCCGAGCAGGCGGAGCATGTCACCGAAGGTACGGTTTTGCTTTTCGGTGTGCACGCTCGGGTTTTGTTTGATACGGGTGCTACTCACTCGTTCATTTCCGAGCGGTTCGCTAGGCAGTTAGCCCTAGAGTCAGGCATAGAGTCTGAGGAGTTAGAGGTCCCTTTGTCTGTGCACACCCCTGCGGGTACGGTATCGACTAGGAAGTGCATTCCGTCGTTACCTGTGTGCATTGAGGATAGAATCCTAGATGGGTGTTTCTTCTTGCTAAAGATGAAGGACTATGATGCTATTCTTGGTCTGGATTGGCTAGAGGAGCACTATGCGTTAGTGGATTGTCGTCGGAAGAAGATTGTTTTCCGCATTCCTGGTGAGGACGAGTTCTCTCATCCCTTGCCAAAGAACTTAGCGGGAAAGTTAGTTATCTCTGCCATGAAGGCGATGCGCATGGTGAACAAGGGTTGTGACGCATTTCTTGCCAGCGTTATGCTAGTACCCGATGCTGGTTCGTCACTGACTCTTGCAGAGATCGATGTGGTGCAGGATTTTCCAGATGTCTTTCCCGATGACTTGTCTGGATTGCCACCGGATAGGGAGATAGAGTTCACTATAGAGTTGCTTCCAGGCACCTCTCCTATCTCGAAGGCCCCATATCGGATGGCCCCTGCAGAGTTAGCCGAGTTGAGGAAGCAATTGCAAGAATTGCTTGATAAGGGATTCATTCGCCCTAGTGTTTCCCCTTGGGGCGCACCTGTATTGTTCGTCAAGAAGAAAGACGGGTCACTTAGGTTGTGTATTGATTATAGGAAGTTGAACCAGGTGACTGTGAAGAACAGGTATCCCTTACCTCGGATTGATGATCTGTTTGACCAGTTGCAGGATGCATCAGTCTTTTCCAAGATTGACTTGCGATCTGGTTATCATCAGCTGCGGATTAGGAGTGAGGATGTGTCCAAGACGGCATTTAGAACCCGTTATGGACATTATGAGTTCTTGGTCCTTCCTTTCGGATTGACCAACGCCCCTGCAGCGTTCATGGATCTCATGAACCGGGTGTTTAGTCCGTATTTAGATAGCTTTGTTGTTGTGTTTATCGATGACGTGTTGGTCTATTCTCCGGATGAGGCCACACACCGTCAGCATTTGAAGTTGGTCTTAGAGGTTCTCCGTGAGCACAAGCTGTATGCGAAGTTCAGCAAGTGCGAGTTCTGGTTGCGCGAGGTTCACTTTCTCGGGCATGTGATCTCCGGCGCTGGTGTTGCAGTTGATCCAGCAAAGGTCCAGGCAGTTATGGATTGGGAGATTCCCAAGACCCTTCGGAGATTCGTAGTTTCCTTGGGTTAGCTGGTTATTATCGGCGATTCATTGAGGGTTTTCATCCATCGCCGCCCCTTTGACAAAGCTGACCAGGAAGGGTGAGAAGTTTGTATGGTCTGAGGCATGTGAGCGTAGCTTTCAGCTATTGAAGGCTAAGCTTACTTCTGCTCCGGTATTGGTATTGCCTAGTGGTCTAGAGGCTTTGCCATTTATACGGATGCATCTCAGATGGGTTAGGCTGTGTGCTCATGCAGCAAGAAGGGTAGTGGCTTATGCTTCTCGTCAGTTGAAGGAGCATGAGAGGAACTATCCGACTCATGACTTGGAGCTCGCAGCAGTGGTTCATGCACTAAAGATCTGGAGGCACTATCTTTATGGTGTCAGATTTGAGGTGTTTACCGACCACAAGAGCTTGAAGTATCTTTTCTCCCAAAAGGAATTAAACCTGAGGCAGAGGAGATGGATTGAGTTCTTGAAGGACTATGACTTCGACCTTCAGTATCACCTGGAAAGGCGAATGTCGTAGCGGATGCTCTTAGTAGAAAGAGGTCTTCGCTCCAGCAGGATTGGAAGATGTTGGAGGATGCAGCGTGCTCTATGACCGAGTTAGAGCCATCGCTGTGTCAGGCTTTTGTAGCTCAGCTATCCCTTAGATCCTCAGTCTTGGATGAGGTGATTGAGCAGCAGAAAGCCGACCCTAGATTGTTAGAGTTAGTGGGTAAGGCGGGCATTGCTCGTGATGAGGACGGTGTGATTAGATTTCAGCACCGTGTTTGTGTCCCTGATGTAGTAGATGTCCGTGAGCATGTGTTAGCGGAGGCTCATAGATCGCGATTCTCTATTCATCCGGGTAACACTAAGATGTATCAAGACCTGAAGAGATCATTTTGGTGGTCCGGCATGAAGAAGATGTTGCGGATTATGTGTCTAGATGTCTAGTATGTCAGCAAGTGAAAGCCGAGCGGCAGCGACCATCCGGCCTTATGCAGAGGATGGATATCCCAGTGTGGAAGTGGGAAGCTGTCACTATGGATTTCGTATCGGGTTTGCCTCGATCTAGAAGGGGCAATGACTCGATTTGGGTAGTTGTAGATAGATTCTCGAAGACTGCTCATTTCTTGCCTATGAAGAAGAAGCAGTCAGTAGAGAGTTTAGCTAGATTGTATGTTAGTGGTATCATTAGATTGCATGGTGTGCCGAAGTCGATCATTTCGGATCGAGATCCGAGATTTACTTCGAGATTGTGGAAGGGTCTTCAGGATGCGTTAGGTTCGGAGCTGAAGCTCAGTTCGGCGTTTCATCCCCAGACCGATGGACAGTCCGAGAGGACTATCCAGACGCTCGAGGATATGTTGAGAGCGTGTGTTCTGGATTGGAAGGATGATTGGGAGCGTCATTTACCTCTTGTGGAGTTCGCATACAACAACAGCTTTCATGCTAGTATTGGTATGGCTCCATTCGAGGCGTTGTATGGTAGGCCCTGCAGATCTCCTTTATGTTGGGAGGAGACTGGTGATAGGCAGTTGATCGGACCGGAGTTAGTTCAGGAAACTTCGGATAAGATCCAGCTTATCAGGAAAAGGCTTGTTGCGGCACAGGATAGGCAGAAGAGTTATGCCGACAACAGAAGGAAGGATTTGGAGTTCGAGGTTGGCGATCATGTCTTCTTGAAGATATCGCCTACTCGAGGTGTTGTCAGATTTGGCAGGCATAGCAAGCTAAGCCCTAGATTCATTGGCCCATATGAGATTCTCAGACGTTTGGGCAGCGTGGCGTATGAGCTAGCATTACCCCCAGCTTTGGCTAGCGTTCACCCTGTATTCCACGTATCTATGCTCAGGAAGTATGTCCGAGATCCGTCTCATGTGATTAGTCATGAGCCAGTGGAGATCCAGCCAGATCTTTCGTATGTCGAGCAACCAGTAGCCATTCTTGACCGGAAGGTTCAGCATCTCCGGAACAAGAGTATTGCGTCGGTGAAGGTCCTATGGCGGAACTTCTCACGCGAGGAGGCTACTTGGGAGCTTGAGGATGCGATGAAGAAGAAGTATCCCCTTTTGTTTGAGTAGTGTCGTTCTAACTTCGAGGACGAAGTTTCTTTAAGGGGGAGAGGGTGTAAGGCCCTCGAATTTCCGTCGCATTATTGTATTTGTGTGTGTATATTTGTGCTTGTGTATGTATGTACATATTTACGTACGTATTAATTAGTACAAGTACGTGTGCATGTGTTATATTAGATGTAAATAATGTATGTATTGAATGGTGATAGTATGGATACACTACCATATACATATTGCATGTATATATGCATGGTATGCATGGTTTCTGCATATTTTAGACTTCTGGCCGAAGGCCATCTTGGCGTCAACCCTAGCCGTTGAGGTGGTGTCAGCGTCCAGACATGGACGCCAACACTAATCCTGGCGTCTAACGATATGGACGCCTATTTCTCTGGCCTGCATGCGCAGCAGAGCCAGAAACTTCTGAAACAAGAAAGCTCAGCCATTGGGGGCTGTCCCCAACGGCTCTGAGAGCTGTCATGTCACCTGTGAGTGGGAGAGAGGCCTCCCCTTAAGTCTGAACCCGGAGCTGCCTTCCCCACCCCTCTCTTCACCCTTGCAAGAGGAGAAAAAGAGAGAAAGAAAACCCTAGAAGAAAACTGAGAAAACCCCACTCTTTGCACCCAAGAATCTGACTTCCTGGAGCTAGATCCGGCCATCTTCCACGACAAGAGGCTAGCTGGAGCAAAGGAGGAGGCTTCCCCGACAACCCCTTGGTGTGGAGATCATCCAGGAGCCCGGAGGAAGAAGATCTAGGAGGGAGTTCTGCACCTTCTTGGGACTGCCCAAGGAGGGCTTCTCCGAGCACTTTGATCCTTTGGAGCAATTTTTAAAAGGCAAGTGACCTAACCATAATGTCCCCGTATGTGTCTAGGTCGTTTCTACATTTTTTATGAATTTTCCCTCGAGTCCTAGACCCTCACATTCACCCAAACTTGAGAGCTCGGGTCTGTGTTTCTGCACAGACCTGCATTGACGGCAAGGTCAATGGACGCTGAGATCATGCTTGGCGTCCATCGACCATGCCGCTGACCCTGAGTCAGCGGCCAGAGACCGCCGCCAAGTTCCTCTGGACAGAACAGTGACCTGTTCTGCCCTTCCTATACAACTATTTCGGTATGGTTTCCGTGATGAGGATATATGGTAACCCTATACACTATGTATATGTTAAATGTGGTGTGTGGATGAGTGTGATGTGTGGTGGTGAATGTTAGAAAGTTGTATTCCGTGAATTTGTAAGCATGATTTGTTGATAATCTTGCCAATCCATGTTTCATGATTAGGATTAGTCTGAATGCCTCAGTTTTGTCAGATCATGAAGATTAGTAGATCAGTATATGTATACTCAATTTTGGTAAATTGTCCATGCTTGTATAAATTGCTAATAAATTCGGTTCGGTAAATAAAAAGGCATGTAAGAATGATTTGTGGTGATCGATCTACAGTTGTATGATTTAGGGTAAATTCTGTATTCTCAGATCATGTATATGACAGTAATCTCTGTTCAAACAGTAAGTGGTAAAATGCATGATGTGTTAAACTCCATGTCAACTTAAATTGTGAATGGCATGCTAAATAGGTTTTATTTTGTAAATCCCATTTAGCTCAGAAAAATCTGAAAAATTGAATGTATGACCTTGAACCCGAAAATAGCATGTGGTTAAAATTTCAGGTCATTTGGACCAGTATATAAGGAGTTATGTATTTTCCATGTGAAATGTAATAATCTACGTATGTTATCGTAATGTGATAGATATTGTTTAAACCCAACCTGATTAGTGCATTTACTGTGTGTTAAACTCCTGAAATCTGTAGTGCCATGTCAGGAAAAACAGAGAAATGCATATGAGTGAGAAAGTGAATGAGAGGAAAAGTGATATGTGTAAAACCATGTGTAAATCGGTAAAATGTGTAAATGTGTAACTGTGCCAATGTGACACTGCTTCCGTAGAGGGCAGTGGAATTGTATCAGGGAAAAGTCCCCCTGAGAAAGTTCAGTGTGTAAGTGACCCTAAGGGCATTAGGGGGAAATCCTGGAGGTGGACAAGTACCACTGGTTAGGGTGGAGACTTGTTCTCCCGGTCTGCGCAGTCCAAGAGTCGCCATTGGAATGCCTAGATGGCGTCTATGTGTAATGTGATGTGTATATGTCCTTCTTTGGTGGTTTGGACTATGTGTCACGGCACCTAAAATGTGTAATGTGTATGTGTTCATGTGTAAATGTGTAAGTGAACAATGTGAAATGTGTATGTGTAAAGTGCAACCATGTGAAAGAGGAAACTTGTGTAAAGAAAATGTGAAATTCTAAATGAGAGGGTATGATATTGAAATCCATGTGAGACAAATCTGAAACCATGTGAAATCAGTAAATTCATGTTATTTTCATCATGTTTATATGTGCAAAGATGTCTAGAATCCATGTTAGGGAAATTGGTGAGCACGGGTACAAGATAGCATGATTGGTTGTTCACATGATATGTTTTATGCAATATTGTAGCTCTCATGTATAGGTTTACAGCCATGAAACCATGTGAAATCAGCAACTTAAAGCATGTGAAAACGTCTATGTAGGTGTTTAAAACATGTAAAGTCCATGCTAGTTATGCTTTACCTTTCATATATGCACAGTGTTCATGTTGGTAGCTCTCATGTCTTGGTTCTTTAAAGACAAAATTTCATGAGTAGATTGAATAGAAAGCATGTGATAGGTAAATTTTATTCTTAGAAATCTGAAAGCATGATCCATGTATAAAATTGTAAAACTTTCATGATAGGTTGAAACTTTCAAATGACTAGCATGCCATGTGTTGAAAATTTTGAATGTGCATGTAGAAACCGCTATGACTTATACGCGTATGTTATGAGTAGTGTTGCTTGCTGAGTCTTTGGACTCACTCCTTGCTTCGGCGTACAGGTGTAGTTGGTGACGTGGCACCTTTGGAGGAGACAGTGGAGACGGACTCCGAGCGCGGAGATTGGCTAGTCTTTGGAGTTTCTTTGTGACTGTGCATTTCATAGTATGTAATTTGAACATTGTATTAGAGTTATCATAAAAGGATGTATAAGTGTGGACATTATGTATTTAAATTTCAGCAAATTTAAATTATGTGAACTTTTAGCTCTTAATGTTAATTGCGAACTTCATGTATGTTAATGTGGATGATGAATGAATGAAGACATATGTCTTTTACTTCCGCTACTCTGTTGTATATTCGCGTGTATCTCAACTGTTAGTATCGTTTGGGTAAAAGTCCCACTGTGAGGACTCTCGCTGTACCGACGTGGGTTGGTATAACCGTACCGGTATAATGAGGGCCGTCACAAGTACCGCTGGTTAGGGTGGAGAGTGCTTCTCCCGGTTCTGCGCAGTAACTAAGATTTATCACTGTAATGTCTAGGTGATAGATATATGTGTGATGTGATCAGTGTGTGTCCTTCTAAGAGGTGGTTTGGACTATGTGTCATGGCATATAATGATAAAAATGTGAAATTGTGGTTATGTGAAAAGTGAATGTGAAGTTTGTGTAAATGAGTAATTGAACATGCGAATATGTGAATTAGTGTGATAACATATGAAATTGTAAATAGGGTTCTAAATGTGTTAAGGTTTTGTCAAAATAGCAAGCTCATGATGTTATACATGTGTAATGAATGTGGGAATTACTTAGAATCCATGTTAGGAACATTTCATTCTTCATGTGTAAGTTGCATGTTAAGTTACCATGATACTACAACATGAATGTGTTAGAACGTGAATTGAGAATATATGTTAGAAGATATGTAGAAAGCATGTGTTAAGGTTATTATTGTATGAACATAACCATGTACCATGTGTCATGAAATTGATAGAAGTATCATGTTAGACTTTCTTTTTAGATTGTTTAATCCATGCTACATGAACTAGTGAAATTGATTGAACGAGTAAAATGTCATATGATGTATGTATGCTTAATGTGTGGGAAGTTACTTGCTGAGTCTTGTAGACTCACTCTTGCTTCGGCGTACAGGTGCAGGTGATATTACTCCCTTGGAGGAGATCGTTAGGAGTGACTCCGAGCGTGAGGAGTAGCATCTTCGTGGAAATTGACCTATTGTACTCTTCATTTTCATAAGTATGTAATAAAGGAATTGTTGTAATTTGGATGTGGACAATGTGGACAATGTAATAGTTTAATTTCTCAGTTATGAAGTATTTGATTTTCCTTTGTTCTATATAGACTGTGTATAAATGATGATGATGGAATAAGAGATTTATTTCTAGTTCATTCAATTCCGCTGTTATGTGATATATTTGTGTACGTTTCAGTCTATTGAATATGTGATGGGTAAATGTCCCACTGTAGCAACACTCATTATATCGATGTGGGTTGGTATAACCGTACCGGTATAAGGAGGGTCGTTACCGAGATTGGTATCAGAGCTACAGGCTGAAATTGTACATAAATATGCATATACCATCATCTTCATTATATGCTAAGTTTGTATAGACTATCCACATATTTAAGAATATGGTTAGGAAATTTGATAGCTTAGTCCTTAATGGAGATTGAATATTTTGCAGTTATGGCTTCGCGAGGTAGGCGTGGTAGTGTCCCTGCTCGTGAGGGTGAGCAGAGGAGAGATGAGCCTCGGCGTGAGGATCAGGATGAGCAGCAGGCCCCAGCACCCCAGGGTCCTGTGCTTCCCCCACCGCCACCAGTAGACTATGGAGTGTTCATACAGGGTTTAGTGCAGGCCATGCAGACGCAGGCCCACACCCAGGCTGCACTCCAGGCTCAGCTGGAGGCTCAGCAGGCTCAGGTTAGAATGATAGACAGAGTAGTCTGTTTTACTTGATGATATGTTTATTATGTTGCTATGCTATATGTGTTGCTTATGTTGTTTGCTGTAGAAGGCTCAGATGCCAGTTCCTCAGGCTCAGGACCATGGTGGACCCTCCATCATGGAACGGTTCAAGAGGATGTCGCCACCCTCTTTTAAGGGGGAGAGCGATCCATTGTTTGCTGAGAGCTGGTTAAGGGAGATCGAGAAGATCTTCCGAGCTATTAGGTGTGCCGACGATGACAGAGTCACCCTAGCCACCTATATGCTACAGGTATGTGTTGTTTAATTATGCATTTAGTTTCTATGAGTTTAGAGTATTTAGATTAGTCCTTATGGGTAGTTTTGGCAAGAGCGAGCCGACGTGTGGTGGTCCTCATTGCTACGTACCAGGTTCGAGGATGGTGCTGTGGAGATTGGTTGGGACAAATTCGTGAGGCTTTTCCGAGCCAAGTTTGTTCCGAAGCACATCCAGGACAAGATGGAGCAGGAGTTCCTCTCTTTGACTCAGGGCTCCATGACCGTACTAGAGTATGAGGCCAGGTTTGCCGAGCTGTCTAAGTATGCCCCTCATATTGTAGCTAATGAGCGCAGGAAGGCGAAGAAGTTCGTGATAGGACTGAGGCCATCGCTGAGGACGAGGTTGGTGGCTTTTGACCATCGTACCCTTGATGAGGCCCTTAGCACAGCGTGTCGTCAGGAGGGAGAGATGGAGCAGTACTTGGAGGAGAAGAAGGTTTCTCAGAAGAGGCCTGCAGCTCCTTTCTAGAGGCAGGAGAGAAAGAAGGCGGCTTTTCAGTCACCGCAGTGTCCCGTGGCATCGGGAAGCAGTCAGGTACCTTCTCAGCGTTCCCCTAGTGGCCAGAAGGAGTGTCCTCATTGCGGGAGGGCACATGGTGGTACAAAATGTTGGAAGTTGGCGGGGAAGTGCTTGAAGTGCGGGAGCAGTGAGCATAGGATCAAGGATTGCCCTAGACTGCAACAGGGAGGTCAGCATGGAGAAGCACCAGCCCCAGTAGCAGCATCAGCAGCGCCAGTGACAGGATGACCAGGGAGACCTCGAGCCCCAGCTCGAGTGTTTGCGTTAGCTCGTGAGGACGCTGAGCAGGCGGAGCATGTTACCGAAGGTACAATTTTGTTCTTAGGTGTGCATGCTCGGGTTTTGTTCGATACGGGTGCTACCCACTCGTTCATTTCCAAGTATTTTTCTAGGCACTTAGCCTTAGAGTCAGGGATAGAGTCTGAGGATTTAGAAGTCCCTTTGTCTGTGCACACACCTGCGGGTACGGTATCGACTAGGAAGTGTATTCCGTCTTTACCGGTGTGCATTAAGGATAGAGTCCTAGAAGGGTGTTTCTTCTTGCTAAAGATGAAGGACTACGATGCTATTCTTGGTCTGGATTGGCTAGAGGAGCACTATGCGCTAGTGGATTGTCATGGGAAGAAGATTGTTTTCCGTATTCCTGGTGAGGATGAATTTTCTCATCCTTTACCGAGGAACTTAGTGGGGAAGTTTGTCATCTCTGCCGTGAGGGCAATAAGAATGGTGAACAAGGGTTGTGACGCTTTTCTTGCCAGCGTGGTATTAGTACCCAAGGCTGATGAGTCACCCACTCTTGCGGAGATAGATGTAGTGCGAGAGTTTCTAGATGTCTTCTCTGATGACTTATCTGGTTTGCCACTGGCTAGAGAGTTAAAGTTCACTCTAGAGTTGCTTCCAGGCACCTCCTCTATCTCGAAGGCACCTTATCGGATGGCACCTGCGGAATTAGCTGAGCTAAGGAAGTAGTTGCAGGATTTATTAGATAAGGGATTTATTTGCCCTAGCGTTTCCCCTTGGGGCACACCTGTCTTATTCATGAAGAAGAAGGATGGATCACTTAGGTTATGCATTGATTATAGAAAGCTAAACCAAGTGACGGTGAAAAACAGGTATCCCTTACCTCAGATTGATGATCTTTTTGAGCAGCTGCAAGATGCATCAGTCTTTTCTAAGATTGATTTACGGTCTGGTTATCATCAGTTGAGGATTAGGAGTGAGGATGTGTCCAAGACGGCTTTTAGAACCCGTTAAGGACATTATGAGTTTTTGGTTCTTCCTTTTGGTTTGACCAATGCCCCTGCAGCGTTCATGGATCTCATGAACAGGGTGTTTAGACCATATCTAGATAGTTTCGTCGTAGTTTTTATTGATGACGTGTTGGTCTACTCTCCGGATGAGGCCACACATCGTCAGCATTTGAGGGTAGTATTAGAAGTTCTCCGTGAGCACAAGCTGTATGTAAAATTCAGCAAGTGCGATTTTTGGTTGTGCGAGGTTCATTTCCTTGGGCATGTAATCTTCGGTGCTGGTGTAGCAGTTGATTCAGCAAAGGTCCAGGCTATTATGGATTGGGAGATTCCCAAGACTCCTTCGGAGATTAGGAGTTTTCTTGGTCTGGCGGGTTATTATCGGTGATTCATTGAGGGATTTTCATCCATCACTGCACCATTGACTCAACTAACCAGGAAGGGAGTAAAGTTTGTCTGGTCTGAGGAGTGTGAGAGTAGTTTTCAATTATTGAAGACTAAGCTCACATCGGCTCCTATGTTAGTTTTGTCGAGCTGTGTAGAGGGTTTTGCTATCTACATGGATGCATCTCGGATTGGCCTTGGCTGTGTATTGATGCAGCAAGGAAGGGTAGTAGTGTATGCTTCTCGCCAATTGAAGGAGCATGAGCGAAACTATCCGACTCATGATTTGGAGCTTGCGGCAGTAGTGCATGCACTGAAGATCTGGAGACACTATCTTTATGGTGTCAGATTTGAGGTGTTCACTGACCACAAGAGTCTAAAGTATCTTTTCTCCCAAAAGGAATTAAACCTTAGACAGAGAAGATGGATTGAATTCCTGAAGGACTATGACTTTGACCTCCAGTATCATCCTGGAAAGGCGAATGTTGTAGCAGATGCCCTTAGTAGGAAAAGGTCATCGCTCTAACAAGATTGGAAGATGTTGGAGGATGCAGCGTGTGCGATGACTGAGTTAGAGTCATCATTGTGCCAGACGTTTGTAGCTCAGTTGTTGATTAGGTCTTCGGTGTTGGATGAGGTGATCGAGCAGCAAAAAGCCAACCCTAGACTCCAAGAGTTAGTGGGCAAGGCAGGCATTGCTCGTGATGAGGATGGTGTGATTAGATTCCATCACCGTGTTTGTGTTCCAGACATCATGGATGTCCGTGAGCATGTTTTAGCGGAGGCTCATAGGTCTAGATTCTCTATTCATCCGGGTAACACTAAGATGTACCAGGATTTGAAGAGATCTTTTTGGTGGTCTGGCATGAAGAAGGATGTAGCAGAGTATGTGTCTAGATGTCTAGTTTGCCAGTAAGTAAAGACAGAGCAGCAGCGACCATCTGGGCTTATGCAAAAGATGGAGATTCCAGTATGGAAGTGGGAAGCTGTCACTATGGATTTTGTTACGGGTTTGCCTCGATCCAGACGGGGTAATGACTCGATTTGGGTAGTGGTAGATAGATTCTCGAAGATTGCACATTTCTTGCCCATGAAGAAGAAGCAGTCAGTAGAGAGTTTAGCTAGATTGTATATTAGTAGCATTATTAGATTGCATGGTGTCCCGAAGTCGATCATTTCAGATCGAGATCCAAGATTTACTTCGAGGCTGTGGAAGGGTCTTCAGGATGCGTTAGGTTCGGAGCTGAAGCTCAGTTTGGCTTTTCATCCCCAGACAGATGGACAGTCCGAGAGGACTATCCAGACGCTCGAGGATATGTTGAGGGCGTGTGTTCTGGATTGGAAGGATGATTGGGAGCGCCATTTACCTCTTGTGGAGTTTGCATACAACAACAGTTTTCATGTGAGCATTGGTATGGCTCCATTTGAGGCGCTGTATGGCAGGCCTTGTAGATCTCCTTTATGTTGGGAGGAGACCAGAGATAGGCAGTTGATTGGTCCGAAGTTAGTTCAGGAGACTTCGGATAAGGTCCAGCTTATTAGGAAGAGACTTGTTGCGGCACAAGATAGGTAGAAGAGTTATGCCGACAATAGGAGGAAGGATTTGGAGTTCGAGGTAGGTGAGCATGTCTTTTTAAAGATTTCATCTACTCGTGGTGTAGTTAGATTTGGCAGGCATGGTAAGTTAAGTCCTAGATTCATTGGCCCGTATGAGATTCTCAGACGATTGGGCAACGTGGCATATGAACTTGCTTTACCCCCGGCGTTAGCTAGTGTTCATCCTATTTTCATGTATCTATGCTCAGAAGGTATGTCAGAGATCCATCTCATGTTATTAGGCACGAGCCAGTGGAGATCCAACCAGATCTTTCTTATGTGGAGCAACCAGTAGCTATTCTTGACCGAAAGGTTCAGCATCTTCGGAACAAGAGTATTGCGTCGGTGAAAGTATTATGGCGCAACTTCTCACGAGAGGAGGCTACTTGGGAGCTTGAGGATGCAATGAGGAAGAAATATCCTCAGTTGTTTGAGTAGCGTCAGTCTAACTTTGAGGACGAAGTTTCTTTAAGGGGGAGAGGGTGTAAGGCCCTAGAATTTTGCTTTCTTGTATAGGTGTTTGTTGTGGTAGAACTAGATGCTTGTATGTGTAAATATATATGAGTATGTAAATAAACTAATTGATAGATTGATGTAAATTTAAGTATATATACCTATTGTATACATATATGTATATATATATATATATAATTACATTGCATGGATAGTATTATTTTTGAAGAGTACATTATATATTTTATGTATTGGTATGGTGTAAATATGATTTTCTGCAGTTTTAAGTTCTGTGCAAACGACCTGTTGGCGTCAACATGAGTTGACGTTGATGGTAGGTCAACGGCCACATCGATGGACGCCGATTGAGAATTGGCGGCTAGTGATGTTGACGTTTCCCTCCCAGATCTGTTGCATCTTCAGATCCGGAAACGCCCCGAAATCTTCGCCCCTTGTTATGGTAACCGTTCTCCAACGGTAACCCAGCCTTACCTAATTATGTCTCCGACCCTAGCTCTATAAAACACCCCATCTCCGGCTAGATCTAACCCTTTTTGACCCTTTTGTCAAAAACCCTATTTTTTGTGCGAAACCTGATTTTGGAACCTCTTGATCCGGTGACTGGAGGCTTCATCCGGCGTTCTACAACGACTGGAGAGGGCTCTGATTATCTGGGAATGACTTCCCCACACTGGAGTGCAGAGGAGATCAACATAGAACTCGGATTGAGGGTGTTTTGAGGACTCTTTGGCTCAGGCCGAGGAGGGCTTCTCTGGCTTAAATCGTTGCTTGTGGATTTTGCAAGAGGCAAGTAACCCTTCTACATCATTCCTATGTACGTTTAGTAGGTCCTAGGTAATTTTCTGGATTTTTATTCGTGTCCTAGAACCCTAGTTTCACCAAGTTTTTGCGAGCAGTCTGTGTTTTGCACAGATAGGAACTTAACGGAAGGATCCCTTGCCGTTAAGATCTTCAGTTGGCGGCACACTTTGTTGCCGTTAACCTTATAAATGGCCACCTACATGCCGTCAAGTTCGCCAGACTGCAACAATGTGCATGTTTGACCTATATGATCTAATTTTTGGGATTTTTCGCACGCGGATATGTGGTAAATTTTATATGATATGTAAATATCTATGTTGGAGTATGTTGTGAGATTTTATGAATTTTGGTGGAATGCTTCAATTACTAGAATTTCTGAAATGTCTAGCTAATAGGTTTTAATCTTGTAAAATTTCGTTTGTGCAATCTGTGTGGAATCCAAGTGTCATAAAATTTCTGTGCAGTGTTTATGGGTTTCAGTTCATGCTGTAGAAATTTGGGAAATTTCTGATATCTATGTAAATTAGTACATTTTCTGAATGGTAAAATAGTAAGCATGTTTTAATAGTATAGAAATTTAGATAAATAGTGTAAAATAGTAAATTTCTTAGAAACTTGCATATGTTTAGGACTATCAGAGTACGTGTGTAGAATGAGTTGTGGGTCTAAACAATGAAATCCATGCCAATTGACTATTTTTACTTTGTATAGTACCACTGTTATAATTTTCTTAATTAGTAGATATTTCATAAAAATGTGAAATTTTGCATATGTGATGTATGATCCGTGAATGGTATGTAGTTAAATTTTCAGAGGAATGGAATAATAATAGTTACTGATTTGTAAAATCATCGTGTAATGACCAATTAGAGCATGATAATTTAATGTTTAGAACATGTTAGCGTGATTGAATAATTGTTAAACCTGTAAACAGTAGTACCATGATTAGGTAAATCTGAACCATATGTTATTGTGTAAGCATGAAATAGATGTGATAAATTGTGTACTAAGTGTGAGTTTAAAAGTGGAAAAAATGTGTAAATGTGCCAATGGGTGACACTGCTACCTCAGAGGGCTGTGGAACTGTACCGTAGTAAAGTCCCTACAGGAAGGTTCATATGTGTGTGAAATCCCATGGGCATTGGGATAAAATATTGGAGGCGGACAAGTACCGCTGGTTAGGGTGGAGAGTGCTTCTCCCGGTTCTGCGCAGTAACTAAGATTTATCACTGTAATGTCTAGGTGATAGATATATGTGTGATGTGATCAGTGTGTGTCCTTCTAAGAGGTGGTTTGGACTATGTGTCATGGCATATAATGATAAAAATGTGAAATTGTGGTTATGTGAAAAGTGAATGTGAAGTTTGTGTAAATGAGTAAATGAACATGCGAATATGTGAATTAGTGTGATAACATATGAAATTGTAAATAGGGTTCTAAATGTGTTAAGGTTTTGTCAAAACAGCAACCTCATGATGTTTATACATGTGTAATGAATGTGGGAATTACTTAGAATCCATGTTAGGAACATTTCATTTTTCATGTGTAAGTTGCATGTTAAGTTACAATGATACTACAACATGAATGTATTAGAACGTGAATTGAGAATATATGTTAGAAGATATGTAGAAAGCATGTGTTAAGGTTATTATTGTATGAACATAACCATGTACCATGTGTCATGAAATTGATAGAAGTATCATGTTAGGCTTTCTTTTCAGATTGTTTAATCCATGCTACATGAACTAGTGAAATTGATTGAACGAGTAAAATGTTATATGATGTATGTATGCTTAATGTATGGGAAGTTACTTGCTGAGTCTTGTAGACTCACTCTTGCTTCGACGTACAGGTGCAGGTGATATTACTCCCTTGGAGGAGATCGTTAGGAGTGACTCCGAGCGTGAGGAGTAGCATCTTCGTGGAAATTGACTTATTGTACTCTTCATTTTCATAAGTATGTAATAAAGGAATTGTTGTAATTCGGATGTGGACAATGTAATAGTTTAATTTCTCAGTTATGAAGTATTTGATTTTCCTTTGTTCTATATAGACTGTGTATAAATGATGATGATGGAATAAGAAATTTATTTCTAGTTCTTTCAATTCCGCTGTTATGTGATATATTTGTGTACATTTCAGTCTATTGAATATGTGATGGGTAAATGTCCCACTGTAGCGGCACTCATTATATCGATGTGGGTTGGTATAACCGTACCGGTATAAGGAGGGTCGTTACATTGACACTTTTCATGTTCAGAGTTTTGTCTAAAGATCGCTAGATTTCAAGTTATAAGTCTATCATGAAGGATTGTAGCATTTTTCTGTGTTTTCAAGCAAAGATCCAAGAACGCGACGACACCAGACGTCGCGTTTCTTGTTGCATGAACGCGACGTACATGTATGTTGCGATTCTGATAAAGGCGACAGACCGTTTCGTCGCATTTTGATGTCTGACCAGTCAACCCTGACGCATGAAACTGTGCGCCGTATGGGTTTCAGCGTCCCTCTTGAACGCGACAGGATGTGTCGTCATGATTTACTCGTTTTCCCGCCCAAACATTTTTGCCTGTTTTTATATTCGGAGTTTGAAGTCAACTCTGGAATGCAACGGGTATAACCTTCACAATTCTGATTTAACAATCAATCCGACAATCGATTCTTGACCGAAAAAGCAACGCTTTAACCTGTTGCAATTTTAACGCGACAGGTAGGCTCGTCGTGATTTAGAAATTTTACGCAGAGTCTTGTTTTGACTGTATACGGCCCTCTGAAGTGCGACGACTGTGTCCGTCGTGATTTAAAGGCCAAACCGAGACTGTTTTATTGAGATGTTCAGTCATCCATATGCATGCCCTATTGTCATATCATGTCATATAGTTGTGCAATGGCCTAAAAGTGATCAACATACATGAAAACTATAAGAATATGAACTTCTATTCTAAGTGCTAATGATTGATTGATTTCATCTACCATGTGATCATGTGATTGATATATATTATGTCCATACTATGTCTTGTTCATAATTGAAAAGTGATTATATGCTAAAAGTACAGCAACCATGTGATAGATTGAATTGCATACATTCCATGCTTGATTGTTATAAGCTTTCCGTCTTGTTTTTAACCGGTGGATTGTGGATTGAGACACTACACGTCACATTGCACATATAGGCAGCCCTTTCTTGAGGGATTGAAAACTCACGGTCGGTCATTCCGTATCGGCAGTCTAGTGACCTTTCTCTTAATACCTCCGTAAATCTACGTACTCCATGGATTCCCTTATGGACACCGAGTTGGTTGTACCAATGAAATACCCAGAAGATAGATTGGACTTCTATTCTTATCTACTTCTCGTGAGAGTGATTTGATAACATTGAAACTAAGCCATTAGATGTAAAGATTGAACTAATGGGATTAAGCTGTTACGCTACTAAATGTCGGGGCGTGACAGTTGGTATCAGAGCCTGGGCTTTCCCTTAAGTTCTAGGCAAACAGGAAATTGTTAGTCTTAGTCAAAAATAAATCCCATGTGTTGACTTATAAAAAAAAAAAAATCAACAGTGAGACTGGGGTAGAAACACGGGCTAAGTCATTTAGTTAGAATTAAGTTGTGATGAAGTTAACATCTAATGAACATAATGTGCTTATCTTGAAGGATTGCAATGGCCGCTGCACGTGAAAGAGACTTGCAGAGGACGATCAATACACTGACCCGGGCACTGTTATAGGCCACTTAGGGTAGAGTTGAAACTCAAGGAGATCTCCATAGAAACTTTAGGAGTATGAACCCACCTAGGTTCGGGGGTAGCACTGACCTAGACGAGGCTGAGCATTGGCTTGAAGAAATAGAGCGTGCGTTCTGCGTGATGGGATGCACAGAGGAGAACAAAGTTACTCTAGCTACTTATCAGCTAGAGAGGGAGGCACGTACCTGGTGAGAGTCAATTGAGGCTACATTAGGTGATGCCCAAGCCACTTGGGCACAATTCAAGGAGTACTTCAACAACAAGTACTTCTCAGACCGAGTACAAGAGAGGAAAGCGGCAGAGTTCGCCAACCTGAAGCAACAGAGTCTGTCCATAGCTGAATACGAGGCCCAGTTCTCTAAGCTGGCTCGTTATGCCCCACACTTGGTCCAAACCAAGCAGTTGAAGGCCAAGAGATTTATGAGCAGTCTGAGGCCCCAATACATCACACAACTGGGACCGATGGATTTGCAAACCTATCCAGAGATGGTGAGAAAGGCACTCCTACTAGAGGACTCTCTAGCTATTGCTGAAAACATCAAAAACAGTATGCTGAAGAGGGAACAGGTGTAAGGTCCCAGCTTTCTGTGTGATTTTGGGCTGTTATTGCATTTATTTAATTTTCTACCAAAATTTTGCTTAACGTCAACATCCCTTGACGTTAAGGGTGAGTAGACGGCAAGCTTTGTGCCATTTACTACCTGGCCAGAAGAGATAAACATCAACATCGATGGACGTTGACTACTGGTTAACGACAATATATTGGACGTTTACTTCTCCGGATGCGTTTATGATTCCAGATCTGAAACCGACCCTATTTCTCTAGGAGTCAGATTGGGAAACGTCCAACGGTCAGGTCTCTTAACTCCTAGCCTGACTACGACTCCTATTGCCTATATGGCTGGGTCATCTCTCCAAATAGAGGGCTTTTGTGACGGATCGCCTCGGTCAAGCCTGTTAAACCGATAACGTACTTGATCCGAGTCTGCCTCCCGCGAACGGGCCGAAGCCTCGCAAGGGATACCAAACCACAGTCCGTGTAAACATAAAGGAACACACCACATTTTATATATATATCACAAGTTTACATAGCCAAATTTTCACAAAAGCTAAAAAGAAGTACAAGAGCCTGGGGCATACCCCGAGGTACAACTGAAGAAAGTAAACAACTACAAAACTACACTGCTGAAGCTACTCTGCTGGAGGTGCTGACCCTGCACCGCTACGACGCGGCCCAGAACTTGACGTCGGACGAGAGACATCCTCCTCGCTCTCACCTGTGGGGGTAGGGGTGAGCCTCTCTAGTCACTGGCTCAGTAGGGAACTCCGCCAAAACCGAGCGAAACAAACACCACAAGTACGAATAGTAAACAACACCAACAATTAATATAAAAGCTAAGCAGGTAAGTAAAGCTGTAAAAGTACTCACCGTCTGCCGACTACGAGAAACAACAGTAATAATTAAACGGCAAACCAGTACAGGTGTACAGCTAAAGTAGAGACAGCCAACACGAGCCACGTGAACTGGTTCGCGACACCAGAAGCTGACTCGGACAACTAACACAGGTCTACCTCTCAGTCTCGCAGCCACGGACGAAAGGTCCAGCTGCCGCTCCACGTAAAAAGGTCAAGCAACTGTGGAGACCAACTAAACACCACAACCTGCAGACCACACAGTCACAGGCCCATGCCTGGCACCTCCAGAGACCCTGGCCTGGGCTCGCTAGAGTGAGGCACTGGAAAAGGACTAGCTGGGTCCAGTACGTCTACTGGTGTCCGTACCCCCAACTACGAGCGCGCTACAAGTGACTAAAAACAAACACAAGTGTCACTGTCCCACTGTCGTCTTTCCCTCAGCCGGACGTACAACTCTAACACAAGAGTGAGGGTGTCCAGGTCAGACGACACAGACCTCGACGGTACAGCACAAGTACCGGGACAAAGCCCCGAGCTAACAGCCTGGCTCACAAAGAACCTGGGGCACCCAACTGGAGAGGTAACCACGGTAGCGTCGTACTACTCGCCACATACATAGAACCACGTGCGCGTCACACACAAACCACGTGAAACCTCACGTAAACCACAAGTAACCACTGGCCCACTACACGTGAACCTAATTGACTCGCGTACACAACGCGCAGTCACCGAAGTAAACAACTAATAGCATACCTTGTATGCTAACCACGTAAACCAAGTGCACTCAGTGCACCTCGTGCGTCAACACACATGCATTATCGATAATTATTGTATTTAGTCATTTCTGCTCAAATAGAAGTAGGCGGCCACATCGATTGCCGCTTACTGGGAGTCAACGGCAAGGTTCCTGGCCGTTAACCTCCTAGCTGAGGATCTTGGCGGCAAGCGATGTTGACGCCAAGTTCTCCGGCCATAAACCCTGCAGAAACCCTAATCCGGCTCTGCGGGTTTCTAACTGTTCTAACTACTGAAAAACATGCAAATGCAATTCCTTTAGCATGCTAGAACCCAATACAACCCGTTATAACATGATTCGTCCAGTAAACTACTCAAACCACCCATTATCCCGCTTGGTGCAACTCTATCCAAACATGGATTATCATGCTGGTTCAAGTGATTATGATGTGTTTTTAATGTTTTTGCGGAGCTAAACGGGTTCGTCCCCTACCTCAGAACGCGTTAGAATCTCCTGCAATCCCTCGATCCACGCCGAGCCCTCCGCGAGCTCCCACGCGAATTGCACCACGCCGCGACGTTTCCTCGCGTAATTCAGCGATGCCGCGCGTTCTACGATCGTCCAACTACTCCTCGGTACCTGTTGGAAGCTTCAGAAACTCTGGGGCGCGAAGCTGGGGCAAGAGGGGAAGAGAGTGAGCTGAGAGAACAGCCTCGGTGCCTATAACCTGTTGAACTGACAGGTTGGCGTCAACCCCCTTGTCGCCAACATCAACCGCCAGCCTAAACGTCCACATCTACTGCCGCTAAGCTCATTATGTAAACGTCCACCAATCTGGACGCCTACCAGTAAACGGCCACCCCTGGCCGCCAACTCAGACAGAACAACAGCATGTCCTATTCCATTTCCGGACCAACCCTGCGCTGCACCTGCTCAAGCCACGCATGCACATTACACATACCACACAACTGACTCACATTGGCCTCACAATGGCCGCTACAACCACAACACACACGATCCGCATGGATCCGAAAAGCACGCGACGTTACAGCTTTTGCTCACCTTGGGTTATTGGGTTCGGAGAGAGAAAGAGGGAGAGTTTGGGAGGTAGATCGGCTGAATTGATGATTGTTCGAGGTTGGTGCTGTGAATAGGAAGGTTCAACAACCTAAGAAGAAGACTCTTGATGAGGAGATCGTGGCCAGATCATGCTCAAGAAAGAAGATTTGATCGTGTTAGAAGAATACCTCTTTGGGTGCAAAAGAGAGCTTCATCGACTAAATTATCTTGTTGAAGAATTTTCTAGAAGCAAGTAACTTAGGGTTTCTCTCCGTGGACTTGTCCCTTAGGGTTTTAAAAATTTTATAGATTTTTATTTCATGCCCTGGACCCCCCAAAATCTCTATTTTCTATGTTCGGTCTGCATTGTGTCTAGACAGGAGGTTGATGGCAACATTGTTGCCGCCAAGTGCTTGGGTTGACGGCAGTCGATCTTGCCGTTAACTCTCCCTGATGGCAAGCCTCTTTCCGTCAAGTTCCTGTGGTTTTTCTGAACAGTGGTATTGATCTCTGTGGTGTGATTTTCGGGGGAAAAAGTGAATATATGCATGTGTTTATAAAATCTCATCTTGTCAAATATATTGAATAGACCAAACCATGAAATCATGATAATTTTTTGATTATATTTTCTATTTATAAAATTTCTGTTATGAGGAAATTATACATGTTTTGGATAGATTTAAATTCAGAATAAATAGATATGATGCATGATAATGTTGCAGGGAATTTTCATGAACTTAGGGTTATTGTATACCTGCTTTGAAACTGTTATATTCGACTGTTCACTATTTAACATGTTTAATTGAAATATCTTGTTAAATTTCATGAGATCT
The DNA here is from genome assembly GCA_014218235.1 of Colocasia esculenta. Lineage (NCBI taxonomy): Eukaryota > Viridiplantae > Streptophyta > Magnoliopsida > Alismatales > Araceae > Colocasia > Colocasia esculenta. The sequence continues at coordinate 73,650,789 of CM024758.1, forward strand.
CTATTAAATATTAAAAATAGTTGTACTATTCAGAAAATTATGAAAAATTTCAGATATGTTTCATGTGCTATATTCACCTCATGGTTAAAATTTGATTTTAATTTGAGTACTATAAATTAGTTATTAATTTTTGAAGCTTTCTGTATCATGTTTTAATAATAAGTCTCAAATATGTTTAAAAACGTGATTAGCATCATGATTAGGTTATGCTACTTACTATTATTGATTAAATTGAGTATCCATAAGTGATTAATAATTGTTTCATGTTATATGTGTGCATGTGCATGGAAAGTGAGAGAACATGTGGCATGTGTGTGTGAAATATGTGTTAATGTGAAAAGATAAAAATTGTGCCAATGAGACACTGCCACCATAGATTGCATGGAGCCGTACTGTAGTAGTGCCCCTATGGAAAAGCTCAAATGTGTTATGTGATACTCGGGGGAACGGGTTGTGTGAAATCTTGGAGGTGGACAAGTTTCACAGGTAGTGGTGGGAAGGGCTTCCCCCGGTTCTGCGCAATAACGAAGACTTGATCACTTTTCCTGGTGATTAAGTATGTGTATGTGTTATGTGATTTTTCTAGTGGTGGTTTGGGCTGTGTCTTGGCAATGTGTAAAAGTGGAAATGTGAACAATGTGTAAAGTGATATGTGAACGTGGCACGTGGTTAGTGCAAGTGATGTGACATGTGATACGTGAATGTGAAAAGTGAAAATCATGTGAAAGTGAATGATAATGTTAGAGTAAGTGCATGTGAAAGCCAAGGTAAAAGTGCGCATGTTCATGTCATGAGAAAATAATGCATGTGTTAATATGATTATGTTAATTGTGATATCATGTTAGTATCATGTGTAGAAGTATGTTAATTGTGTCCATGAAATAGAAATTTCTTGATGATCATCTTAGTAGTATCATGTTGTACATTTTAATATAAGCCATGTGTTAATGTTATGTGAAAGTAAGAATTGCAAGCATGTGATTATATGAATGCTCTCATGTTAATGATTCCATGTTATAAGTAACCATGTTTAGAATTCTTGTTTTACATGTGTTGATATAGTTTTGTTTAATAGATTCCATGTTTTATTATCCATGTTATAGTATGAGCATGTGCAGTTAATTGTTAAATTGAAAATAGTTAATGATAATGTGATACTTAGTAAGGTGTTAAATTGTTAGAAAGCATGTGTGGTAAGTGCGTGGTTTGAAATTTTAAGTTGCTTGCTGAGTCTATTGCATAGACTCACCCTTGCTAAACATTTTAGGAGATTTAGAAGCCGAGGAGTTAGAAAGATCCGACGTGGAGCGTGAATAGTAGATTGAAGATTAAAGTTTATTTTCCTAGTATGTGATGTATTTGTAATTTAGACTTTGGTTATTTATACTTGGAAACTGGCTATGTTTAGTGGATGTTATGTTATATTATTTCTTTTCTTGGACTATATAGACAGTGGTATGTGGATTATAAAGTTGATGGAATAAGAGTTATTTATTTTCCGTTGCAATGTTCCTTTCTATTTGTGTATATCTCAGCCCATGTGACTATCGTTGGGGTTTTCTCCCCTGTAGCGACTTGCTCTCATTCGATGTGGGTTGGTATAACCGTACCGGGTGGAAGTGGGCCGTTATAACAGGGATCAGTATCTAAAAAGCCACCAGCTGTGGTCGGAACAAAGAGGTCGAATGGTCAAGCAGGGAACCAGCAAATGAAGAAGTACAGGGATGGAGGTTATCAACAAGCCCCCGTCAATCGAGAGCCATGCAAACACTGTGACAAGACTAGTCATAGGTCAGAAGACTGCTGGAAGGCACTGGGGAGGTGCTTACGTTGCGGGAGCCAGAGTCACAAGATCTCTACCTGTCCACGTATGTAGGGGTGTTCACTATTCGGTTCAAACCGAAAAACCAAACCGAACCGAGCGATTAGGTTTGGTTTGGTTCAGTTTGAACATGGAAAAATTTTGGTTTGGTTCCAAACCAAACCGAAAAGAAAATTTGGTTTGGTTCGGTTTCTAACCTCTAGAAACCAACCAAACTGATTAAATTAAATTACAATAATAAATTTTAATTTGTATATATCTATCAAGTTTTCCAATATATTTACATAAAAATATATATTATGGAGGTTAATATGATCATCAACATTTAATACTTCATTTCAAATATTATTTGATAGTGATTTTACTAGAGAAACAAGTGGTTAAAATCTTATTTAAGACTAAGAGAATCTAAAGGCCCATTTATTTTCAAGTTAAACCGAACCAAACCGAATTTAATTCAGTTTGGTTTGGTTTTAAGGGACTTCGGTTTGGTTTGGTTCAGGTTGAGTCTGAATTTAGTTTGGTTTGTTTTCCTAAATATCTCCTATAAACCAAACCAAACCAAACCATGAACACCCCTACGCGTATGAATAATCAGACACCGGCAACACAATGAGGCCAGAAATGCCAAGGTAGGCTGCAGGCATTGCAAGAACTAACTACGTCAGAGGAAGGTGGTGTGGTTGAAGGTACACTTATTATTCTATCCTATTTTGCATTTGTCCTATTTGATATGGGAGCTACTCATTCCTTCATATCGCAAACATTTGCTGATACCTTACTTGCAAAACCCGTTCTAATGAAATCTAGAATAGTCGTGTCAACCCCTATTGGTCCTGGAACCAAACTTAGAAACCAATTTCCATCTAGTGAAGTGTTAATCGGGACTCAAAACCTATCTGCAAATTTAATATGCATGGACATGGAGGGTTATGATGTGATACTAGGAGCGGACTGGTTGTCTGAGCATGGGGCTATTGTCAATTGTAAGAAAAGCCAGGTAACATTTAGTCAGTATCCAAAGCTAATGTTCTTAGGAGATAGAAACCGCAGGAGACTATCCCTCATCTCTGCACTACAAGCCCAGAAGATGATGAGGAAAGGTTGTATAGCCTTTCTAGCTACAGTTGTCACCACAAGGAAGGAAGTCAAGATTGTGAACATCCCTATTGTCAGTGAGTACGTTGATGTATTCCTCGAAGACTTGCCAGGTATTCCTCCTGAGCGAGAGGTCGACTTCACTATTGAGTTGATCCCTGGAGCAGCACCAGTATCTAGGGCACCTTATAGAATGTCCCCCGCGGAATTGAAGAAATTAAAGGAGCACCTGATGGAACTGCTAGAGAAAGGGTTTATTCGATCAAGCACATCACCATGGGGTGCACCTGTTCTCTTTGTCAAGAAGAAGGATGGGTCGATGAGGTTGTGCATAAGCTGCAGGCAACTGAATCTGTTGACCAAGTTGCAAGCCTAGAGGGGGGGGGGGTGAATGGATTGCTAAAACTTTCTTTTAGAATATTCCTGTAAATAAACTCTTTGACAGAAGACACTAAGTTTGATGGTTAGAGTTAGTATAAAGTAAAGACACAATAAGATCAAGCACACAGACAACAAGGATTTTATCTTGGTTCAGATCTCCTGTCACAAGGAGTCCTACGTCCAGTCCCCAAGCAACAACTTGGGATTTCACTAAACAAGGGTACAATCCCCCTTAAGGACACTTACACATCCAACCGCAGCTGGCCTTCTCTTCTCTACACAAAGAGGCTAAACCACCTGATGCAACAGGTCTTCCTTCTTACCAAAGGGAACAACCACCCACTCCACAGTAGGTCTTATCTTCACAGACGAAGAGGAACACTCAAGAAAAATGAGTAAAGAGTGGATGGCCCCTAGACCAAGCTGATAGAGATTGCTTAATCTGAGGCGGAATCTGAGAGACAAAGATTTACATAGAATGAGGCTCTCTCAGATCTACAACAAGCTCTCAAAAACTAAACAGGTTGCTATGGAGAGCTAGAGCTGAAGACTGTTTGAATGAACGAACGAGCTCTTCTGTGTTTCTCTTCAAGGTGACTAAGGTATTCAAAAGTGTTCTTCATGGAGCCACCAGTCTTCTATTTATCTTCTCTTGAAAGAGTTGACCGTTGAAGTATCCGTTGTCTCTCATCTTCATGCACGTTAGATGTGTCTGGTCCGATGTAGGGAGTAAGAGAACTTGCAGTCATTTAATGCTGGGATAGACACATACACAGAGGAAGCTTATCTCATCTCTTCTTGCTTCTATCAGAGTGATAGGTCCAACGTTGCAATGTGTGTTACTACCGGAACCCTGCATACAATAAATGCTGAAGCATAGACAACTTATCTTTGTCTAAACTGTCAGTCAACGTTAGTAGTCATGCTTTAAGAAGATATACTAAAAAGGAAATTTGATTATGTCATCCCATAAAGTTTTACTTTACGTGACATGAGTGTGGCAAACAAAGAGATATGTAATGCAGAAATATTGTACCACACACAATAAATGTTTGAGTATACAGGAGACAACTTGGTTCGCGGGAAGTTTTGAAATCCACAAATATTTGAAATATATATGAATATTGTGTGGAATATATTTAAGAATATATTAAAAGGATTTAATAGGAATATTCATCAACTATCTAAAACCTAATCGTTATAAAGAGAGAGTTGATGTTTAGAGATAGTCTGTGAATAATGGGAGTCGATGTAAATATGAAATTGATGTTGAGATATAGCCATAATCCAAGTGTAAATGTAATCCATGTTGACAAGAAGTCGATGTGAACATAATCTATTTAGAAATGTAATGAAATCGATGTTCTGTACAAAGTCGTTGTTTAACTAAAGTTGGTGTTTATATGAAGTCGATGTTCAAGTGAAATCGATGTTCTAAGTGAAGTCGTTGTTGTAATGAAATCGATGTTCAAATGAAATCGTTGTTGAACCGAAATCGTTGTTCAGGTGAAATCGATGTTTGAAATGAAGTCGTTGTTCAAGTAAAGTTGATGTTCCATATGAAATCGATGTTCTATCGAAAACGATGTTTGAAATGAAGTCGTTGTTCAAGTAAAGTCGATGTTCCATATGAAATCGATGTTCTATCGAAATCGATGTTTAAATGAAGTCGTTGTAGAAACAAAGTTGATGTTCTAATACGAAGTTGATGTAGAACCAAAATCGATGTTCTAATGTGAAGTCGATGCTTGAGTGAAATCGATGTTCTATCTGAAATCGATGTTTTAACATGGTAGTCGTTGTTTAAGTGAAATTGATGTAGCAGTAAAACAGTAATCGTTGTGACTTTTTAATAGAAGTCGATGTATACTTAGACAAATCATATGCAATGAACTTCAAATAACAGTGAGTGTAGATAACTTACTGAGTTTGTTTAATTTGAGATCTGTGGACAATCTTCAAAAAATGATGTTAGTCAATAATTTCCAGAGTTTTATTAATCACCAAAAATACATATAATAAATAAAAAATTATATGGGGATGGACTGATCATCAATCTCCCTCTTTTTGGTGATGACAAAACATAAAAAATTACATATATGAAAGAGCTGAAATAAATTTGCTGGAAAATTTTAGAGTATCTATTTCAGAATGTTTTCTCCCCCTTTTTGTCATTAAGCAAAAAGGAATAAATGAGGGGAAAATAAATTAGGAAGAAAGAGACAAAGATAAATGGGAGCCAAAGATGCAAATCTTATGAATTTGTGAGGGTCAGAAATATAGAAGGCAAGAGACAGAAGGGAAGCATGGCGAGTAATGAGCTGCCAAGCTTGGACTTCTTGCTCTTCAAAAAGGTTTCTAAAGACACCTCAACTAATATTATAGGAAGGCCCCATCTCTGGACTGAGTCTCTTGATGTGAAGCTATCTCTGATCTTCAATAAATTGAATGTACTCATTGTCACTTAGAGACGACTTGTAGAATCCAGTAGTCCCAAAACTAGCATGCTGAAGGAACTTATCTACGGAGATAGGATAGTGTAATTTGTGAGCCTTCAGGTCCTTCTGCTTTAAAGACCTTGTATCTCTCAACCCAAATGGAATAAGGATCTGAAACTAGGTTGATGGAGTTGAGATCCATGAACTATTGTGGAGAGAGAATCAATTGACCTGACTTTTCTAATGAAGAATTTAGCTAGTTTAACTGAAGAGCTGCCTGATGGTACATTTTACACCATTCAGAGTTGTGGAATCTCTTAGATTCTACTAGCAGGGGAGCTAAAACAACAGACTTGATATAACCCCTATGATATTCTATGAATAGGAATCTATGAAAGGCAAGAGGGGCTCCCATCTGAACAAAGATCCGTGCCTTAACTCTGGCAAACCTCTAAAAAATTATGGGACCCACATCCGAGTCCATGAGTAGAAAGTGCAGTTGAGGGAGAAAAGTAAGGGCAGGCATCTTCAAGGAGGCAAAATCAACTTGAAGAGGGACATTCACTGGATTTTTTGTGCGGAGAAGAGAGATAGCGGCCCTGAATTGACCAAGTTGTGCTTCAGGAATGCGATTGACATGGCAGTAGTCATTATACATCTGGAACTGCCTTGTCAGTTTGATCTCCTTCTAAATGAAAGGAACCCAGGTGGATCTGTGCTGACAGACAAACCATTTAGATAGAGTAAGAGGATGGTTTGAAGGTGGAAATCTGTTGGCCCTAGAAACCTTAAATTTCTTGTAGAGAGTTTTATTTGACCTGGCCCACTGATCCTCAGTCTTGGACTTAGTTGAGGAAATGATTTTGGATTGGTCAGGATTGGGCACAAGAGAAATAGGAAGAATGAGATTGAGATGTTCAGAGAGATTTAGGTAAGGGAGGCCAAAAGTTGCAGCAAATGTACATTTTTGAAGATATTTAGAATAAAGGGACTTTCTTCTATGGACAACTGAAAGAGAGTACCACAGAAGAGGAAAGAGAGCTTGAGAGGAAGGGAAAACAAGCTCTTTAGAGATTTTCCTTTTCTTAGATGTAGGACTGGGAGTAGGCTGAGAATCAGTCCTGTGAATATGAGAAGAGACAGAGAGAACTGTGCGGAGGATGGCCTCTTCAAACTCATCTTTGATGTTTTGCACAGTATGGCGAATGATACTAGCACCCTTAGGAATGAGAGTGATGAAAGATGGTGGAGTAGGTGGATGACGAGAGGAGAAAGATGAAGTGGGAGGAGGTTGAGTAGATGGTCCACCAGAGGAGGGACCAGCAGATGAGGGGCCAGAAGAAGAGGCTGGAGGTGCCTCAAAAGTCGGAGAAGGAATGTAAGATGAAGGAGTAGGTGAAGAAGAGGATTCAGTAGGGAAAGGGGTAGGAGAAGAAATATGTTTGGGAAGGGGTTTCTTGGATGGTTCAGGAGTAGGTGGGGCAGTGAAAGAGGTAGGTGGAGAGGAAGGAGCTGGAGTATGAAGAATAGGAGGATCAGAGGGCCCTGAGGGCACAACAGCTGTAACACCCCGGAAAATTTAAATGATTTTAAATATAAGAAAATAGTAAATAAATAAAAGTGGTGAATCGAAATAAAATAAATGATATGATTGAACTCCCAAAGTGTGAAATGAACTACTTAATCATATTGGGCCCAAGCAACTTTAAATAGGCCAAAGATCAAAACCCAATAGCAATAAACCCTAAAAATTCATACCCATAATATGAAGAAAATAAGAAAGGGCAATTTAGGACTAAAACAATGGTAATTAGCCATACAAGGCAATCAAGATCAGACCCAACCATAGGAGGGTGTTTCCTAACACCATTGCCACTCTAATTGGGAGAAGAAATCCCAAAACATGGTAGGTGCCATGCAAAATTCGCAACCCCCTTCCTAGCCTCATTAGGACTTGAAATAAACCCTAAAACTATAAGAGATCGTCACAAAACTTTTAGGGAAAGTTTACCATCGTGTTGGGGTCGTGAGGAGCAAGCTAGGGCACTAGGAGGAGAGGAGAACGGCTGGGGAAGCCAAGCTTCTTCCTCAACCTTGCTCTGCATCGACCTGTGCATTTACTTCTCTTAGATTCGTCCAAAGGTAGGTGATCTCGGGCCGAAACTAAACAAAACCTATACCATCTGAAAGATCATCGTGTCTACTTTGTTTTAAATCTATTTTGCTCAATTTCCATCAAGCATGTTCACCGTATCAAGCGTTTTCCCTAAGTCGCGCATGTCTAGGGCTTTTCATAGTTTCATTATGTTTCACGCAAATTGAGGTCATTTTGGATCAAACCAAAACAATGGTTTGATTCTTCGAGATGTCCTGAACACTTTTCATGTTGAGAGTTTTGTCTAAATGTCATTAGATTTCAAGTTATAGGTCTATCATGAAGGGTGGACCGTTTTTTTGCGTTTTCGGGTATGATCCAAGAATGTGATGTATCTAGACGTCGCGATTCTGCATGCATGAACGCGACGTACTGGTACATCGCGATTCAGGAAAAGGCGACCGAGTCTTTCGTCGTGATTTATGGTTTGACTGGTCAACCCTGACACCTCAAACTGTGTCTCGCGTGGGTCTCTGGACCCGTCATGAACACCGCAGCGATTTGGAAGTTTCAGGCCATACGATTTCATACTGTTTTCATATCCGTGGTTTGAAAGCCATGCATGAATGGCGACGTAGGGAAGCGTCGCGATTCAGGCCTCATCGCGACATATCATTCTGTCTCATCTTAAATGCGATGAACGAGACCATCGCGATTTTGATTAGGCAATCGATCCGGTGATCGATTCCTGTAAGAAAGGCGACCATCTACCCTGTCACAATTTAAACGCAACAGGAAGGTCCGCCGCTATTTTGTGTCTTATTATCGATTCTTATTTATTTGTGTACGATCTTTTGCAAGGCAACTTGTAACGGCCCTGGATATCTATACCCAATAAGGGTCCATATTCAGATCCGTCTCCCGCGAACGGACCGAAGTCTCGCAAGGGATATCTCGAACACGTGTCTAGGAAGAATATAAAAGACAAACCACAACAGTAAGAGACACAAGAAAGGATATGTGCTCATATCTGCATATACCATTTACAACTGTCCCATTACATTATTACATGTCCAAATAAAAAGAGTACAACTACCTGGGGCATACCCCGAGGGAGCACAAGCTCACACAACTGTACTAACACTACTGCTGGTGGTAAAAGTCTGTCACGACACCTCATCAAGCTACACCAACGGTAAACCCTGAAAAGAACTGTAAGGGAGTGAGCCTCAACAAGTCACTCGGTCAGTAGGGGACCACCTAAAGGCACACATAGCGCAGGAGAACCTCAACCCCAATAGGTCTCATTGGCAACACCGGAAGCCAAATCATTTCATGCTCACAACAAAGCATAATTAACAATACTAAACATAATTAACTTACTTGCTGTAAATCTTGGAAAGACGAAGAGACAACAGCACCATTAATCCACTCAATAACTGTAAAGCTTACGCCACAAGCCTCACAGGCACACCACCCCAACAGCTGGTCGCCTAAGCTGTAAGCCACACAGACAAAGCATTGCCTAAGCTACTAGCTTCACTGGCAAGCCTCTAAACAAATGAGTAACAGGATTGCTAACTAAGAGCTAATCCTTCATACCCTTAAATCACGATGTATCGAATGTCACACTAAAGAAACATGACTGGCTATCACGATACCAATCCATCGCACACTAAATTCTATTCGGAAACTTACCCAAGGAAGGGTAAAACACAACAAGTGGAAGGTCTCACCGCATGACCTCCACTTCACCACCTGAAAAGGCTAGTACTCAGTGTACTACGAGAAACCAGTACCCATAAAGAGTACAGATACCTACCACCACAAGGTACCACCACGGAACACAAACACAACTGTGCCACCACGAGGGCACACCATAACCAATCAAACCACAACCAGTGAGTCTCTGCTCACTAACCACAATAACAACCGTGCCAACACCATGGCACACCTCAACGAGTAAAACTACAACTAACACACGCTATAGCCAATAGCAAAGCAAGAGCCGAAAAGCACGATGCCACCACACGGGACAGACTACTGGTTCATGATGCCAATATCCAACCCGAACAACACAGCACAAGAACTACCTCTAAGTCTCGCAGTCACGGACGTAAGGTCCAACTGCAACTCCACAACACAAGTAAGGCTAAAGAACTATGGAGACCAACCAAACCACCACAACCTACAGGTCACATACCTTACAGGCCCATGCCTGGCACCTTTAGAGACTCTGGCCCGAGCTCTCTAAAGTGAGGCACTGGTAACAGGACTAGCTAGGGCCCAGTACGTCTACTGGTGTCCGTAACCCCCAGCTACGAGCGCGCTACAAGTGACTAACACAAACTCTCACAAGTCACTGTCCCACTCCTGTCTTTCCCTTAGCCGGACGACAACTCTCCCCGAGAGTGAGGGTGTCCAGGAAGACGACAAGACCTCGATGGTACCACTGCACCGGGACAAGCCCCGAGCACACACAGGTGCCTGGCTCACACAAAACCTGGGGCTCCCAACTGAAGAGGCATTCCGGAATAGGCGCCGGACCACCAAACTCAGCAATGCACAAACCACGATATATACTTATATATTCTTTTTTACAAACCACAGTACAAATATCAAGAATAGCTTAACCTCGTTCACCCTATAATCTACAAACCACCTCACACCAATACACATGTAAACCACGATAATCATTTACAAACTGGCCTATTATTGGTCATCGCATGACCTCCTTGCCACATACATACCATATACACTAACTATACATTAACTCTTAACCTTATTTGCATTACATTAATTAAACCATCTCTATTAGTCCACATAGGACGCTACAAGACCTCGACGGTACCACTGCACCGGGACAAGCCCGAGCACACACAGGTGCCTGGCACACACAACCTAGGGCTCCCAACTGAAGGGGCATTCCAGAATAGGCGCCGGACCACCAAACTCAGCAATGCACAAACCACGATATATACTTATATATTCTTTATTACAAACCACAGTACAAATATCAAGAATAGCTTAACCTCAGTCACCCTATGATCTACAAACCACCTCACACCAATACACAACCACGATAATCATTTACAAACTGGCCTATTATTGGTCATCGCATGACCTCCTTGCCACATACATACCATATACACTAACTATACATTAACTCTTAACCTTATTTGCATTACATTAATTAAACCATCTCTATTAGTCCACATAGGACGCTACAAGACTGAGGCTAGGTTCACACTTGAACCATCATTGCCTAGCCACAAATACAACCAGTGCATGTGCCATGCACACACACACACCCACACACGCGTAACACCACCACAATGGAGTATGTGCCATGCACATCCTCAAACCACATAAACACACACCAACTATTTATATGACACACTTTAGAGGTGTTGCAGGTGCCAATGCACCTCACACCACGATAACACAACACCGATTATGTAAACCACCTACTAACCATGTGGGCAACCTGCTCACAGAGTTTCACGGGTGTCAATGCACCTCTTACCAAAGCCATGCACAATAAATGACGATAATCGGATAACCAAAACACCAAAAGCATGCAAAGAAGAACCCTCGGCTGTGATCGCGACAGAGGCCATGACCGCCTTCTGATCGCGACGCCACGATATGGCGCGACAAGAAATCCTATCGTGATGGGTCGGCCTGTTGCGATCTGGTCGCGACAGCAGGATCCGTCGCCTTCTCAGGCGAAAACCCTAATCCGGGAACCATCTCCAGATCTTCCATGCAAACCACCCTAAACATGATTTCAACCCGGTTTTCATGCTCATTTCACCTCCTAGACATGGTATCTACTGTTTTAAAGAAGTAAACAAGCTAACATGCAATCCACGCAATCAAACATGGTGGAATCTCCCTACCTTCATGAAGAACACACAATCCACGCATGGCGCGGCGTTTCCCCCACTCCTCATGACGTCCTCGCGTCGAGAGCGCGACGAGAACTCCGCCGAAATGCCAAATCGCCCAACAGAGCCGCAGCAGCTCCTTCCTTGGTCGAGCAGAGCTTGTGAAAGCTCTGTTTGGCCAGCCTGCTTAAAAACTGCACAGCGGTTGGGATCGCGACGTACCTTCCCGTCGCGACCTGATCGCGACGGACTAAGGCGTCGCCTTCCCATTCCCGACGTCAGCAAGCTCCACTCCATGCGCGACACGCGGCGTACATGCAGACGTCGACCCCAGTAGCGGCAACCAAAATGCGACCTCCACTGCCGACGCGTTCAGAACGCGACCTACACCCCCGTCGTGTTCACATCCAGTGAACCAACGGGCACCACGGGCCTAACCTTCCAGCCCACTAAGCTCCACACAGCGTGCGGAAACCACAATCGAGGCCCAATGACCCCATATTGGTCATGAGCACCATACCAAAACCAGAAAACATAGATCCGAACTACCACTAATCCACGATCTGCAAAGATCCAAAAAATGCGCTACGTTACATTACTATCACCTAAAAAGGAATGTCATCCTCGACATTCAAAACGAGCGACAATAAATCACACTATCACCTAAAAGAAACAAAGCCATATGTAGGGCTTCTTTTGCATCTTTCTTTCAAACCAACTGCTTACTTTCATACTAGCTCTGCCTTCCCTTTCTTTTTTTAATTTATTCCCCCACTACTTTATTTTATAGATCCATTCTACCATTCCTTACCTTTCAATTATAAGCGATTCTATCTTGCGATTAGCGCTTTATCTCCTTGGACTGAACCTATTTCCACATTTTCCGAGCAATTCTACCTAGCCGATAGCGCTTTATCTGCTTGAGCTCGATTTATTTCCACATTTTCCTAGTTATATTTGCAACCTTTCTTTCTGGGCCATTTTCTTGCTTAAATCCTTTCACTTTACATTATTTAAATTTCAAATTTCCTGATGTTATTTCACTATTTATTTATCACCACTAACCATCATTTGGCTCAATTGCACCCAGATCTTTAAATTCTCTTTTAATTACTTAAACTTCAGATAATCATGAATATTAAATCTTCCACGCTTCCGCTGCGCTACTCTGATCATTCTGAACCTTTCACCAAATATTTCATGAATTCTGGATTCCCTTAATCCATTAATAACTTATCTCGCTTCAAATTATACTTTCCAACTAACTTTACATTTCTCTTATCATACATCAATACCACTTAATTGATTCCACTCATATTCTATCTTCTGCTATATCTTCTTCACATTAAATTCTAAATCTTGGCATATATCAATATTGATATACTTTTCCCTTTATATATATATATTCTTTGCTTTAAACAATATTCTTTAACTGGTTTAACAAACCCAATTCATATCTTTTCACATCTTCCATTCTCATTGATACTCGTACCCGAAAATTCACTTTCACCTTTATTCAAGCCTTACTCAATTATATGACATCAAATCTCGAAATTTCTTTACCATTAAACTGATTATATTACTCCTCCCTTTTTCTACTCCCTTTCACTATACCTTAATCTGCTCACTATTCCTTAACTGATTTATTATAGCTTTATTTCAAATTCTAGAAATATTCTTATAATAAAATTTATTTATTCATCCAAATCATCTTACTGCATATCATTACGCAAATTCTTATTGCACATTTTCTAAATCATTTAATTATCACTATTCTATAATCTATCACATTCTTTTTCCCCACTTGATCATTAATACTAAACTTTATCTTTACTATCAATAGCATAACACCATTTCTGCAAAATATTTCTCTTAACTAGTTTACTAGCTGACTAATTTCCAGGTGCCATTTATGCTGCAATCTTTCTTACTTTCCACCATAACTATAAACTAAAACTATTTCTTTAAAACACAATGATTTATTCTACTTGATTTCTTTATTACACATTACGAATTTAGCACCAAATACAAACATTTTCACTGTTACAGCTCATTTACAAATATCCATTCATAATCCACTTTGCTATTCCCCTTTACTTTTCAATGGACTTAACCTTGTCTATTCTAACTTACATAGCTTCAATTTACTTTAATTATTTAGTTTTAACTTCAATCTACTTATGACACCAATTTCCCATTTTCTACTTCCACAATCTACACACAAATGCTGGCACCACTACTCTTATCTTTAACACTGCAACAACCTTATACAAATCTTTCTGCGAAATCTTTATCGACTGCCTTTTATTAACAAACATCTTTCTCTTATAAAATTCTAGAAAAAAATCTAACTTCCCACTGCTCTTTTACTCTCTCTTTAACCAACCGGTCACCTTTACATCCACTTACATGAGTTTCTATATCAAACTTCCTATTATCCTTATTATTTATATCAGCATTACCCTTAAATTCATTGCTGCAATTATTCCTAATCACAAATCACACTTTAAGAATCATCTTGATCATTGCTCCTCTGCTTACCAGCCTCTCATCTCAAGCTAGACTACCTTACTTGATCATTTCAAACCTAACATGCCATTAATCATACTATTATCCTAGCAACTTCTTAACACTTAATTAACATAAATCTCAAACACAATGACTATCTCTACTATAATTTTCAACCACAATTCACCCATTTAACAGTTCTAATCACAAAGCCCTATTTCTCATCATGATACAATTCCCTCTATTATTCCATCACATCACTACTTTATACATTTCTCTACCAACTTTGATTCTCATTAAAACACTTTTCAGTAAATTTCATAACTGAATGCACTAATTCTTTCAATTTCTATAATAAAGAATCTTTAATCAATTATACTTTAACCACAATCCAATAATCACTCATAATACACCACCAATCATATCTGCTATTACCCACAACTACTGATCTAACCAACTATACATACAATTCATATACCCAAAACTCATATGGAAACTGTACTAAAAAGCACAGGAAACTATAGACTTACTACCAGCAGAGGACATTAAATCATGTATTGGGACATTGTAATATTAATGTCTTTTCATATTCTATCTGGACCATTGCTCTGATAGCAACTGTAACGGCCCTGGATATCTATACCCAATAAGGGTCCATATCCAGATCCGTCTCCCGCAAACGAACCGAAGTCTCGCAAGGGATATCTCGAACATAAAGGATCGAGGAAAAGGTGTGGATAAGATCTAGAAGGGGGGGGGATGAATAGATCTATGCCACTCTATGCGGAAGCATAAACAATTTAAAAATACTTTGAGAATCAGAGGCAATTTTAACAGTGAAAAACACAGATCTGATGAGATGTTAAGTGAGTTGATAAAATAGATGTGAAACCAGTTGATTAAGTGAATCTTAAGCGATCCTATGAAAGCATCTAACAGATAATAGAATCAAACCACAAATAGACAAGTGCACAGAGATTTTTAGGTGGTTCGGAAATCACCCATGTGATTCCTACATCCACCCCTCACACCCAGTGAGGATTCACTAAACAACCTGGGTAACACACCCACTGGAGCCAGACAACTCCAACACCTGAGCTTACAACTCACACAACTCTAGAGTAAGACTACTCTAGATCCCTGAGCAAGACTGCTCAACAAAAACTTGAGTTCGACGACTCAAACTGAGCACAATGGCTCACAAACAGCTTTGCTAGACACCAACACAAGACATAGATCTTCTAGCAGCAGATCATGTCGAACATGAGAACATTCATGAGAATTATGCAGAAGCACTTGCACAATCTCAAAATGTCTCAGAAGAACAAAAGTACAATGAGAATTGTATGAAAAGACTTTGTTCTTCAGTGTACTCCCTTGTAGAAGCTCAGATTGGGAAGAGGCTTGGATTCTTGAAGTCCCAAACGATGCTCTGCACTTTTGAACTTGGGGATCTTCCTTGAAATCTTCTCCAACGTATGCTTCTACTTGATCTGCTTCCTTGAGGCGCTTCAAATGCTTCTTCAAGGATCACACTCCAATTCTCACAATCGAATTGATGAGAATTGGTCTTCAGAAGACACCAGGAGAGCAGAGGAGGGAGATGAACTCTTCTCGCGGCCAAAGGGAACTTTCTGGAAGGCTCCAAGAGTTCGTTGGGTCTCTTGATGTGATGGATGGCCAATTGGAGGCCTTTTATACCCAAAAGATTCCAAAGTTACCCTTTGGGTACAAGGGCACACGATCCTAGGTTGATACACCATCGCCCTAGGAAGACACGTGGCAATCATCCATTTTAAGTTGCAATCTTTCCGTAGTGTGTCGACCTGCCCTGGTGATGGTGTCGACCTGCTGTCCCAATTCTGAAAACAGACTGTTCTGGGAATTGATCCAGTGTCGACCTGCCCTGGTGGTGGTGTCGACCTACTGTCCCAATTCTGAAAATAGGCTGTTCTGGGAACAAGGTCCAGTGTCGACCTGCCCTCATCCTGCGTCGACCTGAGTAGGCTAATTCCTGGAATTTGCAACTTGTGTCGACCTGCTCTTTGACTAGTGTCGACATAGTCTCAGCATTTCTTCAGCTTTTTGCCTTTGAGTCTGAGGTGTTGTGTCGACACCATTGTGGGGTGTGTCGACACTACCTTTGCAAAAAGTGTTTGTACCTGAAAATTAAACACATATATCATTAGTAAAATATTTTATTATGAGTACAAATGATAAGTGTGCTTTGAAACATGCTTTTTGAATATAAATTTCAGGTGAAATGTGTTTATCATGTTTCAATCAATTTGCATTCAAATCACATTTGTCATCATCAAAATAAGAGGGGAAATGATATGAAATTACACTCAACCCAACAATCTCCCCCTTTTTGATGATGGCAACATTAAATCCATATGACAATGAGGTTTTGATGAGATGTGATTTTAAGCAATTTTTGATTATTCAAAGTCCTTATTTTTCTTTTTGTTCATGCTTGTCAAAGACCTTTAAATATAACTCAGTCACAATTGATGGTTGTACTTCACAAGTACAATGTTACTTGAAGTAAGTTAGTTGCATAAAGAAGGTCAAACAACTTGACAAGCATTTATACATTCACATTCACATAACAATTTTCAATCATATTGAAGACACAAATGAGAAATTCATTCAAGCTAAGCAAAAACATTTCATTTCATTCAAGAGAAACATTACAATCTTTCCAAAAAGATTAAGATTACAATCATTTCTTCTTTCTTTCTTCTCCCCCTTTGACATCATAAAAAAAAACATTATGTAGAAGGTGGAGGAGGAGGAATGGGAAGTAAGATTGTCTCAATGTCTGACAATCTTTTCTGCATGGAAGTCAAGCTGGACTTGATTTGATCTTGAATGGTTGTGAGTCTTGTATGCAAGTAATGTTCCATTCTATCTGAGTTTTCTATCAAAGTAGCTTGAATTCTGGCTAGATCAGCTGATATAGGTTGTGAAGAGGAAGATGATCCAGCTGACCAACCAGGCCTTTGCATGATTTTGAATTCCTTTGTCAAATCAGTGATCTGGTTGTCAATGTGTGCATTGAAATTCCTCATGCTCTCCAAATCATCCACGAAATGAGTAAAAGACAGTCTAGTGCTGGTGATCTCATGTAGTGTCTGCTTTGTGTTGAACACATCAGCTTGAGAGTTTGCTAAGATCCCCTTAAGAACCTGCTCCAGTTTTTCTTGATGTTCTTTGAGCTCAATTGAGGCATCTCCCAGTGTACCAATTAATTTATTGAACCTCTGAGCTGCATAGTCTGAGGCAGCTTTTTGCTCTATGAACTTGGCAGACACAGTGTTCTCCAATCTCTGAATCCTCAACTCAAAGTTTTCTGACATGGATTGAATAGAGGTGTTCAAGGTTTCAAATTTTTCATTTAAAAAGGAGAACAACTCTGGTGGAACAGAAGGCCCACCAGAGGATGTGGATGCATGAAATGTGGGTTGTGGAGAGACATGTGGAAACTGAGGTGAGAGTGGGGCATGAAATGGAATGTCACCTTCTGTTGAGACTTGAGGCTGATCCTCATTCAAAGGAGGCTGATCCTCTTGACCTTGGGGCTGGTCCCCTTGAGCTTGAGGCTGTTCCTCCTGACCCTGGGGTTGGTCCCCTTGAGCTTGAGGCTGTTCCTCCTGACCCTGGGGCTGGTCCCCTTGACCTTGAGGCTGTTCCTCTTGAGCTTGAGGGGCCTCAACTACAACTGGCCCTCTCCTAGCTTGAGTACCCTCCAGTCTAAATCTCATGAATTTCTGAATATTCTTAAAGCTGTAGATGTTGGATTTAGGGATAGACTGTGATTTCTCATTGTCCAAAGGCACACCAAAGTGCTGGAACACTGATGTCAGATGTGCAGCATATGGAAGAGATCTCTTGAGGTCTTTCCTGGTTGTTTCAGATATAATTTGATACATTATTACATGGAGATTGAGTTTGATGTTCTTTGCCATGTAATAAAGAATGAACCTCTGTATATCTGTTAGCCTGTCCCTTCCACCACCTTGAGGGGTAATGATTGTGGTCAACATATGGTGGATAACCCTCAACACAGGGGGAAATGAATTTGTGTTGAATTTGGTGACAAAGGTTTGTTTGGGATCAGATTCATAAGCAGGTAAGCCTGTCATGATGGTATAGGCTTCATGAAGATTAAATTCGAAATTATGATAATCTGCCCCTTCATCTGGTACTTTGAAAATTGAGGCAGCTTTATCTGTTGGCATGTCAATAGCTATTCCCTTAACCTTTGACTGATACCCGTCATCTGTGCATTTCAAATTCTTGTAGAATTCCCGAACAAATCTTGGATAAATGATTTGAAATTCAGAAATGAAGAGTAACCAAGACTGAAAAGAGAAGTAGGTCTGAATTTCTGGAAATGTATTTGCTAGCTGAATATCTGTCAAATCCACTATCATGGGCTTTAGGATTAGCTCTGAGGAGTTGGTGTCTTGAGACTTGGAAGACTCAGATGAAGATGATGAAGACTCCTCAGGATCACTAGAAGAGGAGCCCGGATTCTCAAGTCTAGAAACCCTACCTCTGCCTGAAGAAGAGGGTCTACCTCTCTTGGCTGCTGGCTGAGATGTAGAGGAGGACCCTGGTTGCTCTGCAGGGTCATTGCGCCTTTTGGTTCTTCTTTCAAATTGAGGAACATCATCCTCTGCCGGAACTGGCCTAGATGAGGCATGAGATCTTGCTCCACGGCGAGGACCCATTTTTCTCACCATGGTTGCAAGGATGGAGTGGAATCGAGAGTTGATGAAGGAGAAGAGAGATGATTGAGAAAGGGAGGTGATTGAGAGAGAAATTTGTGGAATTTTTTGCCGGAAATGAGAGAAAAAAGCACCGTCGGGTCGACCTGATGCCTAAAAAGGGTTTGCAGTGGTGCAATACCCCGCAGGAACAACAAGGGCTTATCTGGAACCCATGATTTAAAAAGGTCTGGCAAGGGGTGCAGTGTCGACACTGGAAGACTGTGGTGTCGACCTGACCAAGGTTGTGTGTCGACACGGGATAGGATGGTGTCGACCTGGCCTTTGAAGAAAAATTGAATTTTTGAGAGAAGAAAATTTTAAAAATTTTGGGACTTCTGTAAAATGATTATCAATGAGAGAAATAGTCATTTCAAGGATGTTTAAGAGGCTTAAAAATTCATTTGTTATATTTTACAAAAATACATCACAATTCAAGTTTTAACCAATTTTTAATAGGATATGAGCATTCAACGACTTGAGTCAATGAAATGATGATTTGAGGGATATAAAATATCTAAAAATCAACTGTAAGCTACCATATTTCTCAACTTTAAAGAATTAAAGATATCCTCTAGACTGAATACAATTGTTTTGAAAATAAAACACAATCTTAAAGAACAACTTGATGATGAATGAAAATGATTCTTTCTAAACAAAACCCCATTTACACATAAATTTTGTTTTTGTATCAGACTATCAAATGATATAAATCTTTTTCACTCAAGTGCTAGTGCTTTTTACACACCATAGTCTCTGGATACTTAAGATTTATTCATTGTTAAGTCTCAAAGGGGTAAATAATGATCTTTTGACATGAAATATACATTTTTTAGACGCCAATATTTCCAGTTACTCAGTCATTATAAAAAAAAAAAATAGCACATGTTTTGCTGTATTTTGAATTTATTTTTGAATTTTTATCCCCTTTGAACAGAGATAACATTAGTGCCTCATGACATGCATGACACTTCATTCATTGTGAAGGTGTGCAGTTTCTCAGCACAAATGTCATTGCTCTGTTGAATTTTCAAGAATTTTGAGAGTTTTGTAAAATAGAAATCAATTTTATTCAACATCAGTTGCAAACAAAGAGATGTTTTAATTTCAAGACACAAGTTGTTTTCAATCTTGGAAGAATTCTGAGTTTCTGTGGGTTGAAAAAAATATAGTTGACAATTGATTAGTAAAAATATGATAGATCACTCAAAGGATCATTTGGAGACTCTAGACATCTGATGATAACATCATGCAGGAAATTGATGAAATGCAAGAAAAGTTATGAGTTTTGCAAAAGTCATGACTTGTGAATTTTCTAGCTCCCCCTGAGATGATGATTTCAAACATTTTTCTATCAAAATAGAGATATGCAAGTTTTTGAAATCAGGAAAGATTCTCTTTAAACAATAAAAGCTCCCCCTCAATAATTGCATTTTCATTTCTTGGTACTTGGCGGAGACATATACTCTCGCATAGTGAAAGTGTCCAGACAAGCATAACTTGTCCTTCTCCAAATCACCATTTGATATACCAAGAAGTTCAACACAATGAGAGTTGAAGACTTTATTGTCCAAAGGAAATGGAAGTGGAATTGAGAGAGATATAGACAGTGTGACTGAAGAGAAGTAAAGAATTATGATATGAAAAGAACTCCCCCTTAGACAGTGCATAACACTCAACCCAAACCTAAAGAGAGATCAAGAATGTGGACATTTACAAAGACCAAGTTCTCTCCTCAAAGATGAAAATCTATTTTCAGGAAGGGGTTTGGTGAAAATATCTGCAACTTGTTTTTCAGTTTCAATGAAATGGAGTTCAAAGGACTTCTTTGCAACCTTATCTCTCAAGAAGTGATGCCTAATCTCAATATGCTTGGTTCTAGAGTGCTGAATGGGGTTTTTAGACAGATTTATTGCACTTGTATTATCACATAGAATGGGTACACAACCGAAATCTTGGTTGTAATCGAGAAGTTGATGCTTCACCCAGAGAATTTGAGTTCCACATCTACTTGCTGCAACATATTCAGCCTCTGCAGTTGATAGTGCAACTGAATGTTGCTTCTTGGAAGCCCAAGAAATAAGGCACCCACCTAGGAATAAACACAGGCCACTTGTGCTTTTTCTATCTAATTTACACCTAGCATAGTCAGCATCACAATAGGCAATCAAATCTAGCTTGCAATTAGCAGGATACCAAATTCCTAAATCACATGTTCCAACAAGATATTTGAAAACTCTCTTAACAGCTAACATGTGACTTTCCTTAGGATTAGACTGAAATCTAGCACACAAACACACACTAAACTGAATATCTGGTCTAGAAGTTGTAAGATAGAGTAGAGAGCCAATCATACCTCTGTAGGTCTTTGGGTCTACTGACTTACCATTTGAGTCTTCTTCTAGCTTAGCATTTATAGTAATAGGTGTGCCTGAATGCTTGAGGTTCTGAAAGTCAAACCTTTTGAGAAGCTCCTTGACATACTTGGCTTGACTGATGAAGATCCCTTCAGTTGTTTGGTTAACCTGCAATCCCAAGAAAAATGTTAAATCTCCCATTAAACTCATTTCAAATTCATTCTTCATTTGATTTGAAAATTCAGTGCATAGGCTTTTATTGGTTGAGCCAAATATTATGTCATCAACATAAATTTGGACCACAATTATTTGATTTTTGACTATTTTTGTGAACAAAGTCTGATCAACATTTCCTCTAGAATATCCTTTTTCAAGTAAAAAAGTACTCAAACGGTCATACCAAGCTCTTGGAGCTTGCTTAAGACCATAGAGAGCCTTATTAAGCTTGAAAACATGGTTTGGATGTTTCTCATTTTCAAATCCAGAAGGTTGTTCAACAAAAACATTTTCCTTAATATATCCATTTAAAAATGCACTTTTTACATCCATTTGATAAACTTTGAAATTCATGGAGGATGCAAAAGAAAGGGAAATTCTAACTGCTTCTAGTCTAGCTACAGGGGCATATGATTCCTCAAAATCAATTCCAAATTCTTGATTGTACCCCTTTGCAACTAGCCTAGCTTTATTTCTAATGACTTGACCATTTTCATTCAACTTAT
This sequence comes from Colocasia esculenta, assembly GCA_014218235.1. NCBI lineage: Eukaryota > Viridiplantae > Streptophyta > Magnoliopsida > Alismatales > Araceae > Colocasia > Colocasia esculenta. The sequence continues at coordinate 73,672,875 of CM024758.1, forward strand.
TTCTGAAAACCCATCTAGTGCCAATGATTGTTTGGTCACTAGGTCTAGGTACTAATTCCCATACTTGATTTCTTTCAAATTGATGAAGTTCATCATGCATGGCATTAATCCAATCAGAACTTGATAAGGCTTCATCAATTGACTTTGGTTCAATTGGGAAATTAGAGCTAGTGGGTCTTCTTCAATATCATGTAGGAATGATGATCTAGTCCTAACTCTATCATGTACATTGCCAACCACATTGTCTAATGGGTGATCTCTTAAAAGTCGATGTTCAGAAATTACCTGTTCAGAAGTACCCACTTCTGGGACAATGTTACCTGAACCACTTGGAGATGGTGTGTTTAGGTTCTCTTCAATGTTTTCAAACTCCTCAACAGTTGGTGAAGAGTCCACAATAAATTCATCCTCTTCAGTGTCTTGTCTTTCCCTGCAAGATTTAGAATTATTAGTTGAAAAAGAATTTTCATCAAAGATAACATGTGGAGATTCTTCAATAGTTTTAGTTTTAAGAATGTACACTTTGAAAGCCCTTGACACATTAGAATAGCCAAGGAAGATAGCTTCCTGACTTTTAGCATCAAATTTGTCAAGATTTTCTTTGTTATTATTGTGTACAAAGCATTTGCACCCAAAAGTTTTAAAATAAGATACAGTTGGCTTTTTGTTTTTAAATAATTCATAATGGGTTTTTCTAATTTTTGGTCTGATCAATGCTCTATTTAGAATGTGATTGGCTGTGTTTACAGCTTCAGCCCAAAAGGATTTGGGCAAATTACTTCCTAAGAGCATGGATCTAGCCATTTTCACAAGAGTTCTATTCTTTCTTTCCACAACTCCATTTTGTTCTGGAGTTCTTGGTGAAAAAAACTTGTGAAATATTTGAAATTCAGCACATAAATCAGAAAAAATTTGTTCTCAAATTCACTCCCATGATCAGTCAATTTTTTTTTATTTTATATGGATAAGTTGTTAAGACAGTGGTACAGAAGTTCCTGAATTCAAGACAAGTATCACTTTTGTGGGACAGAAAAATAACCCAAGTAAATCTAGTAAAATCATCAATGATTACAAACCCATATCTTTTGCCACTTAGACTTAGAATTCTTGTAGGGCCAAAAAGGTCCATGTGAAGTAATTCTAGTGGCTTAGATGTGAGTACCTCATTGAAGTTTTTAAAAGATTTTCTTGTTTGTTTTTCTTTAGCATAGATCCCACAAACTTGATTTTCAACTTTAGAGAAGGATTCAGGAAGACCCTTAACCAAATTCAATCTTAACAACTTAATCATTGTTCTGAAACTTGCATGGCCAAGTCTTTTGTGCCAAGTCCATGCAATTTCATCTTTATTTGCAACAAAGCAAAGATTTTCAGAAAAGTTTTTATTTAGGTTGATCATGTAGACATTGTTTTCCCTTTTTCCAAAGAATTTGATTTTATCAGTTGATGAGTCAATTATCTTACAGAAATTAGATTCAAACACAACTTTGTGACCTTTGTCACATAGTTGGCTGATACTGAGCAAATTGTAATCAAGACCATCAACTAGTAAAACATTATCTACAGAGTTAGAGGAAGTTTGACCAACCTTACCAGATCCTATGATCTTTCCTTTATTTTTACCTCCAAAAGTTACTGACCCTCCCTCCTTTTCAATCAGGAATGAGAATTTGGCTCTGTCTCCCGTCATGTGTCGTGAACACCCACTGTCAAGAAACCACACATTGGAGTTGGGTGCACGACCTTCCTGCAAAATAGATCAGTGGAGAGAAGATTTTGGTACCCAAACAGAGTTGGGACCATCAGAATGTTTGAACATTGTTAGTAAATCTTTTCTCACCCAAATTTGACTTGTTTTTGATTTTTGTTTTGTTTCATTGGTGTTTTCAGTCTTTTTCTGTTTGTTCTTTTCCTTAGGAATGAAAGCACCAATATTTTTATTTTTAGTGGGAGGGGAGTTTTTCATTTGAGCATAGGAGTTCAGATGAGGAGATGGAATCCATGGATTTTGTTGGTACATCAAAAGGTTTGGATGAAAGAATTTAGGATGATACCAACAAGGGTTGTCATACCATTGGCACCAAGGATTGTTCCAATCATCTTGAAATGCTGTCTTGGAGGTCCAAGGTTCTTTATAAATGATTTCCTTTGACTTTTTCTTGTTTTTCAAATTTTTATTTGAATTTTTGATTGAGTTGTTTGTAGCTGTTGATGTTGAGCAGGTCGACCTCTCCATGACAGGTGTCGACACAGCAACCACAGAAGCCTTCTTCTTGTGGACTGGTGTCGACCTGTCAGGAGACTGTGTCGACCTGGTTGTCTCTTTTTGTTTTTGAGTTTTTGATTTGATTGATGTTTTGTCTGATGTTTGCTTGATTTCTGTGTTCTCAAGATTAGGACCTTTGACAAATTTAATTAATGGTGCTTTGTCCTTTTTCTCACCAGATTTGTCTTTCTTAGATATCTGTTTGTTGAATCCTAATCCATGAGAAGTTGTTGTCATGTTTGTTCCTAGCAGTGCCTCCAAGTTATCTTTACCTTTTGTGAAGGTTTGGATAACTTCATCCCTTTCTTTTAGCTGGTTTTGAAGGGTTTTAATTTCTTCAATCTTTTGCTGTTTTTCTTGTTTTTCCATTTCTAGCTTTTCAGATAGGTCTTTGAATTCTTGGGTGGCCTTTTGAGAGGCAAGCTTAAGATCATCAATTAGGTTCAGGAAATTTTCTTTTTCTTCATTTAATTCTGTTATTTCATTTTCTAGCTCACAAGTTCTGTTGTTTGAAGATTGGTTATGATAAAGATTCTCAATTTTCTTTTTGATGTGTTTGTTTTCTTTTCTCATTTCAGAGTATTTTTCAACTAGTTCAGCATAAACATCCTGCCAATCTTCAACAGTGAAATCTTCAAAAGAAGTGCTTACCTTTTCTTCAGAGTTGTTGGCCATGAAGCAGATTTCCTCACTCTCAGAGCTTGAGGATTTTTTGTCTTCTTCTTCTTCACTTGACTCTTCATCAGACCAAGTGGCTACCATGGCCTTTGGCTTCTTGAACTTCTGGAACTTCTTGTGCTTTTCCCTCTTGTTCTCAGGACACTCTCCCTTCATGTGTCCTGGCTTATTACACCTGTAACAAATGACAGTTTTGTCAGATTTTTATTCTTGTTGAAATTAGAAGAGAAGGTGTTTCTTTTACCTGAGGAAAACTTCTTTTTCCAAGACATTTTTCCTTTTCTATATTTCAAGAATTTTCTGAATTGCCTAGTCATGAGGGCAATTTCATCCTCATTTGACTCAGACTCCTCAGAACTTGTCTTTTCCTGACTTTTGTCTTTATTACATAAAGAGGCCTTAAGTGCCATTGGCTTGGTTTTAGTTATGTGTTCTTCATTTCTTTTCAAATTGATTTCATATGTCACGCCCCAACGCGGAATATCATAGCGCGAAGGCAGTTGCAAGAAAAGGTATAGAGCGTATACTAGGCATCAAACCATTGCACACCTGAACAATACTAAAGCAAATCTTTCTCATTAATAATTTTCCAAATGTCTAGTTACAACCACTAATATCAGAGCCATTCTAAGGGCCCAATTACATTGCAACAGAAGGAAATAACTAACTACAACTCTAAGATAACATAATGACTCGAGGGTACTCCTGGCTTCACTCTTGGTCATTCCCTTCCTCGTTATTGTATGTGTTGTCCTCGGTCTCACCTGAGAACACAACATCAAATAACGTAGGGTGAGCGATAACGCCCAGTAGGACTTAAATCTCAGGCTCAAGCAGGCTTTAAATAATTAACGCATTCAATGACAGAGTGTCTAGAGATAGCAGGTACAAGAGAGTCAAAATATAGTAAGAGATAGCACAACAGGTAACAAGATAGCACAATAGCACGAGATCGAGTATAGTTTCCAAAATAGCACAAGTATCGAATATAGCACGAATAGCAGGATGGCCATAGCACAACTAGCACAAGTATAGTAATAGCATGACGAGTATAGCACTTGTTTGTCATTCTAGACATCGAGAGAGTATAGCACGTTTGTGTTTTGATTGTCATATAGATAGTCGAGATAGATAGCACTTGAGTGTAATGCCAAACACTCTGATCATTTAACTCCCATGGGCACTAGCACTTTCGGGCGCACATCCCAGGACCAGATCGGGCCCTTTATATATTGCCAAGCATTGGTTATATTGTTTATCTTTAGACAATCAGTCAATGGCCAGTATAGAGTACCAAGATATAGATAAGAGCACTAGATGAATATATAAGCTAGTAGAGTGAATGTGAGTAGGTGAGCGAGTAGAGTATAGATGAGAGCTAGTGGACATTGCACGTAATACGTCGAGTAATCAGGCGATAGTAACAGTTGCACAACACGCGCACTTGGTGTTGGCAGTCAGGTGGAACACACGACCCTACCACTGGCCTTGTTATTCACAGGTCCAGAGGTCCGGCGTGATTTAAGACGAGAGTGAATCTCTAATAGCCGTTTGGATCATATAGATCCCTAAGGGGTATCATAGGTATTAGGGTACAACCGGCTCGTCGACCATGTGGGAATCCATGATCAGAGGAGACTTACGGAGGCCTTGTGTAAGAGTTCACTAGTCCGGCGAAAGGAATATCCGACGGAGAGTTCACCACAAGCCAAGTAAAGTGTGTATATAAAACATGTGCTCAACGCTCTAGAGGAATTCTAGAACAGTGGAGCGTCGATATCGGTATATAAACAACGCAAGAAACGAATACAAGTCCTTTAAAATAGGGCAATTAATATACTTTATTGCAATAAATTACCAGATACATTATGAGATATTTTCTGCAAGATTTCAGCCATAAATGGATGGTTCAAGTGTGTGCAAGTGCAAGAGAAATCATAGATAGAAATAAGTCGTGAACATGTATTTTAAATCATTCAATATAGCACCATTTTTAAGTAGGGTTTTTACTGGGGGTATAACTGTAAAAAGGCGTAAGGATTATTTAGAAAGTGACAGAAATATTTTTATGGGTTTTTATCAAAAAAAAACTGAGAAGGCGACATAGGTCAATGAGCATTGCGACAGGGGCCAGGCAGAACGCGACAGGGTCCTGTACGGTTTGCGACATGGCTGTCTGTTTCAGGCGGCCAGAACGCGACGTAGGTACTGTCGCATTCAGAAAGCGACAAGGAAGGCGTCGCGATGGCTTGAGAAAGCGACAAGTGGATGGTCGCAATCAGACCTAGAAGGTGACATATCGGCCTGTCGCAATCTGGTTGTTTGCACCTGGTTCTGACAGGATTCAGACCAGGCTTTGGATTGCGGGCCAACTTGAAATCGAATGATATAGGGTGCTTTGAAAAATCATAACTAATTGTATAAGGAACGAAAAATCATGAAACTAGTTGCAAATTAAACTAGACATGTAAGGGTACTTCCAATAAATCGGAATTAGAGAGAGAGCATGGTTTGAACATGGTTTGAGAACGAACAAGGACAAGTAACATAGAACATGACATAGAGAACAAGACTGATTTAATTCGAGCAACATACTCAATGAAATTTAGGCTTTTTAGGGGCAAATGATCCCTAACAACATGAAGTATCTACAGTAAAACTTTCGTAGTATGGGATCAAGTATACATAGAGATTTGAATTAAACATGACACCTCGGGGTTATCATGTTTACAGTTCTTCAAAAATTAAGAACAAAAGATAGGATGGATGGAAAAATATGAAACTTGGGGGTTTCGTTCAAGAGGGTAGGAAGAACCTACAAAAAAAGTTTCATGGTTTATGCTTGTGAGAATGCCTACCTTTCACTCGATTTGTCTTCTAGGGATAGAACTTGAAGAACAAGGGAAGAAGCTTCAAGTTCTTCTTCTCTCCACGAAATCCTCTCCTCCTTAGCCTCTTCTCCACGTCCAGCAACTCTTGGCAATGAGCTAGGGTTGCCCAAGAGAGTTTAAGAGGTGTATTTATGTAAATACAAGTTCCTATTCCTACTACTACTCAAATTCGTCTTAATTCCGAGATTTCCTTACTCCCACATTCCTTCCTTGCTTTCCAATCTCTATTTAGACTTGGAAGAGATCCAAATTCGTGCTAATCTATATGGGGTAGGTTTATGAATCCTATTATGACTCAAACTAGCTATTTAATGTATTAAATAACTTTTTTCTATTTAAGTAATATTCTAGTTACGAATTTAGGGTATTTTCCTATTATTCCCCTTTTAAATTTCTTATTTTGACCCACAAATTTCTAATGGGTCCATTTAATAAAGCTCATTACCTGTTTTCATTTAATGGGTTTCGTTTAATTCCTTTTGGTGTGAATCTTCCATTATTTAATTTTCTTTTATTGATTTTTTTCTTCAAATAATTCGATTTTTAATTATTATAAAAATCCAGGTTGCTACATCCTCCCCCTCTTAAAAGAATTTGGTCCCCAAATTCATATGACCTTACAGGAGAGAATGGCTTACCGAATAGATCCGGGTAGTTGCGTCTGATAATTCCTTCGGGTTCCCATGTGGCTTCTTCCACTCCGCGGTTATTCCATAAGACTTTCACCATGTGAATGGGACGATTTCTGAGTTGTTGTACCTTCCTGTCCAATATCTTGGTCGGCTTCTCTTCATACGTCATGTCCTTGTTTAACACCAGATCATCATGGCGAATGACATGTGTAGGATCGTACACATACTTTCTAAGCATGGAGACATGGAAGACATTGTGCACACTTGCCAAATTGGGTGGCAAGGCCAGTCTGTAAGCAACTTTACCAATCCTTTCAAGTACTTCGAAAGGACCAATGAATCTTGGACTAAGTTTCCCTTTCACTCCGAATCTTTGAATACCACGGGTAGGAGATACCTTTAATAGCACATGATCTCCTATTTGAAATTCCAGATCCCGTCTTCTCTTATCAGCATAGCTCTTCTGTCTAGACTGAGCAATCTTGAGTCGATCTCGTATCATCTGTATATCCCGGGTTGTACTTTGTACCATGTCAGGTCCTAACCATTGATGTTCTCCCACTTCATTCCAGCACACAGAAGATCTACAATTTCTGCCATAAAGTGCTTCAAATGGTGCCATTTTAATACTCGCCTGGTAACTGTTGTTATAGGCGAACTCAATCAAGGGTAAGTGTTCATTCCAATGACCCTTGAAATCTATAATGCAAGCTCTTAACATGTCTTCTACAATTTGATTTGTCCTCTCAGTTTGCCCATCAGTTTGCGTGTGAAAGGCAGTGCTAAAATTAAGCTTCGTACCAAGGGCAGTTTGCAGACCTTTCCAAAAATGAGAGGTGAACTTGGATCTCGATCTGAGATGATAGATGATGGAATACCGTGCAATCGCACGATCTCCTTGACATATAATGCAGCTAGCACTTCCACAGACCATGTACTCTTTATAGGTAAGAAGTGCGCAGATTTGGTTAACCGGTCAACAATGACCCATATGGCATCGAGCCCACCACGAGTCTTGGGTAGACCCATGATGAATTCCATGCCAATGCTTTCCCATTTCCATTCCGGAATATCTAGCTGTCTGAGTACACCGACAGGGCGCAGGTGTTCCGCTTTTACTTGCTGACATGTAAGGCAATGAGCTACATGCTCGGCTACTTCCCTCTTCATATTCGGCCACCAAAATTCTTTTCATGTCTTGATACATTTTGGTACCTCTGGATGAATAGTGTACTTAGTTTGATGAGCTTCATCCATTAATTTCCTTTTTAGGGCTTCATCGTCTGGGACACAAGTTCTTCCTTGGAATACTAACCTTCATCTTCAGTCATGGCAAAATCCGGTCTGTTCGCTAAGGTTTCCTTGACACGAACCAAGAATGGATCGTTGTCCTGTTGCATCTTGATTTCTTCCAGTAGATCGGATTGGATTTTGAGATTGGCAATCAAAACATGATCATCCCTATGTTCAATATTTAAGTCTAGCCTCGCGAATTGTTCAAGTAATTGCATCTCGCCAAGGACTAGACTTGAGATAGATGCCATTGGCTTTCTACTAAGAGCATCAGCCACGGCGTTTCCCTTACCTGGATGGTACTGGATGTTGAAATCAAAGTCCTTTAGATATTCTAACCATCTTCTCTGCCTCATGTTGAGTTCTTTCTGGGAGAATAAATACTTCAGACTTTTATGGTCTGAGTAGACAGTGAATTGCTCGCCATATAGATAGTGTCTCCAAATTTTTAATGCGAAGACCACGACAACCAACTCCAAGTCATGCACAGGGTAGTTGACTTCATGCGTCTTCAATTGCCTTGAGGAATAAGCAATGACCTCCTTTTGCATTAGTACACAGCCTAGCCCAATTCCTGAGGCATCAGTGTAGACAGAGAAACTTTCTCCCTCTACTGGTAGAGCGAGAACGGGTGTTGAGGTAAGGCAGTCTTTGAGAGTTTGGAAACTCTTCTCACACTCTTTACTCCAGGAGTAGGGATTCTCCTTTCGTGTCAGACGCGTGAGTGGTACGGCGATCTTAGAGAAGTCCTTGATGAACCGCCTGTAGTAACCAGCCAGTCCTAGGAAGCTTCTTATCTCGGTGACGTTGGTTGGTCTCTCCCAGTTGAGTACAACTTCGACTTTGGAGAGATCAATAGAGATGCCGTCCTTTGTTATGACATGGCCCAAGAAGGACACTTCTTCGAGCCAGAACTCGCACTTGCTTAATTTTGCATATAGTTTGTTGTCTCGTAAGACTTGTAGTGCGGTCCTCAAGTGTTCTTCATGATCTTCCTTGGTCTTGGAATATATGAGGATATCGTCGATGAAGACGACCACAAATTTGTCAAGGTATGGCCGATATATGCTGTTCATGAGTTGCATAAAGGCTGCAGGAGCATTGGTTAGACCAAAAGGCATAACAACAAATTCGTAATGTCCATACCTGCTTCTGAAAGCTGTTTTGAAGATATCGTCATCCTTGATCCTCATTTGGTGATAGCCAGATCGAAGATCGATCTTGGAGAAATATTGCGCTCCAGAAATTTGGTCGAATAGTTCGTCGATCCTAGGCAATGGATATTTGTTCTTGATGGTAAGCTGATTGAGTTGTCGATAGTCGATGCACAGCCTCATCGATCCATCTTTCTTCTTGACGAATAGCACAGATGCTCCCCAAGGGGAGGTACTTGGTCTGATGAACCCCTTCTCTAGCAGCTCCATCAGTTGTGCTTTTAGTTCTTTCAATTCGACAGGCGACATCCGGTATGGTTGATGCGATACCGGGGCAGCTCCAGGAGTCAACTCGATGGCGAAGTTGACGTCACGTTCAGGGGAACTCCGGGTAAGTCTTCAGGGAATACATCTGGGTAGTCCTGACTATGTGGATCTCTTCTATTTTTGAACCCTTCTTTTCGACTATGACGGCAGCAAGGAAAGCAAAACATCCTTTCCTTATCATGTTATGGGCTTTTAAGGCGGAGACTAGAGACATCCGCTTCTTATGTCTAATCCCAGTAATGCTAATTTAGGAAAGTCACTAAACATTACCCTTCCTTTCTTACAATCGACGCTTGCCCCATATGTGGACAGCCAGTCGGCTCCCAATATGACATCATACCCTTCCATGGACATACATACCAGGTCGGCCTTTAGGTTATGGTCTCCGATCATTACATCGGCAGATGGAAATATTGACTTAATTTCTCCTTCTCCCCCAAGGGTGTTGTGACAGAGAATTCACCACCCATGGTTGTAGGTTTTGCAGTCAGGGTATCAGCAAAGTGTTGAGATATAAATGAATGAGTAGCTCAGTATCAAATAACACAAATGCTGGCAAGGAAAAGACTTGCAGGGTACCTTCCACCACGCCACCTTCCTCGATGGTTTCTTCATTGTGTAGGGCTTGCAGCCTGCCCTGTTTCTTAGGCATAGCGGTGCGCTTCTCATTTTCTTTCAGCATCGGGCACTCGGGTATGCGATGCTCACGACTTCCGCAGCGCAGACACGCTCCGGCTTTTCTCCAGCACTCATCAACGGTGTGACCAGGCTTGTCACAGTGTTTGCAGTGGCTCTTTGTTGGAGTGTTGGGTACGAAAACCTTGGGTTTCCGTTCTTGGCTAGATCCCTCCGTGATGTTGAAGGGACGCTTTTTGCCGATGGTCGGCTTGGCAGATGCTGGTCCCATGTCATTTCTTTCTTGACGAACTTCCCTTTGATACGGTCGGTGAAGTCCGTAGCATCTTCTAGTAGCTGGGCCTTCCTAACCATCTCGGCATAAGTTTGTATTTCGAGTGGCGCCAGTTGAGTAATGTATTGAGGGTTTAGGCCATTTAGAAAGCGCTTAGCCTTCATCCTCTCAGTGTTGATCAGATGTACAGCATAGCGTGCCAGTCTAGAGAACTGGGCTTCGTATTTGCTACCGTCAGGCTTCGCTGTTTAAGAGCAGCGAATTCAGCAGCTTTCTTTTCCTGTACTCGTTCAGAGAAGTACTTAGCATTATAAGCTTCTTAAATTCGGCCCAAGTAAATTGGCCGTCAACTTTTGTGGCTTCCACGGACTCCCACCATGCGCGGGCATCCTTCTCCAGTTGGAATGTCGCTAGTAGAAGTTTGTCTCCATCCGCACATTGCATTACACGGAAGATCCTTTCCGTTTCCTTTAGCCAGTGCTCCGCTTCATCTGGATCCGTAGACCCACTGAACCTAGGCGGGTTCAGACCCCTGAAATTGCGATGCAGCTCGCCTGCACCTAGTTGGTTTCCTCCACGGTTACCACCGCCTTGCTGGGTGGCTTGTAGTATGGCACGAGTCAGTTCCTGGAGGGATTGTTGCATGCCTCTCATCTGGGCACGTTCCGCAGTCATTGTAGCTGTTTAGTCCTACAAAATAATTTAAAGGTTATAACGCTGATTAAAAGTTTAATTTGTGCGTGTGTGTGTTTATTTTAGCTGATTACCCATGGTTCTACCCACATCTCTCATAGGTAGGATTACTGACTCTTAGTCGAGGCTGGTCAACCAGATCACCCTATACTTAAGATAACCTAGGCTCTGATACCACAAAACTGTCACGCCCCAACGCGGAATATCGGAGCGCGAAGGCAGTTGCAAGAAAAGGTATAGAGCGTATACTAGACATCAAACCATTGCACACCTGAAAATACTAAAGCAAATCTTTCTCATTAATAATTTTCCAAATGTCTAGTTACAACCACTAATATCAGAGCCATTCTAAAGGGCCCAATTACATTGCAACAGAAGGAAATAACTAACTACAACTCTAAGATAACATAATGACTCGAGGGTACTCCTGGCTTCACTCTTGGTCATTCCCTTCCTCGTTAGTGTATGTGTCGTCCTCGGTCTCACCTGAGAACACAACATCAAATAACGTAGGGTGAGCGATAACGCCCAGTAGGACTTAAATCTCAGGCTCAAGCAGGCTTTAAATAATTAACGCATTTAATGGCAGAGTGTCTAGAGATAGCAGGTACAAGAGAGTCAAAATATAGTAAGAGATAGCACAACAGGTAACAAGATAGCACAATAGCACGAGATCGAGTATAGTTTCCAAAATAGCACAAGTATCGAATATAGCACGAATAGCAGGATGGCCATAGCACAACTAGCACAAGTATAGTAATAGCACGACGAGTATAGCACTTGTTTGTCATTCTAGACATCGAGAGAGTATAGCACGTTTGTGTTTTGATTGTCATATAGATAGTCGAGATAGATAGCACTTGAGTGTAATGCCAAACACTTGATCATTTAACTCCCATGGGCACTAGCACTTTCGGGCGCACATCCCAGGACCAGATCGGGCCCTTTATATATTGCCAAGCATTGGTTATATTGTTTATCTTTAGACAATCAGTCAATGGCCAGTATAGAGTACCAAGAAATAGATAAGAGCACTAGATGAATATGAGCTAGTAGAGTGAACGTGAGTAGGTGAGCGAGTAGAGTATAGATGAGAGCTAGTGGACATTGCACGTAATACGTCGAGTAATCAGGCGATAGTAACAGTTGCACAACACGCGCACTTGGTGTTGGCAGTCAGGTGGAACTCACGACCCTACCACTGGCCTTGTTATGCACAGTCCAGAGGTCCGGCGTGATTTAAGACGAGAGTGAATCTCTAATAGCCGTTTGGATCATATAGATCCCTAAAGGGTATCATAGGTATTAGGGTACAACCGGCTCGTCGACCATGTGGGAATCCATGATCAGAGGAGACTTACGGAGGCCTTGTGCAAGAGTTCACTAGTCCGGCGAAAGGAATATCCGACGGAGAGTTCACCACAAGCCAAGTAAAGTGTGTATATAAAACATGTGCTCGACGTTCTAGAGGAATTCTAGAACAGTGGAGCGTCGATATCGGTATATAAACAACGCAAGAAACGAATACAAGTCCTTTAAAATAGGGCAATTAATATACTTTATTGCAATAAATTACCAGATACATTATGAGATATTTTCTGCAAGATTTCAGCCATAAATGGATGGTTCAAGTGTGTGCAAGTGCAAGAGAAATCATAGATAGAAATAAGTCGTGAACATGTATTTTAAATCATTCAATATAGCACCATTTTTAAGTAGGGTTTTTACTGGGGTATAACTGTAAAAGGCGTAAGGATTATTTAGAAAGTGACAGAAATATTTTTATGGGTTTTTATCAAAAAAAACTGAGAAGGCGACATAGGTCAATGAGCATTGCGACAGGGGCCAGGCAGAACGCGACAGGGTCCTGTACGGTTTGCGACATGGCTGTCTGTTTCAGGCGGCCAGAACGCGACGTAGGTACTGTCGCATTCAGAAAGCGACAAGGAAGGCGTCGCGATGGCTTGAGAAAGCGACAAGTGGATGGTCGCAATCAGACCTAGAAGGTGACATATCGGCCTGTCGCAATCTGGTTGTTGCACCTGGTTCTGACAGGATTCAGACCAGGCTTTGGATTGCGGGCCAACTTGAAATCGAATGATATAGGGTGCTTTGAAAAATCATAACTAATTGTATAGGAACGAAAAATCATGAAACTAGTTGCAAATTAAACTAGACATGTAAGGGTACTTCCAAAAATCGGAATTAGAGAGAGAGCATGGTTTGAACATGGTTTGAGAACGAACAAGGACGAGTAACATAGAACATGACATAGAGAACAAGACTGATTTAATTCGAGCAACATGCTCAATGAAATTTAGGCTTTTTAGGGGCAAATGATCCCTAACAACATGAAGTATCTACAGTAAAACTTTCGTAGTATGGGATCAAGTATACATAGAGATTTGAATTAAATATGACACCTCGGGGTTATCATGTTTGCAGTGCTTCAAAAATTAAGAACAAAAGATAGGATGGATGGAAAAATATGAAACTTGGGGGTTTCGTTCAAGAGGTAGGAAGAACCTACAGAAAAAGTTTCATGGTTTATGCTTGTGAGAATGCCTACCTTTGACTCGATTTGTCTTCTAGGGCTAGAACTTGAAGAACAAGGGAAGAAGCTTCAAGTTCTTCTTCTCTCCACGAAATCCTCTCCTCCTTAGCCTCTTCTCCACGTCCAGCAACTCTTGGCAACGAGCTAGGGTTGCCCAAGAGAGTTTAAGAGGTGTATTTATGTAAATACAAGTTCCTATTCCTACTACTACTCAAATTCTTCTTAATTCCGAGATTTCCTTACTCCCACCTTCCTTCCTTGCTTTCCAATCTCTATTTAGACTTGGAAGAGATCCAAATTCGTGCTAATCTATATGGGGTAGGTTTAGGAATCCTATTATGACTCAAACTAGCTATTTAATGTATTAAATAACTCTTTTCTATTTAAGTAATATTCTAGTTACGAATTTAGGATATTTTCCTATTATTCCCCTTTTAAAATTCTTATTTTGACCCACAAATTTCTAATGGGTCCATTTAATAAAGCTCATTACCTGTTTTCATTTAATGGGTTCCGTTTAATTCCTTTTGGTGTGAATCTTCCATTATTTAATTTTCTTTTATTGATTTTTTTTTCTTCAAATAATTTGATTTTTAATTATTATAAAAATCCAGGTTGCTACATCATATGTCATTAAGGATCCTATCAATTCATCCAAAGAAAGTTAGGACAAATCTTTAGAATCTTCAATGACAGTGGCCTTTGTGTGCCAAATTGAAGAAAGTTAACTTAAGATTTTCCTTACCAAGTCTGCATCTGTGTAGTCCTTACCTAAGGCCTTCAGTCCATTGACAATAACCATGAACCTGGAAAACATTTCAGAAATTGTTTCATTAGACTTCATCATAAACAATTCATATTCTGAAACAAGAATATTTGCCTTAGTTTCCTTCACTTGTGATGTTCCCTCATAAAGTAATTCGAGTTTATCCCACATCTCTTTGGCAGATTTGCACATTGAGATTCTCGAATACTCTTTGGGATGAACAGCACATTGAATCATGTTCATGGCACTATAGATCAATGTGGCTTTTCTTATTTGTTCCCTAGTCCAGGTTTCTTCCTCTCCCTGGTTTTCATAGGGACCAACTTCTACCATTTTCCTGATTTCATAGTTTTGGGCTCTTAGAAACACTTGCATTCTATTTTTCCAATATGAATAGTCCGTTCCATTAAAGAATGGTGGCCTATTTATGGAATGCCCCTCAGCGATGAAACCTTTGGAATCCATTGACTTAAAAGGAAAGCACAGAAGGAATACTCAGCAAGCAAGCAAACGATCAAGCAATCAGACACACAATACTCAAAAACTGCTCAGATCAAATCAGATGAAGTGTAAACCCACTCTGATACCAATTGAAGGATCGAGGAAAAGGTGTGGATAAGATCTAGAAGGGGGGGGATGAATAGATCTATGCCACTCTATGCGGAAGCATAAACAATTTAAAAATACTTTAAGAATCAGAGGCAATTTTAACAGTGAAAAACACAGATCTGATGAGATGTTAAGTGAGTTGATAAAATAGATGTGAAACTAGTTGATTAAGTGAATCTTAAGCGATCCTATGCAAGCATCTAACAGATAATAGAATCAAACCACAAATAGACAAGTGCACAGAGATTTTTAGGTGGTTCGGAAATTACCCATGTGATTCCTACATCCACCCCTCACACCCAGTGAGGATTCACTAAACAACCTGGGTAACACACCCACTGGAGCCAGACAACTCCAACACCTGAGCTTACAACTCACACAACTCTAGAGTAAGACTACTCTAGATCCCTGAGCAAGACTGCTCAACAAACACTTGAGTTCGACGACTCAAACTGAGCACAATGGCTCACAAACAGCTTTGCTAGACACCAACACAAGACATAGATCTTCTAGCAGCAGATCATGTCGAACATGAGAACATTCATGAGAATTATGCAGAAGCACTTGCACAATCTCAAAATGTCTCAGAAGAACAAAAGTACAATGAGAATTGTATGAAAAGACTTTGTTCTTCAGTGTACTCCCTTGTAGAAGCTCAGATTGGGAAGAGGCTTGGATTCTTGAAGTCCCAAACGATGCTCTGCACTTTTGAACTTGGGGATCTTCCTTGAAATCTTCTCCAATGTATGCTTCTACTTGATCTGCTTCCTTGAGGCGCTTCAAATGCTTATTCAAGGATCACACTCCAATTCTCACAATCGAATTGATGAGAATTGGTCTTTAGAAGACACCAGGAGAGCAGAGGAGGGAGATGAACTCTTCTCGCGGCCAAAGGGAACTTTCTGGAAGGCTCCAA
This sequence comes from Colocasia esculenta, assembly GCA_014218235.1. Lineage (NCBI taxonomy): Eukaryota > Viridiplantae > Streptophyta > Magnoliopsida > Alismatales > Araceae > Colocasia > Colocasia esculenta. The sequence goes on from CM024758.1 coordinate 73,688,564, forward strand.
GAGTTCGTTGGGTCTCTTGATGTGATGGATGGCCAATTGGAGGCCTTTCATACCCAAAAGATTCCAAAGATACCCTTTGGGTACAAGGGCACACGATCCTAGGTTGATACACCATCGCCCTAGGAAGACACGTGGCAATCATCCATTTTAAGTTGCAATCTTTCCGTAGTGTGTCGACCTGCCCTGGTGATGGTGTCGACCTGCTGTCCCAATTCTGAAAACAGGCTGTTCTGGGAATTGATCCAGTGTCGACCTGCCCTGGAGGTGGTGTCGACCTGCTATCCCAATTCTGAAAACAGGCTGTTCTGGGTACGAGGTCCAGTGTTGACCTGCCCTCATCCTGCGTCAACCTGAGTAGGCTAATTCCTGGAATTTGCAACTTGTGTCGACCTGCTCTTTGACTAGTGTCGACACAGTCTCAGCATTTCTTCAGCTTTTTGCCTTTGAGTCTAAGGTGTTGTGTCGACACCATTGTGGGGTGTGTCGACACTACCTTTGCAAAAAGTGTTTGTACCTGAAAATTAAACACATATATCATTAGTAAAATATTTTATTATGAGTACAAATGATAAGTGTGCTTTGAAACATGCTTTTTGAATATAAATTTCAGGTGAAATGTGTTTATCATGTTTCAATCAATTTGCATTCAAATCACATTTGTCATCATCAAAATAAGAGGGGAAATGATATGAAATTACACTCAACCCAACAGAACACGTGTCCAGGAAGAATATAAAAGACAAACCACAACAGTAAGAGACACAAGAAAGGATATGTGCTCATATCTGCATATACCATTTACAACTGTCCCATTACATTATTACATGTCCAAATTAAAAAGAGTACAACTACCTGGGGCATACCCCGAGGGAGCACAAGCTCACACAACTGTACTAACACTACTACTGGTGGTACAAGTCTGTCACGACACCTCCGCAAGCTACACCAATGGTAAACCCTGAAAAGAACTGTAAGGGAGTGAGCCTCAATAAGTCACTGGCTCAGTAGGGGATCACCTAAAGGCACACACAGCGCGGGAGAACCTCAACCCCAACGGGTCTCATTGGCAACACCGGAAGCCAAATCATTTCATGCTCACAACAAAGCATAATTAACAATACTAAACATAATTAACTTACTTGCTGTAAGTCTCGGAAAGACGAAGAGACAACAGCACCATTAATCCACTCAATAACTGTAAAGCTTAGGCCACAAGCCTCACAGGCACACCACCCCAACAGCTGGTCGCCTAAGCTGTAAGCCACACAGGCAAAGCATTGCCTAAGCTACTAGCTTCACTGGCAAGCCTCTAAACAAATGAGTAACAAGATTTCTAACCAAGAGCTAATCCTTCATACCCTTAAATCACGATGTATTGAATGTCACACTAAAGAAACATGACTGGCTATCACGATACCAATCCATCGCACACTAAATTCTATTCGGAAACTTACCCAAGGAAGGGTAAAACACAACAAGTGGAAGGTCTCACCGCATGACCTCCACTTCACCACCTGAAAAGGCTAGTACTCAGCGTATTACGAAAAACCAGTACCCACAAAGAGTACAGGTACCTACCACCACAAGGTACCACCACGGAACACAAACACACCACGGAACACAAACACAACTGTGCCACCATGAGGGCACACCACAACCAATCAAACCACAACCAGTGAGTCTCCGCTCACTAACCACAATAACAACCGTGCCAACACCATGGCACAGCTCAACGGGTAAAACTACAACTAACACACGCTATAGCCAATAGCAAAGCACGAGCCGGAAAGAACGACGCCACCACACGGGACAGACTACTGGTTCATGACGCCAGTATCCAACCCGAACAACACAACACAAGAACTACCTCTCAGTCTCGCAGTCACGGACGTAAGGTCCAACTGCAGCTCCACAACACAAGTAAGGCCAAAGAACTGTGGAGACCAACCAAACCACCACAACCTACAGGTCACACACCCTGCAGGCCCATGCCTGGCACCTTTAGAGACTCTGGCCCGAGCTCTCTAAAGTGAGGCACTGGTAACAGGACTAGCTAGGGCCCAGTACGTCTACTGGTGTCCGTAACCCCCAGCTACGAGCGCGCTACAAGTGACTAACACAAACTCTCACAAGTCACTATGCCACTGCTGTCTTTCCCTCAGCCGGACGACAACTCTCCACGAGAGTGAGGGTGTCCAGGAAGACGACAAGACCTCAACGGTACCACTGCACCAGGACAAGCCCCGAGCATACACAGGTGCCTGGCTCACACAAAACCTGCGGCTCCCAACTGAAGAGGCATTCCGGAATAGGCGCCGGACCACCAAACTCAGCAATGCACAAACCACAATATATACTTATATATTCTTTATTACAAACCACAGTACAAATATCAAGAATAGCTTAACCTCGGTCACCCTATGATCTACAAACCACCTCACACCAATACACAACCACGATAATCATTTACAAACTGGCCTATTATTGGTCATCGCATGACCTCCTTGCCACATACATACCATATACACTAACTATACATTAACTCTTAACCTTATTTGCATTACATTAATTAAACCATCTCTATTAGTCCACATAGGACGCTACAAGACTGAGGCTAGGTTCACACTTGAACCATCATTGCCTAGCCACAACGACAACCAGTGCATGTGCCATGCACACACACACACACCCACACACACGTAACACCACCACAACAGAGTATGTGCCATGCACATCCTCAAACAACGTAAACATACACCAACTATTTATATGTCACGCTTTAGAGGTGTTGCAGGTGCCAATGGACCTCACACCATGATAACACCACACCGATTATGTAAACCACCTACTAACCATGTGGGCAACCTGCTCACAGAGTTTCACGGGTGTCAATGCACCTCTTACCAAAGCCATGCACAATAAACGACGATAATCGGATAGCCAAAACACCAAAAGCATGTAAAGCAGAACCCTCGGCTGTAATCGCGACAGAGGCCATGACCGCCTTCTGATCACGACGCCATGATATGGCGTGACAAGATTCTGTCGTGACGGGTAGGTCTGTCGCGATCTGGTCGCGACAGCAGGATCCGTCGCCTTCTCAGGCGAAAACCCTAATCCGGGAACCATCTCTGGATCTTCCATGCAAACCACCATAAACATGATTTCAACCCAGTTTTCATGCTCATTTCACCTCCTCGACATGGTATCTACTATTTTTAAAGCAGTAAACAAGCTAACATTCAATCCACGCAATCAAACATGGTGGAATCTCCCTACCTTCACGAAGAACACACAATCCACGCATGGTGCGGCATTTCCCCCACTCCTCGCGACGTCCTCACGTCGAAAGCGTGACGAGAACTCCTCCGAAATGGCAAATCTCCCAACAGAGCTGCAGCAGCTCCTTCCCTGGTCGAGCAGAGCTTGTGAAAGCTCTGTTCGGCCAGCCTGCTTAAAAACCGCACAGCGGTTGGGATCGCGACGTACCTTCCTGTCCCGACCTGATCATGACGGAGTAAGGCGTCGCCTTCCCATTCCTGACATCATCAAAGCTCCACTCCATGCGCGACACGCGGCGCACATGCAGACGTCGACCCCAGCAGCGGCAACCAAAACACGACCTCCACTGCCGACGCGTTCAGAACACGACCTACACCCCCATCGCGTTCACATCCAGTGAACCAACGAGCACCACGGGCCTAACCTGCCAGCCCACTAAGCTCCACACAACATGCGGAAACTACAACCAAGGCCCAATGACCCCATATTGGTCATGAGCACCATACCAAAACCAGAAAACACTGATCCGAACTACCACTAATCCACGATCCGCAAAGATCCGAAAAACGTGCTACGTTACACGACTTCTGAACCCATCATGATTCAAAGACTGACCCGAGACTGTTCCTCCTATTAGTCAGTCAAACATGTATATTAGCTTAGTCTGTACCATGTTACTTAGTGATGCATGGCCTAAAAGTAATCAACCCATTTAAAAACTATAATGACATGAACATGATTCTAATGTGTATTATGAAGTGAATGATATTATGTTCATTTGATTATCATCTTATGATCTAGCTTGATATGAAATTGTCATAATAAGAATGTGATATGAATCTGTGGAGAATACATGTTAGAATGGACTCACTTAGTTTAAGCTTTCCTACTATGTTACTTGCTTAATGCATGTGGACTTTCCTTATTTACATTCTTTCTGAGGTTTCCATATTTGGTTCATCCATTGCACGCATGATTAGGAAAGTTCTGTGACACGACACTTACACATTTGCACGAATAGGCACACCCCTCTTGGGGAATTTGAAGCTCTCTGCCGGTCATTCCGTATTGGCAGACTAGCGACCTTTTCCCTAAAACCTCCGTAGGTCTCCGTACTCTGTGGATTCCTTCATAGAGACCGAGCTGGTTGTACCATTAAGTACCCTAGAGATAGAGAGCACTTGTACCGTGTACAATACGTCATTAGTCATCCTCTTGTCAAGACATTAAGGAATGACGAAACATAAGATACACCGTTATGCTATCCAGTTGATCTCTCGAGCTTTCGTCATACCTTGAACTGCATGAATGATCATGTCCCTAATACTATGAGCTTGTTATTGAAAATCTGTGGCCATAATATGTATATGTTTGATCGGCACAATGTGGGACTTCGGTCCATTTGACTAATGCCTATGCAATAAGGACCCTGTCTGGTCCTGGGGAGAAGTGCCCCATCGTACTTATTAACTGCGGGAGCATGGACTTGTGGTGCTTGGCATGGCACCTGTCTGTGTGCAAGATTTGTGTGAATGTGCCTTCGTTTGATATGATAAGTTTGATATGCTACGTCTGATCATGTGAATATGTGAAATCTATGTGAATATGGCAAATCCTTGTGATACGATTCCATCCTTGAATTACCTGTCCAATGCATATGAAAGTCAGTATTGTTTCGTTATGATATCCATTCTATTCAGCTATTTTACTGGCTAGAAATGCATGCATAGTCATCATGTTCATGTTCAGATCCTGCTCATTTAAAATGTTAGTCATGTATATTAGTGCTGCACATTGAGATGTAAATCCTACTGGGCTAGTTTGCTCACCCTATCATCCTGTTCATTTGAGGTAGTGATGAGGATCTCGTGGACTCTGATGGGGCAGGGCATGAGTGAAGAGCACCTGTCATATGAGGAGTTGAAAGATTAGGAATAGATGTTTGAGTAGCATATGTAATATTGATACATTTTCATGGAGTTTATATTTGAATAATGGACTCCTTTAGTTGGTTCTACCGATGTACTGTTTTAATTAGTTGAATGGAATGAAATAAAGAGTATTTAATTGGCAATATCGTTGTCTCAAGTCTGTTGTTATATTTAGTTGTGACTATGCATTATTCGACTATGATTTCTATATTCGTATCGTTCACGCATCCCGATATTTATTCCGCTGCTAAATGTCGGGGCGTGACAGTTGGTATCAAAGCCTGAACTCTTCAGGTCCAAGGGAATAGGAATATGGAATGAAACTATAACACACGAGTCAAAATCTGTCATACCTAATGTGAGCTTGGGTAGAGCTATGGGTATAGGAGTCACATGTGTTTTACTTAGATGTCTAACTTATAATATTATCTTGAAGGTACTTGCTACCTCAATGGCTGCTGAACGAGCCTAGGCTAGAAATATGCAACGAACTTTACAAAACTTGACTCAGGTAATACTACAAGCCACCCAGGGTGGAGATAATGGCGGAGCCGGTGATCTTCATCAGAATTTTCGAAGTATGGATCCGCCTAGATTAGAAGGAAGTACTGACCCGGATGTTGCTGAATATTGGGTCAAGGAGACTGAAAGAATATTTAGGGTCATGCAATGCACGGACCAAAACAAAGTACTGCTGGCAACTTTCCAATTGGGTTAGGATGCCAGGGCATGGTGGGAGTCAATGGAAGCTACACTAGAAGGACAACAACTAACCTGGGCACAATTTATAGAATGCTTCAACACCAAGTACTTTTTCGAAAGAGTCCAGGAGCAGAAGGCAGTCGAGTTTGCAGCTCTAAAACAGAGGGGACTGACTGTGGCCGAATATAAGGCCCAATTCTCTCGTCTGTCCCGATATGACGTTCACTTGGTTGGGAAAGAAAGAATGAAGGCAAAATGCTTTCTGAATGGCTTGAGGCCCCAGTATATCACCCAACTGGCGCCAATGGACATTCAAACCTATGCTGATATGATAAAGAAGGCACATTTACTAGAAGATGCCATGGAGACAGCTGAGAGGATCAAGGGAATGTCTGTGAAGAGAGAGCAAGTGTCAGCTACCAGAAAGTATCAACTGACCATTGGGAGGAAAAGGCCCAATGGTGGTTTTATTGAACAAGCCGATAAGAAACCGAAAGAATTAGGCAAGCAGTTGGTAGTGGCAAATAAGGAAAGATGCAAGCATTGCGATAAAGCTAGTCACCGGTTCGAACAATGTTGGAGAGCACAGGGGAGATGTATGCGCTGTGGAAGTCGTGACCACAGGATTTCTGACTGTCCAATGCTGAAAGAACAAGCCCTACAAGAGAAGCGTCTGAATGGACAAAGGAGGCAAGGCCGCTTACAAGCTATTCATGAGCCTGAAGCTGTGGAAGAAGGAGGTGTGGTTGAAGGTACACTTACTATTCTTTCCCGTTCTGCATTTGTTCTATTTGATACGGGAGCTACTCATTCTTCATATCTCAAACCTTTGTTGACACCTTGCCTGTAAAACCCGTCCCAATGAAATCTGGAATAGTTGTGTCAACCCCGATTGGTCCTGGCACCAATCTTACAAACCATTTGCCATCTAGTGAAGTGTTGATTGAAACTTAAAATCTACCTGCAAATTTAATATGCATGGACATGGAGGGTTATGATGTGATACTAGAAGCAGACTGGTTGTCTGAACATGGAGCTAGTGTCAGTTGTAAGAAAAGCCAGGTAACATTTAGTCATCACCCAAAGCTAGTGTTCTCAGGAGATAGAAACCGCAGGAGACTGTCCCTCATCTCTGCACTACAAGCCAAAAGGATGATGAGGAAAGGTTGTATGACCTTTCTACCTGCTATTATCATTGCAAAGAAGGAAGTCAGGATTGAGGACATCCATATTGTCAGCAAGTACGTTGATGTCTTTCCCGAAGACTTGCCAGGAATCCCTCCTGAGTGAGAGGTCGATTTTACCATCGAGTTGATCCCTGGAGTAGCACCAGTATCTAGGGCACCATATAGAATCTGCCCCGCAGAACTGAAGGAATTGAAAGAGCAACTGATGGAACTGTTGGAGAAAAGATTTATCCAACCAAGCACATCACCATGGGGTGCACCTGTCCTCTTTGTCAAGAAGAAAGATGGGTCGATGAGGCTGTGTATAGATTACAGGCAACTGAATCAATTAACAATCAAGAACAAATACCCCCTGCCAAGGATTGATGAATTATTTGATCAACTGTCTGGAGTTAAATATTTCTCTAAGATAGATCTCAGATCCGGCTATCATCAATTGAGGATCAAAGGAGAAGATATACACAAAACAGCCTTCTGAAGTTGGTATGAGCATTATGAATTCATTGTATGCCTTTTGGACTAACAAATGCCCCTGCAATTTTCATGCAGCTGATGAATAGCATTTATCGCCCATATCTTGATAAATTTGTGGTAGTATTCATCGATGATATATTGATCTACTCCAAAACAAAAGAAGAGCATGATGAACATTTGAGGATTGTATTGCAAATTCTGAGGGAGAATAAATTGTATGCCAAGCTAAGTAAATGTGAATTCTGGCTTGAGGAGGTATCCTTTTTGGGGCACGTGGTAACCAAGGATGGTATCACTGTTGATCCATCAAAAGTAGAGGCTATGTTGAAGTGGGAAAGACCGACAAGTGTCACAGAGATCAGGAGCTTTCTGGGATTAGCAGGATATTACCGAAGATTTATAAAGGATTTCTCAAAGATTGCAGTGCCATTAACTAAGCTGACCCGGAAGGAAAATCCATTTGTGTGGACCGATAAATGTGAAGAGAGCTTTAATAGCTTGAAGAAGTGTCTGACTACTGCTCATGTCCTCGCCTTAACCACTGAAGAGGGAGGATTTAAAATTTATTCAGATGCTTCTGGAACAGGTCTGGGATGTGTCTTAATGCAACAAGGAAGGGTATTAGCATATGCCTCAAGACAATTGAAGACCCACAAAGTAAATTACCCTGTACATGACCTGGAGTTAGCAGCCGTAGTGTTCGCCCTAAAAATTTGGAGGCACTACATTTATGGTGAGTATTCAAAGTCTTTCTGACCACAAGAGTCTGAAATATTTATTCTCACAGAAGGAGCTTCACATGAGACAAAGAAGGTGGTTAGAATATCTCAAAGACTTTGACTTTTCCATTTAATACCACCCAGGAAAAGCCAATGTAGTGGCAGACGCTCTAAGTAGACAACCAGGAGCTATGCTAGCTAGTATGATGCTGGGCGAATGGAAGCTACTGGAACATTTCGCAAGTCTGAATTTAGACATGGGAAAGAAGGAGAAGCAAGGGGTTTTGTTTAAGAATAGCATAGTTTGAAAATTTTATTAGGTGGATAGCACCTTAAAAATTTTAATTCTCAATATAGCACAGTTTTGACCGGTCAACATGTGCTTTAAAAAACATTATAAAAAATAAAAGTCGATATCGCATGACCGATTTGCAAATCGGCTATGCGATGACCGATTTGCAAATCGGTCATGCTAGCACCAATTTGCCTACTGGGAAATAATATGGGGTAATTTGTTTAGAGTTTTTTTAGAATTTTATTTTTATATCTAAACAATGTCTAATCAATGTGAAATTTTAAACACAAGTAATTGAAATATGATGAATTTTATGGTGATTTTATTTTATTTTTTTGGAATAAAAATTTATCGAGTAAAAATTACTCTAAAAATTAATAAATCAAATTAATCTCAATATCCGTGCACCAATAATTCTCAAAATTATCCTATCTAGAACCAGCACATTTTTCTAAAAATTATGGTGGTCTTATATCTTAGTTATGTTACTCAAATTTGTTGACGTCCAGTTGAGGTGCATACTTCTAAAGACAATTGTAAGGCCCAACATTTTTTATTTCTAATCTTGCACGTTATGTTTAATATTTTCTAATTTGTATAGATTTAAAGATCCATATTTTGCTATCTTTCTGGTTTCTAATCATATGATATTGATGACAATATCGAATGCTACCAATATGCTCTTGACGGAGGTATCGAGTGCTGTCAATTTGTCTTTTGACGGTTTAGATCCATGATCTTATTTTCAATCTCCAATTTTGATTTTCATTTCTAGTCTGCTGAACTTGACAACATCCTTCACTACCGCCAAGATATTACATCCTTGCCAACTTTATGACTTGATTCTCTTTAGTCGTACATGTGATCAATGTTGGGTTATGAAAATTACGTCAGACATGGCAAACATTCCTTCTTATCTCCTACGGTTCAATCCGAGATGTAGGCGACCATCGAGTTGATGATATATGTAGGCGAGATGTAACATCCCAAAACATAATATTAAAATAATAATATGATCTCAAAAGCTAAAAGTGACAATGATTCTTACGAGGGATATGACTATTTACATAAAAAATGTCTATTTTTTATTTAGAGATATTCTAACACTATTAACATAACTCTCTTATTATCTTCAGACGTATGCACCTCAATAGGAAGTCACGAACTTGAGTAACAAATTAAGATATAAGACCATCATAATTTTTAGAAAAATGTGCTAATTCTAGATATGATAATGTCGAGAATTATTGGTGCACTCGATACTATCGTAAATATCCTCTAATTAGAAACTAGAAAGATAACAAAATATGAATCTTTAAATCTATACAAATTAGAAAATATTAAACATAACATGCACTGGGTTTCTAGACCCATCATGAACGTGACGCATGTGCCGTCGCAATTTGGAAGTTTCCCGCCCATAAGATTTCGTACTATTTCATATCCGCAGTTTGAAAGCCATGCATGAACGCGATGTAGGGAAGCATCGCGATTCAGACCTCATCGCGACATGGCGTTCTATCACGTCCTAAATGCAACGGATGAGACCGTCGCGATTCTAGTTTGGCAATCGATCCGGTGATCGATTCCTGTAAGAAAGGCGACCATCTACCCCGCAATTTAAACGTGATAGGAAGGTTCGTCGTGATTTTGTGTCTTATTATCGATTCTTATTTATCTGTGTACGGTCCTTTGAAAGGCGACGTCTGAACCCGTCACGATTCAAAGACCGACCCAAGACTGTTCCTCCTGTTAGTTAGTTAAACATGTATATTAGCTTAGTCTGTAACCATGTTACTTAGTGATGCATTGGCCTAAAAGTAATCAACCCATTTGAAAACTATAATGATATGAACATGATTCTTATGTGTATTATGAAGTGAATGATATTATGTTCATTTGATTATCATCTTGTGATCTAGCTTGATGTGAAATTGTCATATTAAGAATGTGATATGAATATGTGGAGAATACATGTTAGAATGGACTCGCTTAGTTTAAGCTTTCCTACTATGTGACTTGCTTATTGCATGTGGACTTTCCTTATTTACATGCTTTCCGAGGTTTCCATATTTTGTTCATCCATTGCACGCATGATTAGGAAAGTTCTATGACACGAACTTATACGTTTGCATGATTAGACACACCCCTCTTGGGGAATTGAAAGCTCTCTGCGGTCATTCCGTATTGGCAGACTAGCGACCTTTTCCCTAAGACCTCCGTAAGTCTCCGTACTCTGTGGATTCCGTCATAGAGACGGAGCTGGTTGTACCATGAAGTACCCTGGAGATAGAGAGCACTTGTACCGTGTACGATATGTCATTAGTCATCCTCTTGTCAAGACATTAAGGAATGATGAAACATAAGATACGCCGTTATGCTGTCCAGTTGATCTCTGGAGCTTTTGTCATACCTTGAACTTCATGAATGATCATGTCTCTAAAACTATGAGCTTGTTATTTAAAATCTGTGGCCATAATATGTATATGTTTGATCGGCACAATGTGGGACTTCGATCCATTTGACTAATGCCTTTGCAATAAGGGCCCTGTCTGGTCTTGGGGAGGAGCGCCCCATCGTACTTATTAACCGTGGGAGTATGGACTTGTGGTGCTTGGCATGGCACTGGTCTGTGTTCAAGATTTGTGTGAATGTGCCTTCGTTTGATATGATACGTTTGATCATGTGATAATGTGATATCTGTGTGAATATGTCCAATCCTTGTGATACGATTCCATCCTTGATTACATGTCCAATGCATATGAAAGTTAGTATTTATTTCGTTATGATATCCATTCTATTCAGCTATTTGACTTGTTAGAAATGCATGCATACTCGTCATGTTCATGTTCAGATCCTGCTCATTTAAAATGTTAATCATGTATATTAGTGCCTGCACATTGAGATGTAAATCCTACTGGGCTAGTTTGCTCACCCTATCATCTTGTTCATTTGAGGTAGTGATGAGGATCTCGTGGACTCCGATGGGGCAGGGCATGAGTGAAGAGCACCCGTCATATGAGGAGTTAAAAGATTAGGATTAGATGTTTGAGTAGCATATGTAATATTGATACATTTTCATGGAGTTTATATTTGAATAATGGACCCCTTTAGTTGGTTCTACTGATGTACGGTTTTAATTAGTTGAATGGAATGAAATAAAGAGTATTTAATTGGAAATATCATTATCTCAAGTCTGTTGTTAAATTTAGTTGTGACTCTACGTTATTCGACTGTGATACCTATATTCGTATTGTTCACGCATCCCGATATTTATTCCGCTGCTAAATGTCGGGGCGTGACAGTAGCTTCCTCTACAATCACTTGAGCCTTGGATGGCCTAGCCACTATTTCCACATGCTCTGATGGCCCTGATGGCTCAGCTACAACATCTTCTACCATAGATGGCCCTGATGGCCCAAATTCCTCTACAGATGGCCCTGATGGCCCTAATGGTCGGATTTCTCTACTGATGGCCCTGAAGGCCCTACAACTGACTCAACTGGCACTGACTGGTTTGGCTATTCTGGTTGAGGAGGCCCTGATGGCCCTGTAGCAGCTTCTGGTACTGACTCAGTTGGAACATGAGGGGCTTGAGCTGATAAGTTCTCCCTCACAATTTTGCAAGGTCAATCACCAAACTCTTCAAACTTCCCAGTTCACTTCTTATATCATGAAGCTCTGACTTGACTACACCAATGTCCTTTGCTTGAGTGCTCTGACTGAGAAAAATTTAAGTTACATCAGACTGGATAGAGCACAAAATTTCTCCTTGAGCATTCAACCAAGCAATAACTGGTTCCAGATGAACATGGATCTTCTTCTTTCTGGATTTATTGTGTGCCCTTCTAGTGAGCATTGGAATACTGCTGGCAACACTTTTCCCTTTTTCTCTAGGACCAGCAGCTGGCTCATCATGAACTGTTGTAAAACTGGTGTGCCGGTGACCACTGTCATCATCACCCTCATCAGAAACATTTTCTACTAGGCCTTCTTGAAATTGACCTACAGGGGCACTAGCAGTAGGCTCCCCCTGAATAGCAGGCTCCCCCTGAGTAGGAGCATCTTCCATAGGAATATCTTCAATTTGGCATGGTGCCACATCATCTGGAATTTCCTCTTTAAGACTTCCTTCAATAGAAGCTTCTACAACTGGAATATTAGGGGTTTCTTCAATATGTGTATCTACATGCTCCCCCTCAGTGTGAGCAACACTTTCTATGGGATCAGCAACTGACTCTTGAATAACAGGAGGTACAGGAACTGGAGGAGGGATCACACTTTCAAATGTTTTCCCAAAGGGCTCAATGAATTCAAGTGCAATGTCTTCAATCCTCCTTACCGATGCAGTAGGCTCATTCTCTCTAACCACATCCTCATCTTCTTGAACTTCAACAGTAGAGGCCTCTCCGATAATGGCTTCTCCTTCAGCCACAGAAGTCTTAGTCCAAACACCTCCTACCAAAGAGAAACCACTCTTCTTAGATTTCTGGTGCGAATGGGCTGACCCATATTCTCCATCATTTATCCTTCCAAATTAATCTCAAAATGTCTGAATATTCTGGTAAGTAGGTGAGCATAAGGAAGGGAAACTGTTAACTTATTTTTCTTATCCCAAATAACCTCAGTAGTAGACTTCATCTTTTCAACTATAATATGTGCCATGTTTACATCTTGCTTCTGTAAAGCCCAGAACATAACATTTGCATCTCCTTTCATGCAGGAAGAGAAAGTAGCACTCAGAGGTAACAAAATTTGACAGACAATGAAGTGCAGTATTCTGTTGAATACATTGAACTGATTTATGTCTATTTTCCCATCCTTTAACTTGTACTCTGTTCCAATGATTCCGAGGCCCTTAGCGTGAATGTCTACGGAGTTGACTAGATTGTTCCCTACTAGAAACTCCAAATAGCCTCTCCAACAAGTCATGAGTATGTGAATAGATTTACCTTGACAAGGAGGTAAGAGACCCATCTTCTTCGAATTTCAGGCATGTATAGAACGCCTTGGCCAGATGCGGGTAACTTGGTTCAGAAACGCTACATACCCTTGTCCATTTTAACTTCTGAAGGGCTTCAATCACACTGTGCATTCCGTGCTTCTCCAAATCATCTAAATAAACTGCCTTGTTTCCACATATCTTGATCTTCACAGCCTGATATCTCTTGAGTTGTTCTGCTGTGAGAGAGGTGGCGCTGTAACCACCCACACTGCTGGAACTCCCAAAAGCGGCCATGAAAGTTTTCAAGAGAGGGTTCTAGAGGATCATGGGAGGAAGAGGAACAAGACCCCTCAAGAAATTTGAGTGGGAAGAGTCAAATCCTTCGAGAGCAGGAAGGAAGGATTCTGGAGTCGATGAGGGTTTTGCATACCTTGGAGTCGAAAGGGATGAGAGAGAGAGAGAGAGAATCGATGAGGGATGAGTTCCCTCGTAATAGAGAGACATAAAGTAACTGTTTGAAAAGGCGGAGCAATTAATACAGAAAGCGACAAAATAGACGATGATAGCGTAAAAGGTAATGTATTTACTTAAATAAAGTAGGGAGAGATAAGTCTTATTCTGAAATAAATTATTTTATTCCAGTTATTCATACAGATAAATCTATTACAAATTGCACATGCCTAGTTCCCATCTAATAGACGTAAATCTCTCTTTTGGTAAGGCTTTTGTAAAGATAACTGCTAACTGATTTTGTGTATCTACAAATGAAATACTAATATTACCATTTGCTACATGATCTCTAATAAAATGATATCTAACCTCAATATGCTTCGTCCTTGAGTGCTGCATCGGATTTTTAGTGAGATTTATAGCACTTGTGTTGTCACATAATAATGGAATGGTCTTGATGTGTAGTCCATAGTCTTCAAGCTATTGTTTGATCCATAGGAGTTGAGTGCAACAGCTCCCAACGGCTACATATTCAACTTCAGCTGTTGATAGAGCCACTGAGTTTTGTTTCTTTGAAGACCAAAAAATCAAGCATCCTGTAAGAAATTGACAACAACCACTGGTGCTTTTTCTATCTACTTTGCATCCAGCATAGTCAGCATATGAATATCCAATTAAGCTAGTTTCACAGGTTTTAGGATACCATAGACCTAAGTTATGAGTATGAGCTAGATATCTAAAGATTCTTTTTACTGATATTAGATGAGATTCCTTAGGATTAGATTGATATCTTGCACACATACATACACAAAATAAAATATTAGGTCTACTTGCGGTTAAATAGAGCAGTGACCGATCAACCTCTATAGAGTTTTTGATCTACCTTCTTACCTTCTGGATCACTATCCAACCTGGTTGATGTGCTCATGGGAGTGGACAATGGTTTGACATTCTCAAAACCAAACTTCTTTAACAGTTCCTTGGTGTATTTTACCTGACTGATTTGAGTTCCTTCATTGCTTTGCTTGATTTGTAGTCCAAGGAAGAATTGAGTTCTCCCATTATGCTCATTTCAAATTCTCCCTGCATTAGCTTTACAAAATACTTGCACGAGATTCATCAGTAGATCTGAAGATATTGTCATCTACATAGGTTTGTACAATTAATATATTTTTGGCATTAGATTTAATAAAGAGGGTACTATCTACTTGACCTCTAATAAAACCATGATCTAATAAAAATGCACTAAGTCTTTCATACCAGGCTCTAGGTGCTTGTTTTAAACCATATAAAGCTTTATGCAATTTGAAAACATGATTTGGAAAGTCTGAATCATCAACACTAGGAGGCTGTTCTACATAAACTTCCACCTTTATAAAACCATTTAAAAAAGTTGATTTTACATCCATTTGAAAAAGTTTTAAATCTAATGCAGATGCATAAGCAATCAATATTCGAATAGACTCTACTCTAGCAATTGGTGCATAGGTTTCATCAAAATCTATGCCTTCCTCTTGGGAATAGTCTTGAGCAACCAGTCTAGCCTTATTTCTAGTGATAACACTAGCTTCATCCAATTTGTTCCTGAACACCCATTTGGTGCCAATCACAGGATGATCTGATGGTCTAGGAACAAGAGACCAGACCTGATTTCTCTTGAACTGATTAAGTTCATCTTGCATGACTAAAATCCAAGATTCATCAGAAAGTGCTTCGTTGTCTGTCTTCGGCTCTATTTGAGAGACAAATGCTAAGTAATCACAAGGAATGGTATTACCTCTAGTTCTTACCCCAACGGATGGATCTCCAATGATGTTATCTTTGGGTGATTCTTTTTGTATCTCCATTCCTTTGGAAGATCATCATGGATGAGTCTTTTTGTTGCAGTTCTTCCAAGGGTGGATCTTCATCATCTTGATGGTTGCTTCCTTCAGTTCTTAGAAAGGTTTTCTATATCTTCATCATCACTACCAATTTCCTTTCTCAAGGAAGGGTTAGACTCATCAAAAATAACATGTATAGTTTGTTAATTAATAAACTTCTTTTGTTAAAAAACTCTATATCCTTTAGGTTTAGAAGTATACCCCATAAAAATACCTTCATCTGATTTCGGATCCAACTTACCAATATCTCTCTTATCATTATTGTGAATGAAGCATGGGCATCCAAATGTTCTGAGATGGCTGATCTTGGGCTTCTTTTGCTTGTACAGCTCGTATGCAGTCTTCTTCAGAATGGGTCTGATCATGACTCTATTAATTATGTAGCAAGCTGTATTGATAGCTTCTGCCTAGAAATATCTTGGAAGATTATACTCAGATAACATTGTTCTTGCCATATCCAGAAGTGTTCTATTCTTCTTCTCAGTTACTCCATTTTGCTGTGGTGTTCTTGGTGTTCATCCCCGTATCATCATAGAATTCTGCAAACCTGTCATTATGAAACTCTCCTCCATGATCTGATTGAATACTTATGATGTTGAACTTCTTATCTTTCTGAACTAACATACTGAACTTCACAAAACGATCAAAGGTGTCATCTTTATGCTCAAGAAATGATACCATGTATATCTGGAATAATCATCAACTATAACAAATCCAAAATTCTTTCCTCCCAAACTAGTTGTTCTCATTGGTCTAAACAAGTCCATATGAAGCAGTTCTAGTGGTTTGGAGGTAGTGACCATTGTCTTGAATTTGAAAAAGGATCTTGCATACTTTCCTTTTGCACATGGTTTACAGATGTTGTCGAGTCTTGAATTCATCTTCGGTAAACCTTCCACTAGATCATATTTGATGAGTTTTCTGATTCCGTTCAAGCTGCAATGTCCTAATCTTCTGTGCCAAAGTTCAACATTCTGTTCCTTGCTAGCTGCCAAACAAATGTCTTGATTCTTCAGCTCTTCTAGATGTAAAACATACAAATTTTTCTCTCTGCAGGCTTCAAAAATAGTTGTTCCATCCTTAATGATTAGGCATTTAGATTCCTGAAATTTGATCTGATGACCCTTGTCGCATAGTTGACTGATGCTGATTAAATTGTGCTTGAGTCCTTTGACACAAAGAACATCTTCTATTAGGATCTTATCTTTGCTTCCAATTGATCCACAACCAATCACCGATCCTTTACCATTGTCTCCATAGGTTATTGTTCCTTCTTCATCTTTGATAGAAGAGAATATCCTTTTGTTGCCGGTCATATGCCTTGAGCACCCGCTGTCCAGGTACCATTTTGATGCTTTAAGGCTTCCCTGTAATAAATCAATGAAATTTAGGTACCCAAGTTCTTTTGGGTCCTGGTTGGTAGCTTCTACACAGTTTCTTTTCGGAATCCATTTTAGATGTTTGGTTGTACAGGTAATTTTAGTATGACCTAATTTGTTACAATGAGTGCAACAAGAAATTTTTTATTGTTTGCTTGGCTTATTGTTTTTATTGGTGTTTGATTTATAATTAGGATTTTGTTCAGCTACAAATTTTGGCATTGGATAAATTTTAGGATGAATAACTATTTCTTCATTATCTGGTGGAGTATACCCTATTCCATATTTTTCTTTCTGATCTTCTTGCTCCTTTTAATATTATGGATGATCTTCCATTTGTAAAATTTTCAATTGTGGCTGTCAATATTCATTATCTTTTGTTAGTGTATTAATTTAACTTTTAAATTTACTTATAGTTTCATGACTTTCTAGATTTGTTATCTTTTCATTTTTAACTTTACATCTTCACATAGTAGTTCATTTCTTCTTTTCAGTTCAGAATTTATTTTTCTAGTTGTCAATTCTGATTTAAATCTAAGTTGGTTATTTCGAGGCATGCATAATTTTTCTTAACTAACTTTAATTGTTTACACACATCTTTATATTTACTATATAATTCATTAAAGGCGTCTTCTAAGCTATTAGAATCAGACTCATTGCAAGATGTAAAGGAAGAGTCTGTGGTTACCTTGTTGTCGACATTTGCCATAAAAGCCAAGTTGGCCTTTTCTTCTTCTTCTTCATTGGAGCTTGACTCACTATCTGAGTCACTCTCATGTTCCAAGCAGCAGCATGGCTTTTCTTGTATTTCTTAAATTTCTTCATGTTATCTTTTTCTTGAATTCAGTCTTCTTCAGTTTTGGACACTCAGCCTTGAGATGTCCAGGCTTCTAACATTCATAGCATATGGGCCTAAATCTTTTGACTTCTTTGCCTTCAGATCTCTTGAATTCCTACCTTTCTTAAATACCTTCTTCTGACTGATATTTCTTCTTAGCTAGAATGCATTGCAGTCGTTGGAGAGAAAGCTCCTTCATCTTCACTATTCTCATCACTCTTTTCACTTTCTGATTCCCCTCAGAAGTGTTTTCTATAGCCTTGAGAGCATTGTTGTGCTTCTTCTTGCTGGAGGATTCTTCCAGCCTTTACATGTTTATCTCATGAGCCATTAAAGACCCAATGAGTTTCTCGAGGGACATTATCTTGAGGTCATTAGCTTCCTCTATGCGGTTACCTTTAGAGTCCATGAAGTTGGCAGAGATCTTAATAATTTTCTTACCATGTCTCCTGTCTCATATGTTTTCCTAGCCCAGCCAAGCTATTTATAATGTCTGTAAAGCGACTGTACATTTGAGAAATGGATTCTCCAAATTGCATTTGGAACCACTCATATTTTCTGAAAATTAAAGATTTAAATAATATTAAAGTTTTGATAATTGGGAAAATCAAATAAAAGAAAATTAATTAAATTAATCAAAGAAAAAAGAATTAAATAAAACCCATCAAATGAAAATAAGTAATGAGCTTTATTAAATAGACCCATTAGAAATTAGTGGGCCAAAAATGGGATTTATGAAAAGAGAATAATGGAAAATACCCTAAATTCGCAACCTAATTATTACCTAATTAGAAAAGGAGAAATTAATACATTAAATAAGCAAGTAGAGTTAGATTTGGAATCCTAAACCTAGCCTAATTGATTTGCCACGAATTGGCTCTCTTCCCAACCCAAACAGGAAGTGGAATGCTTAGAAGGAAGGTAGGAAATAGGAAAACTCGGAATTAATAGGAATTAGACTTAAACAAGGAAAGGGAATGAGGAGAAGCTTAAATACTTCTCTTACACTCTCATGGCCGGCCCTAGCTCGTGCCAAGAGGTTGTTGGACCAGGAGGAGAGGCCAAGCAGAGGAGATCTCGTGAGAGAAAGGAACTCTCAAGCCCCCAACCCGAGTTCTTTAAGTCTTAATCCTAGAAGAGGAAAACGATCAAAGGTAGGCATTCTCACAAGCATAAACCATGAAAATTGTTCTGTAGGATGTCTCGTCTATCAGGAACAAAAACCCTTTGATTTCATATTTTTCCATTAAGTAAATCTTTAGTTCTCAATTTTCCAAGTTCTGTGAACTTCATGACCCCAAACTCTCTTATTTAAATCATATCTTCATGGTTACTCATCCTCATGCCTTCAAATTTTTGCTGTAAGAACTGATGGATGTTAGGGTTCTTTTGCGCCTAAAAGCCCTAATTTTTATCTACTCTATCTTGCGAATAAATTCTTGCATCTCCACTGAACGCAGTTTGTTGTACCCCATGTTTCAATTGATTAAACCCTGACCAAACCATATCCGTTTTCAAATTCCTATTTACTGCAAGTTCTCATGCATGTTTAGATCAACCTGCAACTGGTTTCATGATTTTTCGTTGCTTGTACAATTAGTTCTATAATTTTGAATCCCCCTGTGTCAAGAAGGGAAAGTCTGGTCCGCAATCCAAGACATGTCTGACTCCTGTCGGACTCAGGCACAGACCACCAGAACGTGACGGCCCGATAGGCCGCGTTCTGTGGTTTGGTTGCGACAGTCTGCCAGTCGCGTTCTGAACGTGACAGGCATCGCCGTCGCGATCGCTGTGCCTGGTCTGAACGGTCTGTTGCGTTCCTTATAGGTCTATGTCGCGTTCTCAGTGCCTGATCAGACAAGCCTGTCGCGATCCTTACAAGGTACTGCCGCGTTCTGATCTGACCCATCGCGATCTTTACAAGTGTCTGTCGCGATCACAGGATTTTTTTGCAGAAAACCCCTGATTTGATATACTCTAATTGCCTATTGTGCTTATACCCTTTAATCCCAGTTATACCTGCAGTAATTTCACTTAATATAAATTGAACATTTCTATGTGATTAAAAATACACATGACCAATTTCCATCTATGATTTCATGTCACATGCACACACTTTGAAACCATCCAGATATGGCTTAATTGGCATTAACATGTTACTAAATACATATGGTAATTTATGTAATTAAATTGCCTCATGCTTAATTAAACATGTGTACGTTTTTGTGCTTTGTTTTGGAACACCGATACCGACGCTCCACTGTTCTAGAATTCCTCTAGAACGTCGAGCACTTGTTCTATAATTACCCTCTTTCTTGACTTGGACGAATTCTCCGTCGGATATTCCTTCTGTCGGATTAGTGAGTCTTTGTTCAAGGCCTCTGTAAGTCTCCTCTGTCCATGGATTCTCACATGGTCGACGAGCCGGTTGTACCATAACACCTATTACCCCTTTAGGGATCAATAAGATCCAAACGGCTATTAGAAGTTCGCTCTTATCTTGAATCACGTCGGACCTCTGGACCTATGCTTAACATGGCCAGTGGAAAGGTAGTGACTTCCACCCGACTGCCGACACCAAGTACGTGTGTTGTGCAACTGTTACTATCGCCTGTTTACTCGACGTGTTACATACAATGTCCACTAGCTCTCGTCTATACTCTACTCGCTCATCTATTCACATTCACTCTACTATCTCATCTATTCATCTAGTGCTCTCATCTATTTCTTTGGTACTCTATATTGGCCATTGACTGATTGTCTACTGATAAACAATATAACCAATGCCAGCGCAATGGGGCCCGATCTGGTCCTGGGGAGAGCGCCTAAAAGTGCCATTTGCCCATGGGAGTTAAATGATCAAGATGTCGGCATTACATCCAAGGGCCATACTATCTAGATTAATCTAATGACAATCAAAAGTGCTATATTCTCTCCTTTTCTGTTGACAACAAAAGTGCTATGCTATACTCGTTGTGCTATTGCTATACTTTGTGCTATTGTGCTATGACCATCTTACTATTCGTGCTATAATTGACGTTTGTGCTATATTTGGAAAGTTGTGCCATTTCGTTCACGTGCTATCCTGCCATCTTTTACATGACTCTCTCGCTCTAGTATTAGTTACTCTGCCTTTAATACATTAATCATTTAAAGCCTGCTTGACTATTGAGATTTAAGTCCTACTGGGCATTATCGCTCACACTGCGTTATTTGTCGTTGTGTTCTCAGGTGAGACTGAGGATGAACCATACACTCAAGAGGACGGGAACGACCTAGAGTGATGTCATGAGTACCCTAGCGTCCTATTACTATGTTTAGCATTGTAGTAGTTAGGTTTGAAGTTTAGTCTTTGCTTTATTTCAATGTAATTGGGCCCCTATAGATTGGCTCTGATATTAGTGGTTGTAACTAGACATTTGGAAAGTTATTAATGAAAGGAATTTGCTTTAGTATTATTCATTGTGCAATGGTTTGATGTCTAGTACTTGCTCTATACCTTTTCTTGCAACTGCCTCGCGTTCCGATATTCCGCGTTGGGGCATGACAGTTTTGTGGTATCAGAGCCTAGGTTATTCTTAAGTATAGGATAATCTAGGTTGACCAGCCTCGACTAGAGTCAATTATCCTACCTATGTGAGTTGTTGTTAGAGCCAAGGGTGTAACGACCCGACCTCTCGGACCCCTCGCCGGGGACCCCGAGGGTCGCGCCGCCACCCACAGATCCGAAGACCCGAGAGGGTTATATGAAAAAGTCTAGTGAGATATGTACTGAGTTCAAATAACTATAATAATCTGTACATTATACAAAAGGGTTGTACAACGCGTCCCAAGCAAAAGCACAGGTACAAGAGAAAAGGTGTAGTCCTTAAGGGGCATACCCTGAGGACTTGCAAAACACAACTCTCAGCTCACTTGGGTACAAGAGCTCACAACACTCGCTCTCACTACTGCTGACAACAACACAATGCCACAGCCGCCTCCGCAACCCGTCCGACACCGAGCTCCCGCGACGACGAGCCCCTAGCTAAAGGAAGTAGGGGGGTGAGCCTCGTGAACAAGGCCCAGTAGGGATTACCAGTCCCTCACCGGCCAGAGCAGCAGGAACTTCGAAAACAGGAAACTACACTAGAAAGCTGTAAAGCGAGGAACACCTACAGCATGGTACTACTAAGCAGCGGAAGAGAACAGTACAACGCCACGACCACCAACCGAGCTCGGGCCACACACACGACTCCCGCAGAAACCAACGAAGTCAGACACAAAGCGGAAGCAACCCTCGGCACACCTGCCGAGACCACGAAACAACCAAGTGAGAACGACGTCTCACCGCAAACTCGGCCACCTCAGACCTCCAAAGAGTCGAGGGCCCGCAAGTAGAACCACCCCGGACCCCGGATACACTGCAAGGTCGGGAAGCCATACACGCCGATGCCACCACGGACTGGCACCCACAAACGAAACCACGGATCCGAGAGAACACCGAGCGGGAACCACTGGAAGCACGAGTCTGCACAAGGCCAGACCAAACAACGCCCACGGGAACTAGGAACGGACAGGCTATAACCGCCGTACCAGCTAGAGCAACAGATAATACTTAGAAACGTCGTGAGGAAACATCGTCACAACAACAGCAACCAAGCCACCGCCACTAGCAGCCAAGATGGGGGACCCGCGGTCCACAAGCTCTGCTCGCTAGCCTAGCTCCTGCCTCCGCCCCCACGCGAGGGTGAGACAGAGCCACCAACAACACAACACACACGCATCATTGCAGCCTGGCCAAGCTGCGGCCTCACGCCTAGCACCACTACATGGCTCCGGAACCAACACAGAGAGAGGCAATGAGACAAAGGACTGTCTGGTCTGCACCAGGAAAGCACTCCGAACCCCTCGGCGTCCCAGACCCAGACAAGAGAGCTCTACAAATGACTCAGCGCTACTGTCCAAACCTCGTTTTCCCCTCAGCTCCAGAGTCCGCCCTGTCAGCTTCCAACTCGAGCACGCTCGTAGCCCGGAGTACTCCCTCAACAGGCTCCTGAGGACGGGGGTCCCAGGCAACGGAGACAACCTCTGAACGGGACAAGCCCTCAAGTGCCAAGCACCGGGTGAACAGGCGGGGCAGCATAACAAAACCACGTCGAACCGCTGGCTTGTAACCACGACAAGCCCAGCAGGTGAGAAGCACGCACAAACCTTCAACAGGGTTGTCAGCCAACCAACCACGTACGAAAAAGCTGGAATCTCAGAACACTACCAGCTAGCACGGAAACCCGTCACTCTGCTAATAATCGATAGACCGCTAGTCAATCGATTATTAGACAGATGCGACCCTCCGGGCACCACTTCCAGGACACGGCCACGAAGGTGTCACCTTCGGTCACTGAACGCAGGGAGGCAACCTGCCGCGTTCCCTTCCAGAAGGTCCTAAGGGCAAGGCCTGCCCTGGGGCACACGCCGACACACAACTGGGCCTACGGAAACACCCAAGACACACACATGCACTGTCGCGCCCCCATAGGCCACCGCGATGCTATCGTGACGGGGAAGGGTGCCGCGACAATAGCCTTGATGCAACGGGGCAGCGCGTCGCGACGGGAAACCAGGTTGCGACAGCGACCCTTATCGCGACCGCCAACCGCGCCGCGATAAGGTCGCGCCCGACCGGGGCGACGCCTCTACTGATGTCGCGACGTGCACCCCGGCCGCGACATCATTCGGGAGGCAGACCATGGAATTCTCCATCCCGGGCCGCCCAGAACCATACAAACATGCAAACACGGGGAGGGGAGTATGGTGAAAGCTATAAAGCTAACTACAAAACCCCGAGGACTCCCGATCCACCCAGATTGGGAAGGGCACAAGAAATCCCTACCTTTTACGAAGAACGAACCCACGAGGGGCCCTTCACGTCGGTTGGCCACCTCCTCCTCGCTCTACACACGCGCCACGACGCCGCCATGAGCCCGCCGGCGCCACTACGCTCCGATCGCCGGAGGGGAGCCTCCCCACCGCCGGAGAAGAGGGGAAAGGGAAGAAGAGGAGAGAGAGAGGGAAGGGGTAGCCGGCCTGCACCTTAAGTCCCCGGCACCCAGAACGCGATGGCCCACCCCATCACGTTACGGACCTTAACGCGATGGGTCAACAGACCGCGACAAGAATGCGCCCTACAAGGGCACCGCGACAACGCGACAAGCCGTACTGACACACCTGCCACCCTGACAGGTGACAAACGACCGGACAACGCAACACGATAAAAAACTGTCGCGGCCCATTGACCGGGCGCTACAAGAACGCGACGGGCAACCCGGGCGCGACAAGAACGCGACGCACAAACTCGCTGCGACACGGATGACTGTCGCGTCGGGCACCCCCGACACAACACTGACGCGTTGCCCAGCTTGGACGCATCAGTGGCCAGTCATCCCAGACGCCGGACGGAAGCCGGGAAGCCGGGTCTTACATCCCACCCCCCTTAAGACAATTTCATCCTTGAAATTGTGGAAAGCCCAAAAGATCCCAAGGCACGAAATGGAACACAGGGGCCAAACGTAAGATCAGCGGGAAGAAGCCACTAAGTCTCAACACGACCTCCTCGTGGCGACGATCGCACATCCAAACACGCACGGCACACGAAGCTGAAAAACTATGGCTCACACCACGAGCTCCATCACACGGGAGGCACAGAATCAAAAATCAGCTCACAACATGCTCCAACACTCCGAGAGCACTAAGCCGGGAAAGAAACGGCTCACTCTAGCCACACGTGGGGCGCCCAAACGGAACGACAACCCCACCGGTGCCGAGCGACGCCAAAATCGGCCCGAACAGTAGAAAACGCCAACCGAAATCCTTACAGTTGCAGTCACCAACAGACCTCACTATGGTGACCCAACGCCCAGCAACCCACTCTATCACCAGCAAAACCCGACAGAGAGCGCAGTTGCCAACAGCAACACGAGAAACACCGGTCAGCAACGCACTCCGTCGCCAGCGAAACCTGACGGAGTACATCGTTGCTGACAACCACAAGGGAAAACACCTGAGAGTCAAACACAACACTCGAGAAAAATGGTCTCACGCCACGAGCCGCAGCTAGCATCGGTCACCACTCGACCGAGTAGCCACGCGAGAGACACAAACCAGAGCGAGGACACACTCGCGGAGAATTCTCAACACATGAAACAGTGTCCACCGACACCGCTAAGTCTCACCCAGACCTTCCTTGCGGTCCAACAGGGATAGCAAACGCACGCGAAGAACCCTCAACACGCAAAAACGACATCCACTGTCACCACTAGGTCTCACCCAGACGTTCCTCGTGGTCCGACAAGGATACCAAACGCACGCGGAGCCACAAAAACTAGGAGTCACACGCTCCACAACGTGGCACACCGCGACGGAAGCACGGAAGACGTTTGAGGTCAAGCCAGAGCTGGACACCTCCCAACGTCGACAAACCACATGGTCGAGTACTAGCAAGCCAGTAGGCCTCACTGTCATCAGATGAACCGACAGGAGACTCCGCCATCGGCTTCTAGACTCACCAACACCACGCACAACAGAAAACCAACGAAGGTTTGGCATCACACCCGCCACGCGCACATAGAGCTTAGTGTGGGTACCGAGGTGCCAACCACGAAAAGACACACAACCACGTGGGAACCGAAACAACCGCAGAGGTCCAGAACAACAAGTCGACCTCAAGGGACGGAGACCGAAGTAGGGTACCACAATCACACACACTTGCTCCGCAAGCGAGGGGGGAAACCTGGACATAGGTCACGACCAAAGCCTGGCGTACCACCGATAGGGCTACCTAGACAAGGCAAAGCAGCCAGCCCACAGCGGTGACAGTACGACCACAAGACTTAGGCTAGCACACGTGTCCCAGAGGCGGAAAACTCGAAGCCTCCAACACCGAGCAAACTCGTGAAACAATGCACGAATCTCACGAACAGACACACGGCACATCACATGGTGCTACCACAAGCACAAAAACTAAACAAAGTGCAACACAGGTGCACGAGCGGCCAAAACAACGCCACGGGCTAACAGGAAGGACTCTCCACCCGAGACCTACCAAAAGCCATGCGCAAAGAACCGCAAGCCTGAAAGGGCACAACAGGCCACGCCGGCCCTAGCCCTTGAGGCACGAAAACATGAAGCATCGAAGAACGCTCAAGGTGCAGCACATGCAACTGCACCAACTGCTGGAAAAACACAGGGCCCGTCGAAGGGGCTCTCCACCAGGGACCCACAATGGAAAGTCACGGAAAGCCGACAACTACTACTTCAAGAGCGCGACAACCACGTCGGCTCCAAGAAGCACACAAAACACGGAGCACCGACTCTGCCGCATGGGGAGCAAAAGAACACAGAGACCCCCCTAGCGCGCAAGAGCAAGAGGCACCACCTCTATCGCAACTGATAGAGAGGCCAAACACCAAAACGATGACACGAAAAGCCTC
The DNA here is from genome assembly GCA_014218235.1 of Colocasia esculenta. NCBI lineage: Eukaryota > Viridiplantae > Streptophyta > Magnoliopsida > Alismatales > Araceae > Colocasia > Colocasia esculenta. Next base: position 73,715,117 of record CM024758.1, read on the forward strand.
CAAGGCACAAGCCGAGGCACCACTGAGCATACAAAGGAACAATGCCTGCACGAGCAAGCCAATCATGAAAAACCAATGCACAGCGGAATAACGCTCACACGAGCGGCCTAACAAGAAAACAATGCTACCTCGCACCAAACCAACAAGGACCCAATGCCCGAATTGAGCTTGGTAGGTAGCGAGAGACCATTACGACGGCAAATGGCACGAACAGGTCCACCGACCCACGGTGCCACAAGGAAACGACAACATGAGGGGAGTAACCAGCTCAACCCAAAAACAACTCAAGGGAAGATGACTCCACCAGAAGGTCGCAACAATGCGCACCCTAGTAACACACACCATAGTGGAGCATCGCTACCCTGAGCAACCAACGGAAAGCAGAGGAAGGAGACACACACAACGAGTCTCTTCCACATGCAAGAGGAAAAACCACAATGCAAGACTGACGCTTCCATAAGAAGCACAGCCCGACAGACACCGATGGCACTCACCAGACCACCATCTTCAAGAGCACGTCGGGCGCGAGAAACAAATCAAACCATTCAAGCCACGGGGACACACAAGTCCCACCAGCGCGGCCGAGAAACTTGAAAACCACTAACAAGACAAGCTGGCCAACGCGGCAGCCAGACGCATGGCCAAGGGCACAACACCTTGACCGACAACGCCCAAGCAGACTGTAACAAAGACAGTCCAACTGGAAACAATGACAGCTCATCTCCACAAAGAGAGAGAGCAACGACAACCAAAACAACACAAAGCAGCCTTGGGGAGAACCTCCACCAAAAAGCGCCAAGAGCCGTTCTGAGAGAACCTCACCAGAACGCGGCCCAACCAAACGGCACACTTTGAATCACATGGGCAACACAACGGTGGTCCGAAACAAACACGAAGCACTCCTGGGAAGAACCTCCACCAGAAGCGACAAAGGGCGATCCTGGGAAGAACCTTCACCAGAATGCACAACCCAAACGAGCAAACAACACGGACCATTAGAAAGGACACTGCAGTAAGCAAAACTGCAGAAGCAACACAAGTCGGTCCTGGGAGAACCTCCACCAGAACCACCAAGGCACCATTCCGGGAAAAACTACCAGAACGCGCCAGCCAAGGCAACAGCAGAAATGAATGCGAAACAGCCCTGAGAGAAACACTCACCAGGACAACAACAAATAGTTCTGGGAAACCTCCACCAGAACACAGGGCAACCAAGCGATGCACCTCAACCTAGAGGGCAATGCGACAACAACCAAAAACGCGCACAGCACAGTCCTGGGGAGACCTCATTCCCGCCAGAACCAATAGAGAAGAACTCCAGGAGCACCTCACTAGAGTTCACAACCAGTCAGCACTAGGCTGACAATAAACACAGACAAGTGTTGCAGCGCTCAACTGGCGATGCAACACCGCACACAAAGCACCTGCTCAACTCGGCGTCCCAAGCACAGCGCATAGGCACCCAAGGCCAAACACACAATAACGACAACACACACCCTAGCAACAAAGGGTATCCAACAAGGCAGAGACACCTTCGACAGGTTCCACGGGCAACAACCCAGCATCGGTGAAGGCCACACCTCACGCAGGCTCTCTCAGCCTTTGCGACGCACACACGCTCAAATGCGTCGAAGACGACTAGGAGCACCGCACCTGGACTGGCTCGCAAGCATCCTCCACACAAGGAAGACCACTGCCAGTGAGTCCAGCGCCAACCGCGCCACTACGGCACGAACACGCCGAGTCACCACACTCGCCACGCACGCGGCACATCAACAACTGCAACCTGCAACACGCGCACGAATCATGCAGGGAAGCCGCACACCTGCAAAACATTTGAAAGCACAAGACTAACACTAGTCGGACGGTGTCAGCAACGCACTAGTACCTTCCTTTAGGACAGATATAGTTATTAACTCCTTACAAATCTCAGCAGACCCTCGCTCTGATACCAACTGTAACGACCCGACCTCTCGGACCCCTCGCCGGGGACCCCGAGGGTTGCGCCGCCACCCACGGATCCGAAGACCTGGAAGGGTTATATGAAAAAGTATAGTGAGATATGTACTGAGTTCAAATAACTATAATAATTTGTACATTATACAAAAGGGTTGTACAAGGCGTCCCAAGCAAAAGCATAGGTACGAGAGAAAAGGTGCAGTCCTTAAGGGGCATACCCTGAGGACTTGCAAAACACAACTCTCAGCTCACTCAGGTACAAGAGCTCACAACACTCGCTCTCACTGCTGCTGACAACAACACGGTGCCACAGCCACCTCCGCAACCCGTCCGACACCGAGCTCCCACGACGACAAGCCCCTAGCTGAAGGAAGTAGGGGGGTGAGCCTCGCGAACAAGGCCCAGTAGGGATTACCAGTCCCTCACCGGCCAGAGCAGCAGGAACTCCGAAAATAGGAAACTACACTAGAAAGCTGTAAAGCGAGGAACACCTACAACATGGTACTACTAAGCAGCGGAAGAGAACAGTACAATGCCACGACCACCAACCGAGGTCGGGCCACACACACGACTCCCGCAGAAACCAATAGAGTCAGACACAGAGCGAAAGTAACCCTCGGCACACCTGCCGAGACCACGGAACAACCAGGTGAGAACGACGTCTCACCGCAAACTCAGCCACCTCAGACCTCCAAAGAGTCAAGGGCCCGCAAGCAGAACCACCCCGGACCCCGGATACACCGCAAGGTCGGGAAGCCATACACGCCGATGCCACCATGGACTGGCACCCACAAATGGAACCACGGAGCCGAGAGAACACCGAGCGGGAACCATCGGAAGCACGAGTCTGCACAAGGCCAGACCAACAACGCCTACGGGAACTAGGCACGTCCAGGCTATAATCTCCGTACCAGCTAGAGCAACAAATAACACTTAGAAACGTCGTGAGGAAACGTCGCCACAACAACAACAACCAAGCCACCACCGCTAGCTGCCAAGAGGGGGGACCCGTGGTCCACACGCTTTGCTCGCTAGCCTAGCTCCTGCCTCCGCCCCCGCGTGAGGGAGAGACAGAGCCGCCAAGAACAAACAACACACGCACCACCGCAGCCTGCCCAAGCTACGGCCTCACGCCTAGCACCACTACGTGGCTCCGGAACCAACGCAGAGAGAGGCAGTGAAACAAAGGACTGTCTGGTCTACGCCAGGAAAGCACTCCGAACCCCTCGGCGTCCCAGACCCAGACAAGAGAGCTCTACAAACGACTCAGCGCCGCTGTCCAAACCTCGTTTTCCCCTCAGCTCCAGAGTCCGCCCTGTCGGCTGCCAACTCGAGCACGCTCGTAGCCCGGAGTACTTGTAGCAACCTGAATTTTTGCGAAAAATAAAAATTTAAATAAAGAATTAAAACTTAGCTAAATGGATATTTAAATAGAGCATTAAATAAAACCCATTAAATGGAAAAGAGTAATGGGCTTTGCTTAATGGATCTTCTAGAATTTATTGGGTCAAAAATATGAATTTGCAAGGGGAGAATAATAAGAAAATACCCTAAATTTGGAGTTTAATTATATCATAATTGGAAAGGGGTTATTAAAGCAATAAAAGTGGCAATTAGAGTAGGAATTGGATTCCTAAACCTACCCCATATAGTCTAGCACGAATTTAGATACTATCCTACCCTAATTAGAGATTGTAAAGCAAGAGAGGGAAGGTGGAGTTAGGAAATCTCGGAATTAAGAGGAATTTGAGTAGTAGTAGGAATAGGAACTTGTGTTTACATAAATACACCTCTTAAACCCTCTTGGCCGACCCAAGCTCGTGCCAAGGGATTCCTGGACCAGGAGGAGAGGCCAAGGAGGAGGAGATTTCGTGGGAAGAAGAACCTTTAAAGCTCTCAACCCCGTTCTTCAAGTTCTAGCCCTAGAAGAGGAAATCGAGTCAAGGTAAGCATTCTCACAAGCTAAAATCCTAATATTTCGTCTTAGATTGTTCCATACATCAGGAACAAAACCCTCAAGTTTCATAATTTTCCATCGAGCATATCTTTAGTTCTTGATTTTTCATGTTCTGCAACTTACATGACCCCGAACCCTCTTCTTAACTCTTGATCTCCTGGTATACTCAACCCCATGCCATGAGATTTTTACTGTAGGGACTGATGTATGTTAGGCATCTTTTCGCCTAAAAGCCCTAAATTTCATTAATCATGTTGCTCAAATTTAATCGATCTTTCTCTTTGTGTCATGTTCTAAATAACTTGTTCTTGCTCATGTTCAAACCCTGTATGAACCATGCTCTCTCTCTAATTCCGATTTACTGGAAGTACCCTTACATGTCTAGTTTAATTTGCAACTAGTTTCATGATTTTTCATCGTGTATACAATTAGTTATGATTTTCTGAACGACCCTGTATCATTTTATTTCAAGTTGGTCCGCAATCCAATGTCTGGTCTGACCCCTGTCAGAGTCAGGCGCAGACCACCAGATCGCGACTGCCCGATATGTCGCCTTCTGGGGTCCGATTGCGACAGCCTACCTGTCACGATCAAGAAGGCGACAGGTAAGCCGTCGCGTTCTCAGTACCTGATTCGCAAGTCCTGTCGCGACCCTTTCCCGCCTCTGTCGCGTTCACCAGGCCGTCGCGACAGTACCCATGTCGCGATCTGCCTACCCCTGTCGCAATCCTCATTGGCCCATGTCGCGTTCTCAGTTTTTTTGAAGAAAGTCCATAAAAATTATTTACGCCTTCTTATAGTTATACCCCCAGTAAAAAACTTGTTTTAAAAAAAAAACATGGAGCTATATTGAATGCTTTAAACTACATATTCACGACATCTTTTCTATCTACAATTTCATGACACATGCACACACTTGGAACCATCCAAATATGGCTTAACTTGGCATGAACATGTGACATAATATATCTGGTAATTTATGCAATTAAATTGACTTACTTGTAAATGAACTTGTCCTTGATTTTCGCATTATTTTGAAGCACCGATCTCGACGCTCCACTGTTCTAGAATTCCTCTAGAACGTCGAGCACCTGTTTTATGTACACACTTTACTTGGCTTGTGGTGAACTCTCCGTCGGATATTCCTTTCGCCGGACTAGTGAACTCTTGCACAAGGCCTCCGTAAGTCTCCTCTATCCATGGATTCCCACATGGTCGACGAGCCGGTTGTACCCTAATACCTATGGTACCCTTTAGGGATCTATATGATCCAAATGGCTATTAGAGATTCACTCTCGTCTTAAATCACGCCGGAGCTCTGGACCTGTGCATAACAAGGCCAGTGGTAGGGTCGTGAGTTCCACCTGACTGCCAACACCAAGTGTGCGTGTTGTGCAACTGTTACTATCGCCTGTTTACTCGTCGCATTACGTGCAATGTCCACTAGCTCTCATCTATACTCTACTCGCTCATCTGTTCACGTTCACTCTACTATCTCGTCTATTCATCTAGTGATCTCATCTATTTCTTGGTACTCTCTTTTGGCCAATTAAATGATTGATTGTCTACGATAAAAACATGACTATGCTAGGCAACATTATAAGGGCCCGGTCTGGTCCTTGGGAGGAGCACCTGAAAGGCTATAACTCGCGAGGGTCTAATGATATGGGTGATGGCATACACCTAACGCATGAACACGCAAGATTTGATCTATGGCAATCAATTAATCAAACAGTCAATTATTGGTTTACTTGAAACTCGTGGTTGAAAGAATATCGACCAACACTTGCTATCGTGACTTGTGCGCTGTTGTGCAACTTTACTTGTTATCTTGTTATACGACCAATCTGATATCACCACTTGTCGTGCTATACACTTGTGTATTGTGCTATCGTTTCTCGTTATCGCGTACCAGTACTTTCTATACGTTTCTCGTTATTCTCTCTAGTTATCCTGCTTTACAAGACATTAAACACTTAAAGCATGTTTGATCCTGAGATTTAAGTCCTACTGGGCGTTATCGCTCACCCTGCGTTATTTGTCGTTGTGTTCTCAGGTGAGACCGAGGATGAACCATACACTCAAGAGGACGGGAATGACCTGGAGTGATGTCTTGAGTACCCTAGCGTCCTATTGCTATATTTAGCGTTGTAGTAGTTAGGTTTGAAGTTCAGTCTTTTGCTTTATTCCAATGTCATCGGGCCCAATAGGTTGGCTCTGATATTAGTGGTTATAACTAGACATTTGAAAGATTATTAATGAATGAAATTGTTTTTAGTATTTATTCTTCTTCAATGGTTTGATGTCTAGTACTCACTCTATACCCGTTCACTTGCAACTGCCTTCGCGCTCCGATATTCCGCGTCGGGGCGTGATAGTACTCCCTCAATAGGCTCCCGAGGATGGGGGTCCCAGGCAACGGAGACAACCTCTGAATAGGACAAGCCCTTAAGTGCCAAGCACCAGGCGAACAGGCGGGGCAGCACAACAAAACCACATCAAACCACTGGCTTGTAACCACGACAAGCCCAGCAGGCGAGAAGCACGCACAAACCCTCAACAGGGTTGTCGGCCAACCAACCACGTACGGAAAAGCCGGAGTCTCGGAACACTTCCAGCTAGCACGAAAACCCGTCGCTCTACTAATAATCGATAGACCGCCAGTCAATCGATTATTAGACAAACGCGACCCTCCTGGCACCACTGCCAGGACACGGCCACGAAGGTGTCACCTTCGGTCGCTGAACACAGGGAGGTAACTTGCCGCGTTCCCTTCCAGAAGGTCCTAAGGGCAAGGCCTACCCTGGGGCACACATCGACACACAACCGGGCCTACGGAAACACCCGAGACACACACAGGCACTATCGCACCCCCACAGACCATCACGATGCTATCGCGACAGGGAAGGGCACCGCGACAATAGCCTTGATGTGACGGGGCAATGCGTCACGACAGCCTCCCTGTCGCGACGGGAAACCAGGTCGCGACAACGACCCTTATCGCGACCGCCAACCGCGCCGCGATAAGGTCGCGCCCGACCGGGGCGACGCCTCTACTGATGTCGCGACGTGCACCGTGGCCGTGACATCAGTCGGGAGGCAGACCAAGGGATGCTCCATCCCGGACTGCCCAGAACCATACAAACATGCACACACGGGGAGGGTAGCATGGGGAAAGCTGTATAGCTAACTACAAAACCCCGAGGACTCCCGATCCACCCGGATTGGGAAGGGCACAAGAAATCCCTACCTTTTACGAAGAACGAACCCACGAGAGGCCCTTCACGTCGATTGGCCACCTCCTCCTCGCTCCACGCACGTGCCACGACGCCGCCACGAGCCCGCCGGTGCCACCTCGCTCCGATCGCTGGAGGGGAGCCTCCCCACTACCGGAGAAGAGGGGAAAGGGAATAAGAGGAGAGAGAGAGGGAAGGGGTAGCCATCCTGCGCCTTAAGCCCCCAGCACCCAGAACGCGACGGCCCGCCCCGTCGCGTTACGGACCTTAACGCGACGGGTCAACGGACCGTGACAAGAGCGCGCCCTACAAGGGCGCCGCGACAACACGACAAGCCGTACTGACACACCTGCCACCCTGATAGGCGTCAGACGACCGGACAGCGCAACACGACAAAACACTATCGCGGCCCGTTGACCGGGCGCTACAAGAACGCGATGAAGTTCGTGAAGAAGGAAATGACCTTGGGTCAATCATCTACTGAGCCTACCAATGGCAAGAAGCGTCCCTTCCACATCACGGAGGGATCTAGCCAAGAAAGGAAACCGAAGGTCTTTGTGCCCAACACTCCATCCAAGAGCAACTGCAAGCATTGTGACAAGCCAGGTCACACCGCTGACGAGTGCTGGAGGAAAGTCCACGCGTGTCTGCGCTGCGAAAGTCGCGAGCACTGCATCCCCGAGTGCCCGCTACTAAAAGAGAATGAGAGGCACCCTAATGCGCCTAAGAAATAGGGCCGACTGCAAGCCCTTCATGATGAGGAACTTGCTATGGAAGGTGGCGTGGTAGAAGGTACCCTTCAAGTTTTCTCATTATCAGCATTTGTTTTATTTGATACGGGAGCCACTCATTCATTTATATCTCAAAACTTTGCTAATACTGTGAATGCTAAACCTATATCCATGGGTTGTGAGTTCTCTATCACAACGCCACTAGGGGAAAAGGAGAAATTGAACAAATACTTTCCCTCTGCCAATGTAATGATCGGAGACCATAACCTAAAAGCCGACCTGGTGTGTATGCCCATGGAAAGCAATGATGTAATTTTGGGAGCCGACTGATTGTCCGCATATGGGGCAAGTGTCGACTGTAAGAAAGGGAAGGTTACCTTTAGTGACTTTCCTAAATTGACATTCTCTGGGATTAGACATAAGAGACGGATGTCTCTAGTCTCCGCCATAAAAGCCCATAACATGATGTGGAAAGGTTGTATTGCTTTCCTAGCAGCCATAGTTGTGGAAAAGAATGGTGTTAAGATAGAAGACATTCACATAGTTCAGGATTACCCCTATGTGTTTCTTGAAGATCTGCCAGGGATTCCCCCGGAACGTGATGTCAACTTCGCCATAAAGTTGATCCCTGGAGCTGCCCCGGTATCGCGTCAACCGTACCAGATGTCACTTGCCGAGCTAAAGGAGTTGAAGACACAACTGATGGAGCTGCTAGAAAAGGGGTTCATTAGACCAAGTACTTCCCCATGGGGAGCGCCTGTGCTGTTCGTCAAGAAGAAGGATGGATTGATGAGGCTATGCATCAACTATCGTCAACTCAATCAACTCACCATCAAGAACAAGTACCCTTTGCCCAGAGTCGATGAACTGTTCGACCAAATATCTGGAGCTCAATATTTCTCCAAGATCGATCTTCGATCTAGCTATCACCAAATGAGGATCAAAGAGGACGATATCTTCAAGATGGCTTTCAGGAGCAGGTATGGGCACTATGAACTCATTGTTATGGCTTTTGGGCTAACCAATGCTCCTGCAGCCTTTATGCAACTCATGAACAACATATATCGGCCCTACCTCGACAAGTTCATGGTCGTCTTTATCAACGACATCCTCATATACTCCAAGACTAAGGAAGAGCATGAAGAACACCTGAAGATAGCACTACAAGTCTTGCGAGACAACAGACTGTACGTAAAGCTTAGCAAGTGTGAATTCTGGCTCGAAGAAGTGTCCTTCTTGGGCCATGTCATCTCAAAGGATGACATCTCTGTTGATCCCTCCAAAGTTGAAGTTGTACCCAACTGGGAGAGACCAACCAATGTCACAGAAATCAGACGTTTCTTGGGGCTGGCTGGCTATTATAGGCGGTTCATCAATGACTTCTCAAGGATCGCCGTTCCTCTCACCCGACTAACACGAAAGGAGAATCCATACTCCTGGAGTAAAGAGTGTGAGAAAAGTTACCAAACTCTCAAAGACTGTCTTGCCTCAGCACCTGTTCTCGCTCTGCCAATAGAGGGAGAAGGTTTCTCTGTCTACACCGATGCCTCAGGGATTGGGCTAGGGTGTGTACTGATGCAAAAGGAGAAAGTCATCGCCTACTCTTCTCGACAACTGAAGACTCATGAAGTCAACTACCCCGTGCATGATCTGGAGTTGGCTGCCGTGGTCTTCGCCATGAAGATCCGGAGACACTACTTGTACGAAGAGAAATTCACTGTTTACTCAGACCATAAAAGTTTGAAGTATTTATTCTCCCAGAAAGAACTCAACATGAGACAGAGAAGATGGCTGGAATACCTCAAAGATTTCGACTTCAACATCCAATACCATCCAGGCAAGGGAAACGCCATGGCTGATGCTCTTAGTAGAAAGCCGATGGCATCTATTTCAAGTCTAGTCCATGACGAGATGCAACTACTAGAACAATTCGGAAGGTTAGACTTAAATATTGAACATAGGGATGACCGAGTCTTGGTTGCAAATATCAAGATTCAATTCGACTAGTTGGAAGAGATCAAAGCTCAATAAGATGATGATCCATTTTTAGTTTGCGTCAAGGAAACTTTAGCCGAAAGACCAGACTTTGCAATGACTGAAGACGGAAGGCTTGTCTTTCAAGGAAGGACATGTTTTCCCGACAATGAAGAACTGAAGAGAAGATTAATGGATGAAGCTCACAAGACAAAGTGCACTATTCATCCAGGAGGTACCAAAATGTATCAAGACATGAAAAGAACATTTTGGTGGCCGAACATGAAGAGAGAGGTAGCGGAACATGCCGCTCACTGCCTCATTTGCCAACAAGTAAAAGCAGAACACCTGCGCCCTGCTGGTGTACTCAGACCACTAGATATTCTGGATTGGAAATGAGAAAGCATTGGCATGGATTTCATCATGGGTTTACCCAAGACTCGTGGTGGACTCGACGCCATATGGGTTATTGTAGACCGACTAACCAAATCTGCCCACTTCCTAGCCATAAAGAGTAAGTGGTCAGTGGAGGTACTAGCTGCCTTATATGTCAAGGAGATTGTAAGAATTCATGGCATTCCATCATCTATTGTTTCAGATCGAGATCCGATATTTACATCTCATTTTTGGAAAGGACTGCAAGGTGCACTGGGTTAGTACCGCGTTCCATCCACAAACTGAAGGACAAACTGAAAGAACCAACCAAATTGTTGAAGACATGTTGAGAGCATGCACTATAGATTTCCAAGGTTATTGGAACAATCACCTACCTCTAATTGAGTTCGCCTATAACAACAGTTATCAGGCAAGCAATAAAATGGTGCCGTTCGAAGCACTCTACAGAAGAAACTGTAGATCACCTGCATGCTGGAATGAGGTTGGAGAACAACAATGGCTAGGCCCAGAGATGGTGCAGAATACCACAAGAGACATTCAGGTAATCAGAGACCGACTTAAGACTGCTCAGTCCAGACAAAAGAGCTATAATGATAAAAGAAGGAGAGACTTGGAATTTCAAGTCGGTGATCATGTATTTCTAAAAGTGTCACCTACTCGTGGCATTCAAAGATTCGGTGTAAAGGGAAAGCTCAGCCGTAGATTCATCGGTCCTTTTGAAGTGCTCGAAAGGATTGGTGAGGTTGCATACCGACTGGCATTGCCACCGGATCTGGCATGTGTACACAATGTGTTCCATGTCTCCATGCTCAGGAAGTATGTCTATGACCCTACACACGTCATCCGCCACGAGAAGTTAGTGTTGACCAAAGATGTGACGTATGAAGAGAAGCTAGTCAAGATAGTAGAACGAAAGGTTCAACAGCTCAGAAATCGTCCCATCCACGTGGTTAAAGTCTTATGGAATAACCGCGTAGTGGAAGAAGCCACATGGGAACCGGAAGGAGTCATCAGACGGAACTACCCTGATCTTTTCAGTAAGACATTCTCTCTTATATGATCATATGAATTTGGGGACCAAATTCTTTTAAGAGGGGGAGGATGTAGCAACATGGATTTTTCTGAAAATTAAAGATTTAAATAATATTAAAGTTTTGATAATTGGAAAATCAAATAAAAGAAAATTAATTAAATTAATCAAAGAAAAGAGAATTAAATAAAACCCATAAAATGAAAATAAGTAATAGGCTTTATTAAATGGACCCATTAGAAATTAGTGGGCCAAAAATGGGATTTATGAAAAGAGAATAATGGGAAAATACCCTAAATTCGCAACCTAATTATTACCTAATTAGAAAAGGAGAAATTAATACATTAAATAAGCAAATAGAGTTAGATTTGGAATCCTAAACCTACCCTAATTGATTGGCCACGAATTTGGCTCTCTTCCCAACCCAAACAGGAAGTGGAATGCTTAGAAGGAAGGTAGGAAATAGGAAAACTCAGAATTAATAGGAATTAGACTTAAACTAGGAAAGGGAATGAGGAGAAGCTTAAATACTTCTCTTAAACTCTCATGGCCGGCCCTAGCTTGTGCCAAGAGGTTGTTGGACCAGAAGGAGAGGCCAAGCAGAGGAGATCTTATGAGAGAAAGGAGTTCTCAAGCCCCCAACCCGAGTTCTTCAAGTCTTAACCCTAGAAGAGGAAAACCATCAAAGGTAGGCATTCTCACGAGCATAAACTATGAAAATTTTTCTGTAGGATGTCTCGTCTATCAGGAACAAAAGCCCTTTGATTTCATATTTTTCCATCGAGTAAATCTTTAGTTCTCAATTTTCCAAGTTCTGTGAACTTCATGACCCCGAACCCTCTTATTTAAATCATATCTTCATGGTTACTCATCCTCATGCCTTGAGATTTTTGCTGTAAGAATTGATGGATGTTAGGGTTCTTTTGCCCCTAAAAGCCCTAATTTTTATCTACTCTATCTTGCGAATAAATTCTTGCATCTCCACTGATCGCAGTTTGTTGTACCCCATGTTTCATTTGATTAAACCCTGACCAAACCATATCCGTTTTCAAATTCCTATTTATTGCAAGTTCTCATGCATGTTTAGATCAACCTGTAACTGGTTTCATGATTTTTCGTTGCTTGTACAATTAGTTCTATAATTTTGAATCCCCCTATGTCAAGAAGGGAAAGTCTGGTTCGCAATCCAAGACATGTCTGACTCCTGTCGGACTCGGGCATAGACCACCAGAACGTGATGGCCCGATAGGCCACATTCTATGGTCTGGTTGCGATAGTCTTCCAGTCGCATTCTGAACGCGACAGGCATCGCCGTCGTGATCGCTGTGCCTGGTCTGAACGGTCTGTCGCGTTCCTTACAGGTCTATGTCGCGTTCTCAGTGCTTGATTAGACAAGCCTGTCGCGATCCTTACAAGGTACTGTTGCGTTCTGATCCAACCCTGTCACGATCCTTTCAAGCGTCCGTCACGATCATAGGATTTTTTGTAGAAAACCCCTGATTTGCTATGCTCTAATTTCCTATTGTGCTTATACCCTTTAATCCCAGTTATACCCGCAGTAATTTCACCTAATATCAATTGATCATTTCTATGTGATTAAAAATACTCATGACCAATTTCCATCTATGATTTCATGTCACTTGCACACACTTTGAAACCATCCAAATATGGCTTAATTGGCATTAACTAACATGTTACTAAATACATATGGTAATTTATGTAATTAAATTGCCTCATACTTAATTATACATGTGTACATTTTCGTGCGATGTTTTGGAACACCGATACCGATGTTCCACTGTTCTAGAATTCCTCTAGAACGTCGAGCACTTGTTCTATAATTACCCTCTTTCTTGACTTGGATGAACTCTCCGTCGGATATTCCTTCTGTCGGATTAGTGAGTCTTTGTTCAAAGCCTCCGTAAGTCTCCTCTGTCCATGGATTCCCACATGGTCGACGAGCCAGTTGTACCCGAACACCTATTACCCCCTTTAGGGATCAATAAGGTCCAAACGGCTATTAGAAGTTCACTCTTATCTTGAATCACGCCAAACCTCTGGACCTATGCATTACATGGCCAGTGGAAAGGTAGTGACTTCCACCTGACTGCGAACACCAAGCGCGCATGTTGTGCAACTATTACTATCACATGTTTACTCGATGTGTTACGTACAATGTCGACTAGCTCTCGTCTATACTCTACTCGCTCATCTATTCACATTCACTCTACTATATCGTCTATTCATCTAGTGCTCTCATCTATTTCTTTGGTACTCTATATTGGCCATTGACTGATTGTCTAAAGATAAATAATATAACCAATGCCAGCGCAATAGGGCCTGATCTGGTCCTGGGGAGAGCGCCCGAAAGTGCCATTTTCCCATGGGAGTTAAATGATCAGGATGTCAGCATTACATCCAAATCCCATACTATCTAGATTAATCTAATGACAATCAAAAGTGCTATAATCTCTTGTTGTCTGTTGACAACAAAAGTGCTATGCTATACTCGTTGTGCTATTGCTATACTTTGTGCTATTGTGCTATGGCCATCTTACTATTCGTGCTATAATTGACGTTCGTGCTATATTTGGAAAGTTGTGTTATTTCGTTCATGTGCTATCCTGCCATCTTTTACATGACTCTCTCGCTCTAGCATTAGTTACTCTGTCTTTAATACATTAATCATTTAAAGCCTGCTTGACTATTGAGATTTAAGTCCTACTGGGCGTTATCGCTCACCCTGCGTTATTTGTCGTTGTGTTCTCAGGTGAGACCGAGGATGAACCATACACTCAAGAGGACGGGAATGACCTGGAGTGATGTCATGAGTACCCTAGCGTCCTATTACTATGTTTAGCGTTTTAGTAGTTAGGTTTGAAGTTTAGTCTTTGCTTTATTTCAATGTAATTGGGCCCCTATAGATTGACTCTGATATTAGTGGTTGTAACTAGACATTTGGAAAGTTATTAATGAAAGGAATTTGCTTTAGTATTATTCATTGTGCAATGGTTTGATGTCTAGTACTTGCTCTACACGTTTTCTTGCAACTACCTCGCGTTCCGATATTCCGCGTCGGGACGTGACAAGCACAATATACTCTTTGCTTTGCTATTCTCGGACAGTTTCTTCTTATCTTCATCTGTCCATTTATCTTTGGCGTTGGTTACTTTCAGATCTCCTTCTTCTATTATTGTCCATAGTTGAAAATCCAGTCCTAGAAGGAAGAACTCCATCCTCGTCTTCCAGTAGTGGTAGTCTTCACCATCGAATAGAGGAGGTCTGTTGACGGATTGTCCTTCTACATGACCTTGGGCTGCCATTTATCTTTGCTCTTCAGATCGTGAGATCTACTTACTCGAAGAGACTTGGTTTGATACCACTTGTTGACCAGGTTGCAAGCCCAGTGGGGGGGGGGGGTGAATGGATTGCTAAAAATTTCTTTTAGAATATTCTTGTAAATAAGCACTTTGACAGAAGACACTAAGTTTGATGGTTATAGTTAGTATAAAGTAAAGACACAATAAGATCAAGCACACAGACAACAAGGATTTTATCCTGGTTCGGATCTCCTGTCATAAGGAGTCCTACCAATTTGGGATTTCACTAAACAAGGGTACAGTCCCCCTTAAGGACGCTTACACATCCAGCTGTAGCTGGCCTTCTCTTCTCTGCTCGAAGAGGTTAAACCACCTGATGCAACAGGTTTTCCTTCTTACCAAAGGGAACAACCACCCACTCTACAGCATGTCTTCTCTTCACAGACGAAGAGGAACAATCAAGAAAAATGAGTAAAGAGTGGATGGCCCCAAGACCAAGCTTATAGAGATTGCTTGATCTGAGGCTGAATCTGAGAGACAAAGATTTACATAGAGTGAGGGTCTCTCAGATCTACAACAAGCTCTCAAAAACTAAACAAGTTGCTATGGAGAGCTAGAACTGAAGACTGTTTGAATGAATGAGTGAGATCTTCTGTGTTTCTCTTCAAGGTGACTAAGGTATTCAAAAGTGTTCTTCATAGAGCCACAAGCCTTCTATTTATCTTCTCTTGAAAGAGTTGACCATTGGAGTATCCGTTGTCTCTCATCTTCATGCACGTTAGATGTGTCTGGTCCGATGTAGGGAGCGAGAGAACCTGCAACCATTTAATGCTGGGATAGACACATAAACAGAGGAAGATTATCTGAATCTCTTCTTGCTTCTGCCAGAGTGACAGGTCCAACGTTGTAATGTGTGTTACTACCGAAACCTTACATACAATAAATGCTGAAGCATAGACAACTTATCTTTGTTTAAACTGTCAGTCAACGTTAGTAGTCGTGCTTTAAGAAGATATACTAAAAAGGAAATTTGATTTTGTCATCCCTTAAACTTTTTGTAACGACCCCGAGAACCCGACCTTTGGCCTAAGCTGAGGACCCAATTTTCGCGGTCGCCACCCACGGATCCGGGGACACAGAAGGGCTATAAACACAAGTCTAACAGAATATGTAAGGGAAATAAACGTCAACTGCTGAACTAGAAGCACACATGCAGAAACAGAAAGAAGAGCGAGACTACAACATATCACTCTAGGTACAGTCCCAACACACGCACAACTAGTACAAGTAAAAAGGGGAAGGATAGAGCCCTTAGGGGCATACCCCGAGGGTGGCAAACAACTAAGAGAAGGAAACTACTGCTAGCTGCGGGGACGACGACTACCGCCCCACCTACTCCACCCGGCGCGCCCCCTGCCGCTGCTGAGAAGTCTCACCTGGAAAAGGAAGGGATGAGCTTCACAACAGAAGCTCAGTAGGGACTACCAATCTCCTACTGGATCTAACAGGATGAAGAATATATAAATAAATAACAACAGTTATCTTCTACTCTACAAGGAAAAGTGCGGAAGCAAAGCTACTAACTAGCAACGATACAGAAGGACAACACGGTCAGAAACTCCATAGAACCTACACGACATGACAACCACATGGCTGGAAATGCAGACAAAGCGAGCCCTGCCTGAACAAGAGACACTAGCTACGGAAACCGCTACCACTAGTCAATTGGTCAGGTGCATCCACTGACGTCATATCCTTGACCCAGGTCCAAACATGCACGTCTCGTTACAGTGGAGGCAGAAGCACGAAGTACACAATAATAACCACTGTAGTCTGGCCGGACTACGGTCCCACGCCTGGCCTCTCTAGGTGGTTCCGGGGCCACAAAGAGCGAGGGAGTGAGAAAAAGAACTAGCTGGCCTGCACTAGGTAGAACTCTGGCCATCCTCGGTGTCCCAGACCAACCAAGAGAGCTCTGCAAATGTCTCGACGCTGATGTCCTAACCACCATTTCCCCCTCAACTCCAGAGTCCGTGACTCGAGTACGTTCGTCGCCCCGAACGCTCCCTCTAAGGCGTACGAGAACGGAAGTCCCAAGCAAACGGTAACAACCTCTCTCGCGGGACAAGCCCTCAGGTGTTGAGCACCAGGCGAACGACTAGTGGAGGACCGTACTAGGAACTAGCAATCGTGCCACGTGTATAGAAAGAACCAGAAACAACGAAGACTCCACAAGAAACTGAATTCTACAAGAACTTACCTGTCTCTGGTGGTGTCATGACGCCACAAGCCGTCGCGACCTTGTCGCGACGCAATAGGCTGTGGCGACATTGTCGCGACGCCTCAAGCCGTCGCGACCATGTCGCGAAGCCTTAGAGTGCCGCGATGATGTCGTGGAGGCCGAGCCGGTCGTGACATCATCGCGACCTCTATACTGGTCACGATCTCAGGTGAGGTGTAGCAACCTGAATTTTTCAAAAAATAAAATTTAATAATAATAAAAATAAAAGTAATTAGAAAAATCAAATAAAAGAGAATTAAATAAAACCCATTAAATGAAAAGAAGTAATGGACTTTGTTAAATAAACCCATTAGAAATTAGTGGGCCAAAATAGAAAATTTTAAAAGGGGAATAATAGAAAAATATCCTAAATTCGTAACTTAATTATTACTTAAATAGAAAAGAGGCATTTAATGCATTAAATGGCTAATTTGAGTTAGATTTGGATTCCTAAATCTATTCTAATAGGTTGGCCATGAATTTGGGTCCCAACCTAACCGAAATTGGAATTGGCATGCTTAGAAAGAGGAGAGAAATATGAAATCTCAGAATTAAATAGTAATTAGAGTCCTATTAGGAAATAGAAAGGGAAGAGACATAAATACTCTCTTAAAGCTCCATGGCCGGCCCTAGCTCATTGCCAAGGGTTTTTGGACCAGGAAGAGAGGCCAAGGAAGAAGAGAATTTGTGGGAAGAAGCGCTTCTCAAGCTCTCTCTCTCATTCTTCAAGATCTAGCCCAAGAAGAGGAAATCGACCAAAGGTAGACATTCTCACAAGCAAAACTAAATCAATTTCGTCTGTAGGTTGATCTAAACCTCAAGAACAAAAATCGTTTGGTTTCATAATTTTTCATCGAGTCAATATGTCCTCAGGAGGAAAGTCTCAGGAGGAAAGTCGGCGCAAGTCTGCGCTGTGGAAGTCGCGAGCACCGCATCCCCGAGTGCCCGCTACTGAAAGAGAATGAAAGGCGCCCTAATGCGCTTAAGAAATAGGGAAGACTGCAAGCCCTGCATGATGAGGAACCCGCTATGGAAGGTGGTGTGGTAGAAGGTACCCTGTATGTTTTCTCCTTATCGGCTTTTGTTTTATTTGATACTAGAGCAACTCATTCCTTTATATCTCAAAACTTTGTTGATACCCTAACTGCAAAACCTATATCCATGGGTTGTGAGTTCTCTATCACAACGCCACTAGGAGAGAAGGAGAAATTGAACAAATACTTTCCCTCTGCCGATGTAATGATCAGAGACCATAACCTAAAAGCTGACCTGGTGTGTATGCCCATGGAAGGCTATGATGTAATTTTGGGAGCCGACTGGTTGTCCACTTATGGGGCAAGTGTCGATTGTAAGAAAGAGAAGGTTACCTTTAGTGACTTTCCTAAATTGGCATTCTCTGGGATTAGACATAAGAGACAGATGTCTCTAGTCTCCACCATAAAAGCCCATAACATGAAGAGGAAAGGTTGTATTGCTTTCCTAGCAGCCGTAGTTGTGGAAAAGAAGGGTGCTAAGATAGAAGACATTCACATAGTTCAGGATTACCCCGATGTGTTTCTTGAAGATCTGCCAGGGATTCCCCCAGAACGTGATGTCAACTTCGCCATAGAGTTGACCCCTGGAGCTGCCCCAGTATCATGACAACCGTACCAGATGTCACCTACCGAGCTAAAGGAATTGAAGATGCAACTGGTGGAGCTATTAGAGAAGGGGTTCATTAGATAGAGTACTTCTCCCTAGGGAGCACCTGTGCTATTCGTCAAGAAGAAAGATGGATCGATGAGGCTATGCAACGACTATCGTCAACTCAATCAGCTCACCATCAAGAACAAATACCCATTGCTCAGGGTCGATGTACTATTCGACCAAATATCCGGAGCTCAATATTTTTCCAAGATCGATCTTCGATCTGGCTATCATCAAATGAGGATCAAGGATGATGATATCTTCAAAACGGCTTTCAGGAGCAGGTATGGACACTATGAATTCGTCGTTACGCTCTTGCAGCCTTTATGCAACTCATGAACAACATATATCGGCCATACCTTGACAAGTTCATGGTCGTCTTCATCGACGACATCCTCATTTTTTCAAAGACTAAGGATGAGCACAAAGAACACTTGAAGATTGCATTACAAGTCTTGCGAGACAACAAACTGTACGCAAAGCTTAGCAAGTGTGAATTCTGGCTCGAAGAAGTGTCATTCTTGGGCCATGTCATCTCAAAGGATGACATCTCAGTTGATCCCTCCAAAGTCGAAGCTGTACTCAATTTGGAGAGACCAACCAACGTCACCGAGATAAGAAGCTTCTTAGGAGTGGCTGGCTACTACAGGCGGTTCATTAAGGACTTCTCAAAGATTGTCGTTCCTCTCACGCGACTAACACGAAAGGAGAATCCATACTCCTGAAGTAAAGGGTGTGAGAAAAGTTTCCAAACTCTTAAAGATTGCCTTACCTCAGCACCTGTTCTCGCTCTGCCAATAGAGGGAGAAGGTTTCTCTGTCTACACCGATGCCTCAGGGATTGGGCTAGGGTGTGTACTGATGCAAAAGGAGAAAGTCATCGCCTACTCTTCTCGACAACTGAAGACTCATGAAGTCAACTACCCTGTGCATGAGCTTGAGTTGGCTGCCGTGGTCTTCGCCTTGAAGATCTGGAGACATTACTTATATGGTGAGAAGTTCACTGTCTACTCAGACCATAAAAACTTGAAGTACTTATTCTCCCAGAAGGAACTCAACATGAGACAGAGAAGATGGCTAGAATATCTGAAGGATTTAGATTTCAACATCCAATACCATCCCGGAAAGGGTAATGTCGTGGCTGATGCTCTTAGTAGAAATCCGATAGCATCTGTTTCAAGTCTAGTCCTTGGAGAGATGCAACTACTAGAACAATTCGCAAGGTTAGACCTAAATATTGAACATAGGGATGATGGAGTTTTGGTTGCCAATGTCAAGATTCAATTTGACTTGCTAGAAGAGATCAAAGCTCAACAAGATAATAATCCATTCTTAGTTCGCATCAAGGAAATCTTAACTGAAAGACCAGACTTTACTATGACTGAGGATGGAAGACTGGTGTTCCAAGGGAGGACATGCGTCCTCGATAATGAAGAACTGAAGAGGAAGCTAATGGATGAAGCTCACAAGACAAAGTACACTATTCATCCAAGAGGTACCAAAATGTATCAAGACATGAAAAGAACGTTTTGGTGGCCGAACATGAACAGAGAGGTGGCTGAACATGTCGCACACTGCCTTACTTGCCAACAAGTAAAAGCGAAACACTTGCGCCCTACTGGTGTACTCAGATCACTAGATATTCCGGAATGGAAATGGGAAACTATTGGCATGGACTTCATCATGGGTTTACCCAAGACTCGTGGTGGACTGGACGCCATATGGGTCATCGTCGACCGACTAACCAAATCTGCCCACTTTCTGCCTATAAAAAGTAAGTGGTCGGTAGAAGTACTAGCTGCCTTATATGTCAAAGAGATTGTAAGACTACATGGTATTCCATCATCCATAGTCTCGGATCGAGATCCGAGATTCACATCTCATTTTTGGAAAGGACTGCAAGGTGCACTGGGTACTAAACTCAACTTTAGTACCGCATTCCATCCACAAACTGATGGGCAAACTGAAAGAACCAACCAAATGTGAAGACATGTGAGAGCCTGCACTATAGATTTCCAAGGTTATTGGAACGAGCACCTACCTCTAATTGAATTTGGGGACCAAATTCTTTTAAGAGGGGGAGGATGTAGCAACCTGAATTTTTCGAAAAATAAAATTAATAAAAATAAAAGTAATTAGAAAAATCAAATAAAAGAGAATGAAATAAAACCCATTAAATGAAAAGAAGTAATGGGCTTTGTTAAATAGACCCATTAGAAATTAGTGGGCTAAAATAGAAATTTTTAAAAGGGGAATAATAGGAAAATACCCTAAATTCGTAACTTAATTATTACTTAAATAGAAAGAGACATTTAATACATTAAATGGTTAATTTGAGTTAGAATTGGATTCCTAAACCTAAGCTAATAGGTTGGCCATGAATTTGGGTCCCAACCTAACCCAAATTGGAATTGGCATGCTTAGAAAGAGGAGATAAATAGGAAATCTCGAAATTAATAGTAATTAGAGTCCTATTAGGAAATAGAAAGGGAAGGGACATAAATACTCTCTTAAAGCTCCATGGCCGGCCCTAGGTCGTTGCCAAGGGTTTCTAGACCAGGAGGAGAGGCCAAGGAAGAGGAGAATTTGTGGGAAGAAGCACTTCTCAAGCTCTCTCTCTCGTTCTTCAAGATCTAGCCCTAGTAGAGGAAATCGACCAAAGGCAGACATTCTCACGAGCAAAACTAAATCAATTTCGTCTGTAGGTTGATCTAAACCTCGGGAACAAAAGCCCTTTGGTTTCATAATTTTTCATTGAGTCAATATGTCCTTCTTGATTTTTCATGTTCTGTACTCATCATGACCCCGAACCCTCTCTTAAATTCCTGATCTCCATGTATACTGAACCACATGCTACGAAATTTTTATTAGGGATACTGATGCATGTTAGGCTTCTTTTGCCCCTAAAAGCCCTAATTTTGATTCATCTTATTTGCGAATTAATTCGTTGATCTCATCTGTGTACTGTTCCATGTTCTTCTTTAATACATATGATCAAAGCATGTCAAAAACCCCATTTGTTTTCCAATCCCTATTTACTGTAAGTACCCATGCATGTACAGATCAATTCACTATTGGTTTCATGATTTTTCATCACTTGTACAATTAGTTATGATTTTCTGAATCACCCTATGTCAAATAGGGTAAGTCTGGCCCGCAATCCAATGATTTGTTCTTTCCCTGTCGGACTCGGGCGCAGACCCTGTGAATGCGACGGCCCGATAGGCCGCATTCACAGGGCCGTCACGACAGAGCCTTCCATAGTGATCTGATCGTGACAGGGCCTGTCGTCGCGATCTGGCTGCCCGGTCTGAAGAGCCCGTCGCGACTTGCCTACCTGAACTGACAAGGCCGTCGCGATCCTTACAAGGCCCTCTCAGGTTCTCAGTAGACCCCGTCGCGACCCTTACAAGGGTCCATCGCGATCTCCAATTTTGCATGAAAATCCCCAATTTTCGATGCTCTGACTCTCTACAGTACTTGTACACTTTGCTAACAGTCATATACACCAAAAATTACACGACATAAATTAAACATTTATGTGTGATAAAATAAATTCACATGATCTTTCTCTATCTATAATTTCTCTTAACACATGCACACTTGAACCCTCCAACATGGCTTAATTTGGCATGAAAATATTTCATAATGTATCTGGTAATTTATGTAATTAAAGTTCATATTTTAAATATACTTGTCTACGTTTTCTCGCGATGATTTGGGAATACCGTTACTGACGCTCCACTGTTCTAGAATTCCTCTAGAACTTCGAGCACTTGTTTCTTTATACACACTCTCTCTTGACTTGGACGAACTCTCCGTCGGATACTCCTTCTGCCGGACTAGTGAATCCTTGTTCAAGGCCTCCGTAAGTCTCCTATGTCCATGGATTCCCACATGGTCGACGAGCCGGTTGTACCCTAACACCTATGACACCCTTTAGGGATCAACATGATCCAAATGGCTATTAGAAGTTCGCTCTTATCTTGAATCACGCCGGACCTCTGGACCTGTGCTTAACATGGCCAGTGGTAGGGTCGTGAGTTCCACCTGACTGCCAACACCAAGTGCGCGTGTTGTGCAACTGTTACTATCGCCTGTTTACTCGACGTGTTACGTGCAATGTCCACTAGCTCTCATCTATACTCTATTCGCTCGTCTATTCATGTTCACTCTACTATCTCGTCTATTCATCTAGTACTCTCATCTATTTCTTGGTACTCTATATTGGCCATTGACTAATTGTGTAAAGATGAACAATATAACCAATGCCTAGCAATATATAAAGGGCCCAATCTGGTCCTGGGATGTGCGCCCGAAAGTGCTAGTGCCCATGGGAGTTAAATGATCAGAGTGTTTGGCATTACACTCGAGTGCTATCTATCTTGACTATGTAAATGACAATCAAAAGTGCTATATTCTCTCGTTGTCTATTGACAAAGGTGCTATACTTTACCCGTGGTGCTATTGCTATACTTTGTGCTATTTGTGCTATGGCCTTCTTGCTATTTGTACTATACTCGACTCTCATGCTATGTTTGGAAAGTTGTGCTATTTTGTTCTCGTGCTATCCTGCTATCTTTTACTTGACTCTCTCTCGCTCTATCATTAGTTACTCTACCTTTTAATACATTAATCATTTAAAGCCTGCTTGACTATTGAGATTTAAGTCCTACTGGGCGTTATTGCTCACCCTACGTTATTTGTCATTGTGTTCTCAGGTGAGACCGAGGATGACACGTACACTCAAGAGGATGGGAAGGACTAGGAGTGATGTTATGAGCACCCTAGTGTCCTAGTACTATGTTAGAGTTATAGTAGCTAGGTTATAAGTTTGAGTTTTATCTTTTACTTTTATTTCAATGTAATTGGGCCCTATAGAATGGCTCTGATATTAGTGGTTGTAACTAGACATCTAAAAGTTATTAATGAGAAGAATTTGCTTTAGTATTTATTCATTGTCCAATGGTTTGATGTCTAGTACTCGCTATATACCCGTTTACTTACAACTGCCTCGCGTTCTGATATTCCGCGTCGGGGCGTGACACGAGGGGCGTCCCGATATAGTCCTCCCAAGGACCGCCCCAAAACCAGTACAAACCACATCAATAGGGAGAGGGGAGCATGGGAAACACTATGAAGACTTCCAATCAAGCCAAACCACCCTCAAACCCCAACAAATATGCATTACAAGGAAATCTACGCTCCAGGAAGCCTCACTCACCATGAGCATGGACCTCACTCACCCCAAAACCCAAAAACCACGAAGAACCAAGGATCTCAAGGGGAGGGGAGCATGCTAGGATGAGTGGGAGATGAGGGTCCCTACCTCCAAGAGTAGAGCCGACCCGTTGGGGCCTTCAAGTCAGAATGACCACCTCCTCCTCGCTCCAAGCAGCACGAGCATGCCGCCTACACAAACTAGGCGTCACCTCCTCACCCAAACCACCAAGAATCGCCGAAAAAGCCAAGGGGCTCAGAGGGGGAAGAAGAAGGAAGAAGAAGAAGAAGAAAGGGGGCGCCGGCCTCAGTTTTGAACCGATGGGCCCCAAGACATGACGGGTTGGCCTGACGCGACAACTAGCATGTCGCGATGCCCTAAGGCGTCGTGACCATGTCGTGACAACCATCCCCAGTGCGACACCAAAAGACAGTCAAACCTTGAAGATCGGGAAACCATAACGCGATCGTCTGTGAGGTCGCGTCAACGCTGTATGCACTTAACACCCGAGAAAGCCGTTCTGACAGAAAGGACAGTGGTCAAATCGGTCTAAAAAGCAGTCGCGATGCCACCAGACACCGCGAAAAGAATGCGACACCCACCCCTGTTGCAACGGCCAGGTGGGCCACATCCTAAAGCCTCTGCCTGACTAAACTGACTGTGTTTGCACACTGCTACACCATCTCTGGTCCCAAAAGCTGCCACTCACCCACTTCAAACTAGTGAAGTGGTGTCCTGCACTGCCAACCATACAAAGCCTCGTATGGTTCCATTCCAATGCTCGGGTTATAACAGTTGTTGTATGAGAACTCTACCATCGGAAGGTGGGACTCCCAGGTGCCACCCCAGTCCAAGCAAGAAGCTCTCAATGTATCCTCTAAATTCTGAATAGTCCTCTTTGACTGACCATCTGGCTGCGGGTGATATGCTGAACTCAGCCTCAACTCTGTACCAAGAGCTCTCTACAAACTGCGCCAAAACCTTGAAGTGAATCTTGGATCTCTGTCAGAAACAATAGAAATTGGGGTTCTGGGCAACGGAACAACTCGGTCCACATATAGTCTGGCAAGCTTGTCCACTGACCAAGACATCCTGACTGGAAGGAAATGCGCTGACTTGGTCAACCTATCCACAATCACCCAGATACCATCATGCCTCTGCAGAGTATGGGGCAAACCAACCACAAAGTCCATGGTGATGTCGTCCCACTTCCACTTGGGAATGGGCAACGACTGCAGCTCACCACTAGGACGCTGATACTCAGCCTTACCTGCTGACAGGTAAGGCACCGAGCAACAAACTCTGCCATCCCCCTCTTCATCCCTGGCCACTAGAAGAACCTCCTCAGGTTATGATACATCTTGGTGGAACCAGGATGAACAGCATACCTCGACCGGTGTGCCTCTGACAACAGTGCCTGGCACGCATCATAGGGAACATACAATCTGCCTCTGAACCTGACCTCACTGTCCTCGTCCAGCTCAACATCTGGCATCGAAAAAATATCTACCAACTCTGTATTTGCCTGCTGTGCCTCCAGCACCTAACGGTACACTGACGGGTGAACTGACAAACTGGTCATCACTACACGGTCTCTATACCTCCTAGGGTAGAAAACTCCCTGAGACAGGTCCTCAACCAACCTCCACTCTCTAACCATCAGCGAACTCAAGCGAACACGCTTGCTCAAAGCATCCGCCATGACGTTAGCCCTTCCTGGCTGGTAGGAGAGGGTAAGGTCATAGTCCTTCAGGTACTCTATCCATCTGCGCTGCCTCAAGTTCAAATCTTTTTGAGTGAAGATATACTACAAACTCTGATGATCTGTGAAGATCTCGAACACCTCGCCGTACAAATAGTGCCTCCACAACTTCAGAGCGAACACCACTGCTGCCAACTCTACGTCGTGGGTAGGGTAGTTCTCCTCATGCTTCTTTAGCTGCCGAGAAGCATAGGCAATGACCCCACCATGTTGCATCAGCACTGCACCCAAACCTGACCTCGAAGCATCAGTGTAGACCACAAAACCTCTGCTACCTGACGGCAAGACCAACACTGGTGCTGAAGTCAACCTCGTCTTCAACTCCTAGAAACTCCTCTCATAGTCCTTAGTCCAAACAAACTTGGCCTCAAGTTTGGTCAATCTGGTCAACGGCTCTGCAATCCGGGAAAAATCCTGGATAAACTTCCTGTAATAGCCTGCCAAACCCAGAAAGCTGTGAACCTCTGACACTGAAGTTGGCTGCTCGCAAGACAACATTGCCTCAACCTTGGAAGGGTCCACTGCTACACCAGAACCTGAGATCACGTGCCCACGAAAGTGCACCTCCGTCAGCCAAAATTTGCACTTGTTGAACTTGGCATAAAGTTGGTGACTCCGCAACGTCTCTAGCACGATCCTCAGATGCACCTCGTGCTCCTCCTCAGAAGCCGAGTAGACCAAAATGTCATCTACAAAGATGACTACAAACCTGTCCAGGTACTCATTGAACACTCTGTGCATCAAATCCTTAAAAGCTGTTGGCGCGTTCGTGAGCCCAAACGACATCACGATGAACTCAAAGTGACCATACCTTGAACGGAAAGCTGTCATGCCAATATCTGACTCTCTGATCCTCAACTGGTAGTACCCTGATCACAAGTCAATCTTTGAAAACACCTTGGCTGACTGCAACTGATCAAACAAGTCATCGATCCTAGGCAACGAATACTTGTTCTTCATTGTTACCTAGTTCAGCTGCCTATAATCGATGCACAATCTCAAGCTGCCATCCTTCTTCCACATGAACAATACTAGCGCTTCCCATGGCGAACAACTCGGACGGATGAAGCCCAACACAAGCAACTTTGGAAACTGGCGCTTCAGCTCGAGCAACTCAGCCAGAGCCATCCGGTATGGTGCCTTGGACAAAGGCATCATACCAGGCAAAAGCTCAATGGAGAACTCTACCTCCCTCTCAGGCGGCAACCCAGGTAGATCCTTCGAAAAAACATCGGAGAACTCAAAAAAACAGGTACATCAAAAACCGATGACTTGCTAGGCTCAGAAGAACAAACAGAAGCAAGATATGCTACGCAACCATCGCAGATCTGACGACGAGCTCTACAGAAAGAAATAAAAGGTCGACGGGTAGATCAGATACCTCGGAAGCTGAGAACAGGCGCTCCAGGTATCTCAAACCAAATGGTCTTCCGCTGACAATCTACCACAGTTGAGTGAGCCTCCAACCAGTCCATGCCAAGGATGACGTCAAAGTCACGAAGCTGCAATGCGTACAACCTGGCCGGCAACTGGTGTCCCTGGACCTCAACTGTGACACCCTCCAAGTAACCGAAAGAATGCATGTAATCACCGAATAGGAGATCTGCCATCACATCACACTGCCTCTCCGGCGTGTGACGAACCAACGACTCGTAAAACTCCTCAGAAACAAAACAAAGCGAAGCACCATGATCAACTAGAACCCGAGCCGCTCTACCAAAGATAGATAAAATACCTATAAATAGGTTCGACGCCTCGACCTCCTCCCTGGTGAGAGCCATCACACGACCACGCACACGCCCATGCTGTGGCACCTGTTGGGGCTGCTGCAGCTATAGTGGCTGCTGGTGCTGCTGAAACTGCTGCTGCTACTGGTGGTATGGCTGAAACTGCTGAGGCTACTGATGCTGCTGAAACTACTGAGGCTGCAAATGGTACTTCCCCTGCTACTGCTGATGGGGTGCCTGCTGCTGCTGAGGGTACTAGTACTACGTCAACTGGTGAGTGTACTGCAGTGGCTTTTGCGGCTGCTAGACTTGCCTCCTGCCTGCCCTGCTCGGTTCCCTGCTGGACCGACTGCTCTGTAAACCTCGACTGACACTCCTGCTACTTGCCCCGAACACATCCACGAGTGGTCATCTGCTTGAACCTCGAGAGCAAACCGAAACTGCCTGAACTGCTTGAGCCTGAAAAAGAAGAAGTTGCACTACCATGACTACCTGTGGGGCGCTGGTACGGTGTGGTCCTGGAGGAAGCTCCTCCCTGCTGCTGCTGCTGCTGGGGCTGCCAAGTCTCTCTCTCTAAGGCGGTGGCCTTAGCCACTGCCACTCCCAAGGTGGTACATATATGGGCGGTCAGGCCCCACCTCAAATCTGGCCTCAGTCCTACAATAAACCTTTCTGCACAAGCCTGCTCACTTCCTGCACGTGAGGAACATGCCTCAACAATCTGAAAAACCTCTAATGATACTGAGCAACCGTCAGATCACCCTGAACCAACTCATGAAACTGATCTCGCCTCTCACGTCAAGCATAATCAGGAAAATACTCGCCGTGGAAGACCTCCAAGAACTTCTGCAAAGTAACCTGATCCAAACGCTGCCTTGGGAATTGAGTCTGCATCTGAACTCTCCACCACTCATGGGCTGGCCCCTTGAGCTGATACCCTGCCAGTCTCACCTGGTCCTCCTCGGCGCACTCCATGGTCTCGAACGTACGCTCCAACTCATGCGTCCAACTCTCAGCTCTGTCTAGGTCGTAGTCGCCGTAGAACACCGGCGGGCGGAGATGTAAGAACCTCTCCAAGAGGGCGGTCCTGTCCTCAGCGACACCCGTCCTCCGCCTACCGACCCGGGTACTCCCAATGCCCGACGCCTGCTGAACTGCTGGCTGGTCTACCTACGGATTTTCCAGCTGCTGTGGTACTGCTAGGGGAGGTACCGGAGGATGACCTTGCATTGCTTCCTGCCCAAGCTGCCATGCTCCCTGGTACAAGGTCCTGAAAAACTGCTCAGCCATAGGGAACCAATCCGCATACTGTTGTGGCAGGGGCTGGTACCACTGCAGCTCCTACTCACCTGCTACTATTGCTGCCTCTGCTCTCTGAGGCTGTGCCACAGACTCCTCCGCTGACACATCCTCCTGAACCTGACCCGGCGCTGGCATATCTGACTTACCCTGCTACTCCATCAGCTATCTGGCCTAACTACGCCTGCGCGGAGCCATATCCTGCATGACACACAACCAACAAGGTTAACGATACCAACTCGGGCGGCTAGTAGTGTACTTGTACTACTGTTGGGATTTACTGTTGCAGTTTAAATCCACTACAAGTCCTGTTAGACTCTCGCTCTGATACCAACTGTAATGACCCCAAGAACCTGACCCTCGGCCCAAGCCGAGGACTCGATTTTTGCGGTCGCTACCCACTGATCCGGAGACCCATAAGGGCTATAAACACAAGTCTAACAGAATATATAAGGGAAATAAACGTCAACTGCTGAACTTGAAGCACACACGCAGAAAAAGAAAGAAGAGCGAGACCGCAGCGTATCGCTCTAGGTACAGTCCCAACACACGCACAACTAGTACAAGTAAAAAGAGGAAGGACAGAGTCCTTATGAGCATACCCCGAGGGTGACGTACAACTGAAAGGGGGAAACCACTTCTAGCTGGGGGGACGGCGACTACCACCCTGCCTACTCCGGCTGGCGTGTGCCCTGCCGTTACTGAGAAGTCTCACCTGGAAAAGGAAGGGATGAGCTTCACAACAGAAGCTCAGTAGGGACTATCAATCTCCTACTAGCTCTAACAGGTAGAAGAATATATAAATAAATAATAGCAGTTATATCTTGTACTCTACAAGGGAAAGTGCAGAAGCAAAGCTACTAACTAGCAACAGTACGGAAGGACACCACGGCCGGAAACTCCATAGAACCTGCACGACGTGACCACCACACGGCTGGAAACACAGACAGAGCGAACCCTGCCTGGACAAGAGACACTAGCTATGGAAACTGCTACCACTAGTCAACCGGTCAGGTGCGTTCACTAACGTCTTATCCTCAACCCAAGTCCAAACCTCCACGTCTCGTCAGAGTGGAGGCAGGAGCACAAAGTACACAACAGTAACCACCATAGTTTTGCCAGACTATGGTCCCACGCCTGGCCTCTCTAGGTGGCTCCGGGGACACAAAGAAAGAGGCAGTGAGAAAAAGGACTGGCTGGCCTGCACGGGTAGAACTTCGGCCGTCCTCGGTGTCCCAGACCAACCAAGAGAGCTCTACAAAAGACTCGATGCCTCTGTCCTAACAACCATTTTCCCCTCAACTCCAGAGTCCGTGACTCAAGTACGCTCGTCGCCCCGAACGCTCCCTCTAAGGCGCACGAGGACAGGGGTCCCAGGCAAACGGTAACAACCTCTCTCGCGGGACAAGCCCTCAAGTACCGAGCACCGGGCGAACGACTAGTGTAGGACTGTACTAGGAACTAGAACTGGTGCCACGGGTATAGAAAGAACCAGAAACGGTGTAGACTCCACGAGAAACAGAACTCCGCAAGAGCTTACCTGTCTCTGGTGCTGTCGTGACGCCACAGGCCATCGCGACCTTATCGCGACGCCACAGGCTGTCATGACACTGTCGCGACGCCTTAAGCTATCGTGACCATGTCCCGACGCCTTAGAGTGCTGCGATGATGTCGCGGCGGCCGAGCCGATGACGACATCATCATGACCTCTATACTGGTCGTGATCTCAGCTGAGGGGCATCTGGTATAGTCCTCCCAACGACCGCCCCAAAATCGGTACAAACCACATCAATAGGGGGAGGGGAGCACGGGAAACACTATGAAGACTTCCAATCAAGCCAAACCACCCTCAAACCCCAACAAACATGCATTACAAGGAAATCTACACTCGAGGAAACCACACTCACCACGAGCATGGACCTCACTCACCCCACAACCCTAAAACCACGGAGAACCAAGGATCATAAGGGGAGGGGAGCATGGTAGGACAAGTGGGAGACGAGGGTCCCTACCTTCAAGAGTAGAGCTGACCCGTTGGGGCCTTCACGTCTGAATGACCACCTCCTCCTCGCTCCAAGCACCACGAGCACGCCGCCTACACGAACTAGGCATCACCTCCTTGCCTAAACCACCAAGAATCTCCCGAAAAGACAAGGGGCTCGGAGGGGGAAGAAGAAGGAAGAAGAAGAAGAAGAAACGAAGGGGAAGAAGAAAGGGGGCGCCGACCTCAGTTTTGAACCGATGGGCCCTGAGACGTGATGGGTCGGCCTAGCGCGACAACCAGCATGTGGGAATCGCAACCATGTCACGACATCCATCCCCAGCGCGGCACCAAAAGGCGGTCAAACCTCGAAGACCAGGAAACCAGAACGCGACAGTCTGTCATGTCGCGTCAACGCTATACGCACCTGACACCCGAAAAAGCCGTACTAACAGAAAGGACAACGGTCAAATCGATCATAAAAGTAGTCACGGCGCCACCAGACACCGCGACAAGAACGCGAAGCCCACCCTCGTCGCGACCATGTTGCGACGGCCAGGTGCGCCACGTCCCAAAACCTGTCGCAACAAGGCCGACCATGTCGCGACCAGGGTGTCTGTCATGACCCTGAGGATAGGGCCAAGGGCCCAAGAGGGCTGGATCTTACAGTTTTACTTTACGTGACATGAGTGTGGCAAACAAAGAGATATGTCGTGCAGAGATATTGTACCACACACAATAAATGTTTGAGTATACATGAGATAACTTGGTTCTTGGAAAGGTTTGAAATCCACAGATATTTGAAAATATATATGAATATTGTGTGGAATATATTTCAGAATATATTAAAAGGATTTAATAGAAATATACTGTCTATAACCTAATCGTTATAAAGAGAGAGTTGATGTTTAGAGACAGTCTGTGAATAATGGGAGTCGATGTAAATATGAAATTGATGTTGAGATATAGCCATAATCCATGTGAAAATGTAATCCATGTTGACAAGAAGTCGATGTGAACATAATCCATGTAGAAATGTAATGAAATCGATGTTCTGCACAAAGTCGTTGTTTAACTAAAGTCGATGTTTATATGAAGTCGATGTTCAAGTGAAATCGATGTTCTAAGTGAAGTCATTGTTGTAATGAAATCGATGTTCAAATGAAATCGTTGTTGAACTGAAATCGTTGTTCAGGTGAAATCGATGTTTGAAACGAAGTCGTTGTTCAAGTAAAGTTGATGTTCCATATGAAATCGATGTTCTATCGAAATCGATGTTTGAAACGAAGTCGTTGTTCAAGTAAAGTCGATATTCCATATGAAATCGATGTTCTATCGAAATCGATGTTTAAATGAAGTCGTTGTAGAAACAATGTTGATGTAGAACCGAAATCGATGTTCTAATGTGAAGCCGATGCTTGAGTGAAATCGATGTTCTTTATGAAATTGATGTTTTAACATGGTAGTCGTTGTTTAAGTGAAATCAATGTAGCAGTAAAACAATAATCGTTCTAGCTTTTTAATAAAAGTCGATGTATACTTAGACAAATCATATGCAATGAACTTCAAATAACAGTGAGTGTATATAACTTACTGAGTTTGTTTAATTTGAGATATGTTGACAATCTTCAGAAAATGATGTTAGTCAATAATTTCCAGGGTTTTGTTAATCACCAAAAATACATATAATAAATAGCAAATTATATGGGGATGGACTGATCATCAAAATCAATTAACAATCAAGAACAAATATCCCCTGCTGAGGATTGATGAATTATTTGATCAACTATCTGGAGCTAAATATTTCTCTAAGATAGATCTCAGATTCGGCTGTCATCAATTGAGGATCAAAGGAGGAGATATACACAAGACAACCATCTGAAGCAAGTACAGGCATTCTGAATTCATTGTTATGCCTTTTGGACTAACAAATGCTCCTGCAGTTTTCATGCAGCCGATGAATAGTATTTGTCGCCGCGACCTCGATAAATTTGTGGTGGTATTCATTGATGATATATTGATCTATTCCAAAACAAAAGAAGAGCATGATGGACATTTGAGGATTGCATTACAAATTGTACGCCAAGCTGAGTAAGTGTGAATTTTGGCTAGAGGAAGTATCCTTTTTGGGGCATGTGGTAACTAAGGATGGTATTGCTGTTGATCCATCAAAGGTAGAGGCCGTATTAAAATGGGAAAGATCGACAAGCGTCAAGGAGATCAGAAGTTTTCTGGGATTAGTAGGGTATTATAGAAGATTCATAAAGGACTTTTCAAAGATCGCAATGCCATTAACCAAGCTGACCCAGAAGGAAAATCCATTTGTATGGACTGATAAGTGTGAAGAGAGCTTTAATAACTTGAAGAAGTGTCTGACTTCTACTCCTGTCCTCGCCTTACCCACTAAAGAGGGAGGATTTGAAATCTATTCAGATGCTTCTGGAATAGGCCTAGGATGTGTCCTAACGCAACAAGGAACGGTAATAGCATATGTCTCAAGACAATTGAGGACCCACGAAGTAAATTATCCCGTACATGACTTGGAATTAGCAGCCATAGTGTTCGCCTTGAAAATATGGAGACACGACATCTATGGGGAACAATTTAAAGTCTTCTCTGACCATAAGAGCCTGAAATATCTATTCCCACAAAAGGAACTCAACATAAGGCAAAGAAGGTGGTTAGAGTACCTCAAGGACTTTGACTTTTCAATTCAATATCACCCAGGAAAAGCCAATGTAGTGGCAGATGCTCTAAGTAGACAACCAGAAGCCTTGCTAGCTAATATGTTGTTGGGAGAATGGAAGTTGCTAGAACAATTTGCAAGTCTGAATTTAGACATGGGAAAGAAGGAGAAACAAGTGATGATTTCTAATATCAAAATACAGTCTGATCTACTAACTAAAATCAAAGAGAAGCAAGGAGTAGATCCCTTTCTAGTGGAAATTAAGGAGAAGCTATAGCAATGACCGAATTTCTCTCTAGCATCTGATGGGAGAATGTTATTCCAAGGCAGAACATGTGTCCCTGATCATGGGGAACTCAAGAAGAAGCTGTTAAATGAAGCTCATCATTCAAAGTACACAATTCATCCTGGATCGACAAAGATGTACCAAGACTTGAAAATGTCTTATTGGTGGCCGAATATGAAGGGGGATGTGGCCGACCATGTGGCATATTATTTAACATGCATGAAAGTCAAGGCGGAGCATTTTCGACTTGCTGGTGGATTGCTACCACTAGAAATCCCAGAATAGAAGTGGGATAGCATCAGTATGGATTTTATCATGGGACTGCCCAGGACTAGAGGTGGTATGGATACAATATGGGTAATAGTAGACCGATTGACTAAGTCAGCTCATTTCTTGCCGATTAAGAGCACATGGACAGTAGATGTGTTGGCTGCACTTTATGTCAAAGAAGTAGTTAGATTGCATGGGGTTCCATCCACCATAATATTTGATCGGGACCCTAGATTCACTTCACACTTCTAAAAGAGTTTACAGGCAGCACTGGGCATCAAGCTAAATTTTAGCACTGCCTTTCATCCCCAGACTGATGGACAAATCGAAAGAACCAATCAAATATTGGAAGACATGCTTCGTGCCCTTGTGCGTGATTTTAGGGGACGCTGGGATGACCAGTTGTATCTGATGGAGTTTGCATATAACAAAAGCTATCAGGCAAGCATCAAAATGGCACCGTTTGAGGCCTTATATGGCAGGAGTTGTAGATCACTTCTTTGTTGGGAGGAGGTTGGAGAAAACCAATGGGTTGGACCCGACTTAGTCAAAGCAACTGTCAGAAAGGTTCAGATTGTCACTTCAAAGCAAAAAAGTTATGCAGACAAAAAGGGAAGAGAGCTAGAATTCCAAGTTTGTGACCATGTTTTCTAGAAGATCTCACCTTCAAGGGGAATTCAAAGATTTGGGATCAAGGGAAAGTTGAGTCCCAGATTTATCGGACCTTTTGAAATTCTAGAAAGGGTTGGTCAAGTAGCTTACAGACTTGCACTACCTCCACAACTGGCAAACGTACACAACGTATTCCACATATTCATGTTGAAAAAATATTTGTTCAATGCCGACCATGTGATCCGCCATGAAGACTTGGAGATTCAGGAGGACCTAACCTACGAGGAGAAAGTGATCAAGCTATTGGATCGGAAACTACAACGACTCAGGAATCGTACCATACCTATGGTGAAGGTCCAATGGAGTCACGAAGGAGTTACCAATGCTACATGAGAAATGGAGGAAAGAATGAAGAAAAATCTCTTGGAATTATTTTCAGGTATAATGCTGTATCATCGTGTATAAATTTAGGGACCAAATTTTTTAAGTGGGGGAGGATGTAACGCCCCGAAAAATTAAATGATTTAAAATATAAGAAAATAGAAATAAATAAAAATGGTGAATAGAAATACAATAAAAGTCATGGTTAAACTCCCAAAGTGTGAAATCAACTATTTAAATTATATTAGGCCAAGACAACTTCATTTGGGCCCAAGAACAAAACCCAATAGCAATAAACCCCAAAATTCGTAACCATAATTATGTAGAAAATAGAGAAGGGCAAATTAGGGTTAAAACAAAGGTGATTAGCCATGGTTGGCAACTAAATTCATACCCAGCCATGTTAGGAGGTTTCCTAATGGCATTCCTACTCCAAATGGAAGGAGAATCCCTAAAACTTAGAAGGGGCAAGCCAAAACCACAACACACACTTCCTAGTCTTGTTAGGATTTGAAATAAATCCTAAACATATAAATAAACATCATAAGACTTGTTGGGAAGGCTTACCATCGAGTTGGGGTTGTGTGGAGGCGAGCTAGGGCACTAGGAAGAGAGGAGAACGGCCAAGAACCGGAGCTTCTTCCCCAACTATCTCTGCTGCGACCTGTGCATTGACATCTCTTAGATCTACTCAAAGGTAGGTGATCTCGGGCTTAATGTAAACATTGCACATACCATTGGAAAGAGCATCGAGTCTAGTTTCATTTGCATGTATTTTCCCCAATTTTT
The DNA here is from genome assembly GCA_014218235.1 of Colocasia esculenta. NCBI lineage: Eukaryota > Viridiplantae > Streptophyta > Magnoliopsida > Alismatales > Araceae > Colocasia > Colocasia esculenta. The sequence goes on from CM024758.1 coordinate 73,750,700, forward strand.
ATGGACCATGTGAGTCGTATTAAGCATTTCCAAGAGTCCCGCATGTTTAGGGTTTTTTGTGTTCTTACTATGTTTCATGCAAACCGATGTCAAATTGCATCAAACCAAAATGGTGGTTCTCTTCCACTTGATGTCTTCGACACTTTTCATGATCAGAGTTTTGTCTAAAGATCGCTAGATTTCAAGTTTTAATTCTATCATGAAGGATTGTAGCATTTTTCTGTGTTTTCGGGTAAGATCCAAGAACGCGACGACACCAGACGTCGCGTTTCTTGTTGCATGAACGCGACGTACATGTACGTCATGATTCTGATAAAGGCGACAGACCGTTCCGTCACATTTTTATGTCTAACCAGTCAACCCTAATGCATGAAATTGTGCGATGCATGGGTTTTAACACCCTTCTTGAACGCGACAACATGTGCCATCGCGATTTACTCGTTTTCTCGCCCAAACATTTTTGCTTGTTTTCATATTCGGAGTTTGAAGTCAACTCTGGAACGTGATGGGTATAACTGTCGTGATTCAAAGTCGTCACGACATATCGTCTTGTCGCGTTATGAACGCTATAGACAGGACCATCGTGTTCTGATTTAACAATCGATCTGACAATCGATTCTTGACCGAAAAGGCGATGCTTTGACCTGTCGTGAATGCGATAGGTAGGCCCGTCGCAATTTAGAAATTTTACATAGAGTCTTGTTTTGACTGTATACGGCCCTTTGAAGTGCGACAACTGTGTCTGTCGCGATTTAAAGGCCAACTCGAGACTATTTTAATGAGATGTTCAGTCATCCATATGCATGCCCTATTGTCATATCATGTCATATAGTTGTGCAATGGCCTAAAAGTGATCAACCTACATGAAAACCATAAGAATATGAACTTCTATTCTAAGTGCTAATGATTGATTGATTTCATCTACCATGTGATCATGTGATTGATATATATTATGTCCATACTCTGTCTTGTCCATAAATGAAAAGTGATTATATGCTAAAAGTACAACAACCATTTGATAGATTGAATTGCATACATGTCATGCTTGATTGTTATAATCTTTCCGTCTTGTTTTTAACTAGTGGATTGTGAATTGAGAAACGCTCTACACGTCACATTGCACATATAGGCAGCCCTTTCTTGGGGGATTGGAAACTCACAACTGGTCATTCCATATCGGCAGTCTAGTGACCTTTATCTTAAGACCTCCGTAAATCTCTGCACTCCATGGATTCCCTCATGGACACCGAGTTGGTTGTACCAGTCAAGTACCCAGAAGATAGATTGCACTTCTATTCTTATTGTAACACCCCAAAATTTTATTTATTGGAAATTTACAAAAATGTGAAGATTTTGATTGCTAAACATAACCACTTTCATGAGATGTAATTAACTTTAATTTAGGATTAATTTGTATTAATAAATGTTATTCCAGTGTCGTACTCAGAGGTGCGCACTCTGACAGGACGACACAGGAATTTTGTAATGAAATTGAAATCCGAAAACACCATAATTTCTAGAAAAATGTGTTGATACTAGAAATGTAAATATCCGGAATTATTGACGCACGGATTTCAAGATTAAGTCGACGTAATGATTTTTAGGACAATTTTTGTTGGGTGAAAAATAAATTCTAAAAATTAAACTAAAATTACCATAATTTGTAAAACGTTTTAATTAGCTTATGGTTGAAATTTCAACTTGAATGGACACCATTTGGGTATAAAAGTTTAGGGTCAAATGGACCAGCTGATTTATAACCCATTTACGTAACCCATTTCTTTCAATAAACTTTGCTTACGTATTATGGACTACGTAAGATCATTTCACTTGGGTTGGAAGGGCTACACATTTTACCATACGTGTAAGCCATGGGAATCATGCATGGTAAACGTGGCTTGGTGGTGGTAAAAGGGTTTTTATGGCTCCACATGTTTGGCTACATGCCAAACATGCATGGAACCTGAGAGTTTATATAAACTCTCCCTTCACCCTTCGTGTGAGCTTTTCCCACCACTTGCCCAGTCTTGCTGCTGCTGCTGCTTGGCCATAGCTGCTGCTGCTGTGTTCCTGTGGCTGCTGAGCTGCTCCAACTTAAGCTGCTGCTGCTACTTCATCCTTTACACCTGCCATGGCTGCCACAACAAGTCTTTTTCTTCCTGCTACTGTTAGTTCCTTCGTTGGAGAGGAGAGGAGAAGGACCTTTGTCTTTCTTAAGTCAGGTAGGACTCTTTCTTCTTGTCTCCTTCCCTTACTAAGAACTTCAAGTTTAAGTGTGTATTACATTCACACTAAGACTTGGATTCTTAAATGTCCTTTGAAGTGTTATTCTTATCCTTTGTAATCATGTGTAGCTAGTGCTCATGTTATGTCCAAGCCTACGTGTGAAAATCTTCTTATTAGATGTAAGGAATTGTTGTTTGGAAGAGTTGTATTCCCAGTTATCATCTTGTCATAAGTTTCATGCCATTGTGTTGTGAAGAATGTACTTCCATTGTCTACTATTTTCTTCCTATAAAGTGGTGTTTAGAAGTGTAAACCAGACCCATTAGGTGTTGTTAACCATGCTTAGAATCGTAGGAACACTTAGATGAGTATTCTGAGATGTTGCACAACCATTTCTGGAAGTTTAGACTGCACCTATCAACAGTTAGAACCCACTTGTCGATAGGGTTCATGCTTCAAGAACCTAGATAATGCTGAACATTAGTAGCTGTCGATAGACAGTCTTCACCTGTCGATAGATGGCCTCATCTGTCGACAACCATCTTTGGCCTGTTGACAGGCAGTGGCCAGATTCCAGAAACTTGGTTCTGGAAGGCAGTGGCTGTCGACAACCACTCTCTGGATGTCAACATACATTGTCCTTCCATGTTTTCCAGCACCAGTTCTTGTCCAATCCTCAGGTGACTCACCATACTATTAACCCTATAAGTTGTTTCTCTCATTTTCTTGGATTCCAACTACTGTATTACTAAGAAGGATTACTCAAATGTCATTCACATTCCATTATAGATTGTTCATGAATACCCCAAGTATACTTGCTTCCTACATAGCTACAATCTTCTGATGTCATTAGCTTCGATTTCCAATCCTTTATTACAAGTGAGATCTTGAGTACATGTGTATCCCCATTTGAATCTTTTACAGAAATGAATTGTGATGACAATTATTGGGTCTTTGGACTCAAATGAGATATATGCCAGTGCAAGTGGGGCTGGTCGAGTCCTGGGAGTAGCACCCGAATTTATTTAGTGGTCGTACGGAACAATAAAGGATCTGTGGATGTTGGCATTGTATCAATACTAGCTTGATTAGTCATCATGTTGTTTTTATCATGAGTTGGATATATATTTGAACAGAACGTGGTTGTTATTCTGAATTCTTGACCATGTAATCTTAATTCAGTATTCCTGTTTCACAATTGCTATCTATTTGACATGGTCATCCAGTCGTCTTTGATATCCAGCATTGCTAACAGTTCAATTTCTTATTATTTCCTTGGTTATCTTAATTCTTTTTGATTAGAAAATTGAATCCTACTGGGCTAGTTAGCTCATCAAATCCTACTTTTTCAGGTGATCAAGATAAGCGTAATGCTTAAGGGGGGGTGTGCTGAGCAGAACAACCAGTCCTTAGAAATCCAACATCTTTACTTTCCTTTAGTACTGTAGGAATAGAATTTAATTATGTTTTCTTTTTCTTACTCCTCTTATGGATAGTAATGAGGAGTAATATGTAATTAAGCTTCCACTATGACAATGTTAGATGAATAAAACATAAGTTCTATTTCTTGAGCCTGTTTTACTATCATTTTTCGGTAAATAGACACTTATTAGGACGTGACAGATAATTGGTATTAGAGCCTTAGGTTCCGTAAACCTAGGGAAAGACCATGAGTTGGGGTAGAAACTTGGGATTAATTATGGAGGTAATAGTGATTTTGTAAATGTGTATGTACTTAATTTGTTATTTGCTACAGAATGGACATGAATGCTCAAGAACGACTAGTGTCAGCAAGATGTAGAGTGCATTTGTGGAGGGAAATCCCTATGCTTCTTTGGAGACCATGACCCAGATAATGTGCAATCTAGATAGTTTGAAGTTAGGATAGGACATGCTACTCCATCAGGTTGAAGGGTACTGAGAGGTACTTTCTGAAGCAGCAATGGAGCTGTATCATGGGCCTGGGGGTGATCAGCAGCCGTCTGTGGAGTCTGCTACCCAAACTTGAAGCAAGCTAGGAAATTTAGGAACTTACTTTTGTAACCTCTCATTTTGTTAATGGTGGTTGTATATATAACTCTGATGTAAATGTGTAGTGAGAGGTTAAAGGTGGTGATAATGTTGTAATTATTTCTCGGCTTATTAGGGATGTTGTAAATATTTTTCGGCTTATTAGAACAAGAATGTTGATGGTAATGTAAATATTTTGGTTGGTTAATGAAAAGTTGTATGTTGTGTGAAACTAAAAATTTGTATGTGATGAATGTGAGCATGATTTGGGTGATGATATTAATGTATGAATTGTTGGATGTCTCAGATAATTTCTTAAATTAATCATGGTTGGAAGTGATGCAAATTAGAAGAAAATGGAGAGCTCAATGCATGACCTGACACGAGTGATGAGGACAGTGGCTAAGAATAACACCCACAATGGAACAAATTTGTTTAAGGATTGTCAAAGTCTAGATCCTCCAAGATTTGCTGGTAGCCCGGATCCGGATGAGGGAAAAAATTGGTTAAAGGATATTGAGAGAATTTTTAAGGTGATTTGATGTGTAGAAGAGGATAAGATACGTCTAGCAACGTTTCAATTGGATCGTGATGCCCGAGCGTGGTGGGAAATGGTGGAATCTACTCTGGAGGACCCAAATCAGGTTGGTTGGGAGGAATTTATGGAATTGTTCAATGATCAGTATTATTCTGAGGTGGTTCAGGAGAGGAAAGCTAACGAGTTTGCTAGTTTAAAGCAACTCAAAATGACGGTGTCGGAGTACGAGGCACAATTTTCTCGACTATCTAAGTATGCTCCTCATCTAATAGCCACAGAGAAGCTGAAGGCAAAAAGATTTATGAACGGTCTGCGTCCAAACTTCATTACACAGCTAATGCCTCATTTAATTACCACATATTCTGAAATGGTTAAAAGTGCCTTGGCGTTAGAAGCTGCCAATGATACTGTGGAAAAGATTAGAGGGAAGTCCGGTGAAAGTTCTTCTGACCGTAAAAGGAAGTTTGACTCGGGGAATGCCCCTAAAGTACAACAATCCACCAAGAAAGCAGGGAAAGCTCCAGTTGTGAATAAGGACGTTTGTCGGCATTGCCACATCAGTGGACATAAGACTGAGAATTGTTGGCATAGGTTGGGTGCTTGCCTTCGATGTGGAAGCAATCAACATCAGATTCTAGATTGTCCTATGATAAAGAATGCACCAGGAACCCAGAATCCCCGAACCAAACAAGGACGTCTACAAGCTATTCAGGAAGTGGAACCTGAATCTCTGCAAGAGGGCGAACTTATTGAAGGTTTACTTTTAGTAAACTCAAAACCCGCATATGTTTTATTTGATTCAGGAGCTACACATTCTTTTATCAGTTATGAGTTTTCTAGATCCTTAGAAATACAATCAGTTCCACTACCTATACAGTTAGAGGTAGCAACTCCTCTTAGCGAGGGTAGGAGACTTAAAGAATATTACCCTACTAGTCAAATTCTGGTTAAAGAACATAATTTTTCGGGTGATTTGATATGCCTTGAGATGTGGGATTATGATGTAATCCTTGGGGCAGATTGGTTGTCTAAACATCGTATCAATTTGGATTGTCATTTAAAGCACGTAACCTTTCTGGGTAAGGAGGTTTACTCTATGACTTTTGATAAACCCCATGCAAAACAAATACCCATAATCTCGGCAGTTAAAGCATGCAAGTTGGTACAAAAAGGGTGTCAAGGATATTTGGCTTTTGTGACATTAATAAATCAGAATACTACAGGGTTGAAGGATATTCTAGTAGTAAAAGAATTTCTTGATGTATTTCCTGAAGAAATATCTGGTTTACCACTTAGTAGAGAAGTAAATTTCTCAATTGAATTGGTTCTAGAAGCCACACCAATTTCAAGAACGCCTTATCAAATGTCAATGGAAGAGTTGAAAGAATTAAAAAGGCAATTGATGGAACTAATGGAGAAAAGATTCATTAGACCCAGTACATCTCCCTAGGGTCCTCTAGTACTATTTGTTAAGAAGAAGGATGGGTCTATGCGGCTATGCATAGACTATAGACAATTGAACCACTTAACAATTAAGAATAAATACCCACTTCCTAGAATTGATGATCTATTTGATCAGTTGTCTGGAGTCTAATATTTTTCAAAGATTGATCTTAGATCGGGTATCATCAATTGAGAATTCAAGAAGAGGATATTCACAAGATAGCTTTTCGAAGTAGATATGGACATTATGAGTTTGTTGTGATGCCGTTTGGATTAACCAATGCACCTGCTGCTTTTATGCATTTGATGAATGATGTATTCAGATCATATCTGGATCAGTTTGTGGTTGTATTCATTGATGATATATTGACTTACTCTAAAAGTGTGGAGGATCATGAAACACATTTACGGGTTACTTTATAATTGTTGCGAGATCATAAGTTATATGCAAAATTTAGTAAATGTGAATTCTAGTTGAAACAAGTGACATTCTTAGGACATGTCATTTCTAGAGAGGGACTGTCAGTAGATTCCTCTAAAGTTGAAGCTATTTAGAAGTGGGAACAACATAAGAACATTACTCAAATTATAAGTTTTCTGGGTATGGCTAGCTATTACCGGCAGTTTGTTAAAGATTTTTCCAGGATTGCTTCACCTCTTACACAATTAACTCAGAAGGGAGCTACATTTGAATGGAATGAGAGTTGTGAGAAAGCATTTCAGAGATTGAAGGAATGTTTATCATCCACACCAGTTTTAGCCTTACCAATAGAAGGAAAAACGTTTGAAGTTTACACTGATGCATCAAATATTAGTCTAGGATGTGTATTGATGCAAGAATGAAAAGTTATTGTCTATGCATCTAGACAATTAAAGAATCACGAGAAAAACTATCCAGTACATGATTTGGAATTAGCAGTGGTAGTTTTTGCTCTTAAGCTCTAGAAACACTACTTGTATGATAATTAATTCATAGTGTACTCCATTCATAAAAGTTTAAAGTATCTATTTTCACAAAAGGAACTGAACATAAGACAAAGAAGATGGATGGAATATATCAAGGATTATGATTTTAAGATTGAGTATCCTGGAAAAGGCAATACTGTAGTTGATGCTTTTAGTAGGAATTCCATGATTAAATTATTTCAATCACAAGTCAAGGAATGGAAATTGTTGGAAGAATTTTCTACATTGAGTCTGAAAGCTGAACCACAAGAAGATAAGGTTATGATTAATAACCTAAAAGTGCAATCTGAACTGTTGAAACAAATTGGTGAACAACAAGACAATGATCCCTTATTGATAGAAATCAGAGAAAGACTGAATTCCAGCCCTAATTTTAATGAAGATGCACATGGAAATCTTCGGTTTTGGAACAGATTGTGCATACCAGGTAATTCAGAAATCAAGAAGCAAATATTAGAAGAAGCTCATCGGACACATTATACTATCCATCCGGGAACCATCAAGATGTACCAAGATTTAAAGAAAAATTTCTGGTGGTGTAATATGAAGAAAGACATTGTGGATTTCATAGCGAGATGTTTAACATGTCAGAAAATCAAGGTGGAACACCAGAAACCCAGAAGAAAATTAAAACCCCTTGAGGTACCAGAATGGAAATGGGATAGTATTGGTATGGATTTTATTGTGGGATTACCCAGAACACGTAGTGGATACGACGCAATATGGGTAATAATTGATCGACTCACAAAATCAGCTCATTTCTTAGCTATCAAGACGAAGTGGTCTGTCAATATATTAGCAGCTTTGTACTTGAAGGAAATTGTTCGATTGCATGTAATTCCAAAAGATATCATTTCTGACAGAGATGAAAGATTCACTTCACATTTTTGGAGAGAACTACAAGATGCATTGAGAACTAAACTGAAGTTTAGTACTACATTTCATCCTCAAACCGATGGACAAATGGAACGGGTAAACCAAATTATTGAGGATATGTGTCGTGCCTGCGTTCTAGAATTTGGAAATGACTGGAGTAACCATTTAGCAATTATGGAATTTGCTTATAACAACAGCTATCAGTCTACAATTCAAATGACACCATTTGAAGCTTTATATGGCCGACAGTGCAGATCTATATTGTGTTGGATTGAATTGAAGGAATTACACATTTTGAACTCGAAATGATCCAAGAAATGACAAAAATTATAAAGTTAGTGCAAGATCGAATGAAAGCTGCTCAAGATTGACAGAAAAGTTATGCTGAACGATGATGAAGAGAGCTGGAATTTCAGCAAGGAGATCATGTATTTCTTAAAGTGTCACCTCGAAGAGGAATCAAGAGATTTGGAATTAAAGTAAAGTTGAGTCCAAGATATATTGGACCATTTTAAATATTACGAAGAGTTGGGGAAATGACGTATCAACTAGCACTTCCACCTCAATTATCCAGTATACATGACATCTTCCATGTGTCAATGTTACAGAAATATGTCTATAATCGAGAACATGTTATTGAATATCAGAATCTGGATGTACAAAAAAACCTGGCATATGAAGAAAAACTTGTGCAAATCCTCGACCGCAAGATCAAGCAACTCCGGAACAAGGAAGTTCCATTACTAAAGATTCAATGGAATAAATGAGGACAGGAAGAAGCAACGTGGGAATTCGAAGATGCCATCAAAACCAAGTAATGTGTGTCCTTCTTTATGGTTGTTCGGACTATGTGTCATGACAATTAATGTGTAAAAGTGTGAAAAGTGTATACATGTGCAATGTGATCATGTGATAGTGATATGTTAATGTGATACCATGTGAAAAGATATGAAACCATGTGAATGTGTTTTATTTATGTTAAAACAACAAGTAAAAGATGTGATTATGTGATATAAAAGCATGTGAGAAATGTTAGACATCATGCTAGGTGTATTAGTAACTATGTGCTAAATTCCATGATCTATTTGTTTGAAATATGAATGATATGAATTGAAATTGACATATGAATCCAGTTAAATACCATGTGTAGAAAGCATGTTATAGGTTATTCATGTGTATTTGCTTATTTAACATGAATCATGTGCCATACTTCTCTTGTTGTTTAAAAGATTAGCATGTATGTCATATGTGTAAGGATGTGCCAATGGGTTGCTTGTTGGGTCTTTTTGGAAGATTCATACATGCTTTAATATACAGGTGAGACAGGTGTCCCCGTGCTAGAGGAAGACATAGTGAGAAGCGACTCCGAGCGAGAGGAGTAGCTGCACTTGTGGAGATTTTCTGCTTAGACTACACTTTCTTTCATTAGTATGTTAACAATGACATTATGTGTAGCAACCCGGAAAATTTAATACTTAAAAATTCGAAATAATAATTTCTTTAAATTGAAATAATAGAAACATACGTACCACTATCGTATGTGTAAGAATACATCGGAAAATTCCTTAAAAATTATAAATCAATCCCAGACATTATTCCTAAGTGTTCTACTAAGAAATTCAAGCAACAAGAAATTCGATTGGCCAAATGTACATCACAATGTGACTAATTATCCAAATTAGGGAACTAAGTCGAAAAATCGTTAACACGGAAAGATAACGCGCCCATAAATTAAACGAACATGTTGGAGAGACATCCAACATCATGAAATGATTACCCATTATCGGAATTGGACCAATGGACCTCTCATGGCCCATGAATAAATTCAAGTAAAGAAATGCAATAAAAATCTATAACTTTATTATTCACCAATTAAAAAGGGAAATCCCATAAGATAAATTCCAATAAATAATGGGTTTTGTTAAATGGACCATATAAAATATATTGGGGCAAAATAGGGATTTTTAAAAGAGGAATAATAGGAAAATATCATAAATTCATTACTTAAATATTACCTAAATAGAAAAAGGGGTATTAAAGCATTAAAATAAGTCGTTTGAGATGGAATTGGATTCCTAAACCTACCCTAATAAGTTGGCCACGAATTTAACTCCCATCCTAACCCAAATAGGAAGTGGAAAGCTTGGAAGGAGGTTAAGAAATAGGAAATTCGGAATTTAATGGGGGTTAGAGTCCTATTAGGAAATAACAACCCAACAAGCATAAATACTCTCCTAAATCCCCCATGGCCGACCCTAGCTCATTGCCAAGGGTTGCTAGACCAGGAGGTGAGGCCAAGGAGGAGGAGATCTCGTGGGGAGAAGAATCTCGCAAGCTCTCCCTCTCGTTCTTCAAGTTCTAGCCCTAGAAGAGGAAATCGAGTCAAGGTAGGCATTCTCACGAGCCAAATCAATGAAATTTCGACTGTGGGTTGTTCCAAGCATCAGGAACAAAACCCCTTTTGTTTCATAATTTTTTGTTCACGCAATCTTTTGTTCTTAATTTTCAAAGTTCTGTGAACTTCATGACCCTGAACCCTCTTCTAAATTCTTGATCTCCTTGTACACTCAACCCCATGCCATGAAATTTTTATTGGAGATACTGATGATAGTTAGGCTTATTTTTCCCCTAAAAGCCCTAATTTTCATCCATCCTATCTTGCGAATTAAATTGTTGATCTTAACTATGTACTGTTTCATGTTCATCATGAATACCTATGAGAAAAGCATGTCTAAACCCTAGTTGTTTTCAAATTCCTAATTACTGTAAGTACCCATGTATCTCTAGGTCAATTCGCAACTAGTTTCTTGATTTTTCATTGACTATACAATTAGTTATGATTTTCTGAATCACCCTATGTCAAAATATGTTAAGTTGGCACGCAATCCCATGCCAGTCCTTTACCCGCTCAAACTCAGGTGAAGTACCTGAGAACGTGATGGCCTGATAGGCTGCATTCTCAGGGCTATCGCGACAACACCTCCTGTCGCGTTCTGAACGTGACAGGGGCTGTCGTCGCGTTCTGGTCGCTTGAGCAGACTGGTCTGTCGCGATCCTCAGACGACCCTGTCGCGTTCCACTTTGACCCCGTTGTGACCCTCATATGGGTATGTCGCTGTCACGTCCCGTCATTTAATATAACTATAAATGCCGGAACGTGAGGAATCAAGAGTGAACTTTGAACTAATTGAGCAGCAAATTGCTCGAAAGCTCTATTAAATAAAAATTTGACAATTGTCATTCTATGAATATTACAACATTTCCAATTTACAATCTCAAAAGTAAAATGCCATCAAGGATGGTCTCTCCACACACATATCCCGAAGTTCCCTCCTTCAAGAACTGTAGATACCTGAAAAATAGGATTTGGTGAGCTAACTAGCCCAGTAGGATTCAAATTCTCAAATCAAAGTATTAAACTGTATGATGATCAAGGAAAATGCTTAAGTGATATCATAGATGGACCAACATGCATCTGAACATGATAGTGAATGTGGAACAATAGAATTGATACACAGAGTATACTCAGGAATTCACATTGAAACTCAAGTTCTAGTTCATGTGAACACAATAAAAGACTTGACTGATATCAAAGATGAACAACACGTATCTCATCATCTGGCTCATATATATATTCTCACAGGATAGGTATCATGATGACTATAATCAAACAGGTATTGATGCAATGCCAGACATCCCGGTGTCCTCATTGCCCCAAGAAAAGGATAGAACATGCATCAAAGAGACAATACTAGATCTCAGAACAGTAGCTTGATACAGTGACAATAAAACTCAGGTCATGCTCAGGTATATAACTCAAGTATTGGTTCATATATCAGTTCACAAAGTATAGGAAGTATGATGACTATAATCAGGAAGTAGTGATGCAATGCCAAACATCCCGGTGTCCTTATCACTCCCGTACGGCCCGTAATGAATTCGGGTGCTCCTCCCAGGACTGAACCAGCCCTATTTGCACAGGCATATCAGTCAGGTGGGGTCCAAGGACCCAATAAATGTCATCATCATAAGTTAATCATATCTCACATGGTGTTCAAGCATAAGAACTCTCAGAATATCAAGTTATATGAACTTAGTTACCGAATACAGAAGAATGGACTCAATGGAGTACCAATCGTAGTTGACAATTTCAAGGATAATTCAAGGGTGAGTAAGGTATCTCAAGTGGGTATTCTTTACAGTATAATGACAGTAGATACCAAAAAAATTAAGGGGATAACTTGGTAGGCTATTAGGATGAAGTTTAAGCAAGAGTTCTATCATGAAAAGTTGCTGAAATACAAGGCAGGGCAGGTGCTGTCGACAGCCAGGAAGGGGCTGTCGACAGATGGCTACAGACAGAGCTCAGGTTTGCTGGCTCTGTGTGTATCTGTCGACAGCAACAAGGGGATCTGTTGACAGATTCACACAGTCCAGAAACCTGGAGTTCTGGAAGACATGCGCCTGTCGACAGCTTTGGGCTGGCTGTCGACAGGTGGCTGCAGAACTTCAGAAATGATTTGTAAATCTGATCTAAACATCCTAATTATAGAACCTATAAACCAAGACATGTTTTATAACAAATGGAAGAGTCTAATTGGAGTTCTCACAGTGGTTTATAAACTGAACAACGGGGTGAAACAAGAAGTTTGCAATTCAAACTTGTCTAGCTAGAAACTAAACATAGTATAGTGTTGGAAGTGTGGTCTTGATAGTAATGGTTTATTGGAAGATTCCTACAAGATAAATACTAAAACTCAAAGTGTTTCATGGATTTAAATCAAGGTATGAAGTACCAAACATCTGAACGGAAGTTAGTCACAAATTCTAATGGTATTGTGACTTCTATCAAACTTCTATAACATATACAAGGATGAAGGGTGGAAGAAGAAGAAGAAGAAGAGATGATCTGGAAGTAAAACAAGATCTTCTCCTCCCCAATGTGAGAATGTTTATCAAACTGGAGAAAAAAGTAGGATTACAAATATATCAACTTGGCTACTCAACATGAGTTATTTATCATGTGTGGAGAACATGATTACGGAAAAGGAGATGAATCCTACACTTATACATGGATTTCTTAACATGAAAGAAGTATAAGAACAAGAAGAAAGAGGATCATTAAGAAGGAGTCCTATCAATGCATAAGAACTCAATGGTAACAAGGTAATCAAACAAGCTTACTGAATCCCGTGCCATATGGGATCAAGACTGATGCTTTAATTTCAAGGCTTAGAAAAGAAGGAGATTTACAAGTTGATGGTCACAAGAATGAATTCTACTAATATCTACATAAGTTCAACCAAAGGAATTTCCCCAATTCACATAACAAGACATGTTCGGAAGAGATGAACTCATCACTCTTAAGAGGTTTCCAAGGTTGGAAAACAAGTATATATGTGGACATGAACTTTTAGCAAAGGCAAGATACAAAGATTGAGAAGAGAATAGAGAATAGAATCCTACCTTTCTTAAACGATGAATTCGCTAATATCCTTGATGAGAAAACCCACACTCAGCTAGAGAAGTATTTTCCCTCCTTAAGGTTATTGGCGTGCTTGCAATGTTTACACCAAATGAAGCAACTGCAGTGACCGAAAGAGCAGAAGAAAGAGTAGTTGCAGTGGCTATAAAGCTAGAAACGCCAGTAGTTCCTCCAGCAGCACCTCTATCCACAGATTCGTAGCTCCTCCACTACTCTCTTCTAGCAGCAAGAAGAGGAAGACAAGAGCATAGATAGGAACAATGGCTGGAGAAGAGTGTGTGCGATGGAAGGGCAGTGGCTTTTATAGCCCTCAACACCTTCTTATGCAGAGACACGTTGGTTGCCCATGTGTCATGGTAAGAATCCTTTGATTCTTACCTTAACACGTATCACATGCAACTTACCCTTTGGTTACACATAAGTAACCGCAATGATGGCCTATCCCTGATGTAATGGCTCTTTAGGAGCCATACACGCACCCCACTGGAATTTTCCAAAATTCCATCCCGTAATTAAGCCATAATTCAACTGGCCCAATAAGCTTTGTGCAAATGTATTCAAACGACGTCCGTTTGTCCTAAAATTTTAACCATAGGCTAATGCAATTGTTTTGCAAATTATGATGATTTTAGTTTAATTTTTAGAATTTATTTACACTAGGTGAAAAATCACCCGAAAAATGGTCGCGTCGACTGTACCTTGAAATCCATACGTCGAAAAATTCAGATAATTACAGATTTGATTTCTCCACATTTTTTTGGAAATTATGATGTCCTCGGATTTTTATTTCGTGTCGTTTTCCGGTATCGCCCTGTGGAGGCACGCACTTCGAGGTACGATATTGGGATAACGTTCATTACCACTAATTAAGTCTATCATCTAATTATTACAATTTAATAACAACCCTAAGGTATTTTAACCAAATTATTTCTATTTTCTTAACATTTTAAATTTCTGGGGCGTTACAATCGCGATCTGGGCTTTTTGCATGAAACCCCCTATTTCTGGAATTCTTGCCTTTCTACAAGGCTTGTACACTTTGTTAACTATCTTAAACTCATTAAATAAAATTGTTAATCATGGACATGTAATTAGTTAAATTAAAAAGTCATCCACGTGATTATTTCATCTCCATGATTCTCTTACACTTGCACTCACTTGAACCATCCAATATGGCTTAACTTGGCATGAAAATTGTCACATAATACATCTAGCAATTGATTTCAATTATATATTTAATTCCCTATTTTAATTGAACTTGTCTATGATTCTGCGATGTTTTGGGAATACCGTTATCGACGCTCCACTATTATAGAATTCCTCTAGAACGTCGAGCACTTGTTTCTATATACACTTTCTCTTGACTTGGATGAACTCTCCGTCGGATACTCCTTCTGCCAGACTAGTGAGTCTTTGTTCAAAGCCTCCGTAAGTCTCCTCTGTCCATGGATTCCCACATGGTCGACGAGCTGGTTGTACCTTAACACCTATGACACCTCTAGGGATCAGCAAGATCTAAACGACCTTAGATTGTTCTCTATCTTATCCTGAATCACGCCGGACCTCTGGACCTGTGCGTAACATGGCCAGTGGAAGGGTAGTGAGTTCCACCTGACTGCCAACACCATACGTGCGTGTTGTGCAACTGTTACTATCGCTCGTTACTCAACATTTCATGTGCAATTACCATAAGATCTCATCTATTCACGTTCACTATACTATCTCATCTCTCTCGTCTATTCATCTAGTACTCTCTGGTACCCTTTGAGCTGTGTGGCTCCTACTATTTTCTACTGCTCATGACTGTCTAGCGCTAAAATGGGTCTTGTGACTCTACTGACTTGAATGCATATTGCTGAGGGCACGAAAGAGTGTCTGAGGGGCTCCAATCTACTCCTGGGGGGGAGAGCACCCGAAAATACCTGCAGGGGCTATTGACGGTGTCTGCATTTGCACCGGTCCTGACTGACTGTTCTGAATTAGCTAGACATCTGATTATTACACTGTTACTATTAGTATGTTAGTTCAGACTTACTGCACTGTTACTGTACTGCCACTGACTGTTACTGAATTGCTACTGTCCTGTTATTGAACGACTACTGTCGTACTCTCTACTTGCTCTACTTGATACTTGCTATCTTGAGTTATTGTGTTCTATCCTTACTTGGTCGTATTCAAAGTACTATATTTCTCTCGGCTACTTACGGATAACCAAGTGCCATTACTATTTCGATTGACGAAAGTTAATCAAAAGTGCTATACTATCTCGATCGATGAAAATCAATCAAAGTGCAATTTACTCTTTACATGACCATCAATATCTCTTTCCGTGCTATACATGTCGCTTGCTATTTCTTGACAATGAGTTACTTGCTCATGTTGTTATCGTTTCTATCGTGACTTGACTTTAGTCATCGTGTTACACTTGATTCACCTGCTATTCGAACCATGTTACTTGTGCTATTACTTTCTCGACTTTACATGACTCTCTCTATCATTAGTTACTCTGCCATTTAAAGCATTAATCATTTAAAGTCTGCTTGACTATTGAGATTTAAGTCCTACTAGGTGTTATCGCTCACCCTTCGTTATTTGTTATTGTGTCTTAGGTAAGTCAGACAATGACGTTACACACACCAATGGGACAGGACCTGAGTGATGAGCGACCTGGAGTCAGTTCATGAAGTTGCCCTAGCACTATGGAGTCTAATAGTTATTACTTTAGATTTCTTTTCAATGTAATGATGTCATTGAGCCCTATGTATTGGCTCTGAATTAGTGGTTGTAATAGTCTTAGTGATTTTATAATGAAATCAAGAGTTTATTCCAATTATTTTCATTAGATGCTCTGATGTTTGCGTCTGTATGCGCAGTTTACGTTACCATACTCGTTGCTCACGTTTCCCTTCGATTTATTCGCTGCTAAATTAGAGGGCGTGACATTATGTTATGGACTTGAATAATTGTGGACATTGAGCTTATTTTCATTGCTACTATATAGACTGGGAATTTGTGAATGATGATGGAATAAGAATGTCTTTTAATTCCACTGTACTTCCTTTTGTTATTTATGTACATCTCTACCTACTTGTTATGTTGGGTACATGTCCCACTGTGGTGGCTCCCTTATATCAATGTGGATTGGTATAATCGTACTGGTAAAAGAGGGTCGTTACAGGGAGTGACACCGAATCCAGAGTCTAATAACCCTACCCTACATAAACTCTCCTATGGCCACTTCGGCCAACTTCATACATCTCTTTCTCTTGTTAGGCATGAGAAACAACCTCCGGGAACAAGAAGGAAGAACCTGAAGATGGGAATTCGTGAAGTCATCATCATCGCACCCCTACTTCGATTGCTAGGAAGCAAGATCTAGGAAAATGGTCAAAGGTAGGCATTTTTTGGAACAAACTTAATCAAATTCACACCATCCAAAGCTCCAAATTCCTAATAGTATGGATCTTTTCCCATGAACCTTGCAATTGTGGCTTTACACTTTTTTATCACAATCAGTCGACCTAACTTTAGACTTTGGTCGACCAATAATTTCTGTTTTCTTTGGATTGCATGGAGTCTTTAAAGAGTACAAGGTGTTTTCTAATTATTGTACTGTATCCAAAATTTTTACCACAACTCTCTTATTTAATGCTCTCTAGAGCGTTTTAATCATGACTAGGTCTTAGAACCCCGCCGCATAAATTTTGAAACCATTGTGGCCCATATTTAATTTTCTACAAGTCAAAAGTTTTTTCTTGCAAGTCAACTCTCCTTTATTCAATAGGATCATTTTTCGACACCTAATCCCCACGTGTCGACACCCTTTTCATTGTTATTGCCCCTGTAACACCCCAAAATTTTTATTTATTTGAAATTAGAAAAATGTGAAGATTTTGATTATTAAACATAATACTATCATGTGATGTAATTAATTTTAATTTAAGATTAATTTGTACTAATAAATGTTAGTCCAGTATCATACTCAGAGGTACGCACTCTGACAAGGCGACACCGGAATTTTGTAACAAAATTGAAATCCGAGAACACCATAATTTACAAAAAAAATGTGCTGATATCAGAAATATAAATATTTGGAATTGTTGACGTGCGGATTTCAAGATTAAGCTGACACAATGATTTTTTGGGTAATTTTTGCTGGGTGAAAATTAAATTCTAAAAATTAAACTAAAATCACCATAATTTGTAAAACCTTCCTATTAGCTTATGGTTGAAATTTCAACTTGAATGGACACCATTTGGACATAAAAGCATAAGGACAAAAGGACCAGCTGAATTATTTCTTATTTACGGTAAATTTTTTTTAATTTTTTTGCTTACGTAGCCTTGGCTATGTAAGCTTATTACCACCTGGGTTAAGATGCCTACACGTTTTACCATACGTGTAGGTTGGGGATCATGTATGGTAAACGTGGCTTTGGGTGCGGTAGGAGAGGCTTGTACCACAACACATGTATGGCCTAGTGCCATACATGCATAGGGTTTGAGAGTTTATATAAAACTCTCCTTCACCCGTTGTAAGATCTTTCCACCACTTGCTGCTCCTGATCCTACTCCTGCTGCTGCTGCTCCTGCTACTCTTGCTCCTGCTCCTGCTCCTACTCCTGCTACTACTGCTACTGCTGCTGTTGTTCTTGCCATTGTTGCTGCTGCTTTGCCGTGGCTGCTGCTGCTTCTTATGTTATTGCTGTACTTCCGTAGCATTACAGTTTCCTTCTCCCTACTACTGTGGGCTCCTTCATTAAGGATAAAATAAGGTGTCACGCCGCGACATTTAGCAGCAAAATAAATCAGGATGCATGAACGATACAAATATATGTATCATAGTGAGTAACGCAGAGTCATAATTAAATGTAACATTATATTGAGACAATAATAATGTCAACTATAATACTCCTTATTCCATTCCATTCAACTGATTAAAACCATACATCACTAGGACCAACTAAAGGGTCCATTGTTCAAATATAAACTTCATGAAAATGTTTCACTATTACATGAACTACTCAATATCTATTCCTAATCTTTCAACTCCTCGTATGACGGGTGCTCTTCACTCATGCCCTGCCCCATCAGAGTCCACTGGATCGTCATCATTACCTGAAAAGGATAGGATGATAGGGTGAGCGACTAGCTCAGTAGGATTACATCTCAATGTGCGGGCACTAATATACATGATAATATTTAAATAAGCAGGATATGAACATGAACATGATGACAATGCATGCATTTCTAACAAGTCAAATAGATGAATAGAACGAATATCATATCAAATCAATTATTGAATTTCATATGCAATGGACAGGTAACTTGAGAATAGAATCATATCAAAAGGAATTGTCCATATTCACACAGATATCACATATTCACGTGATCAGACATATCATATCAAACTTATCATATCATATCAAACGAAGGCACATTCCCACAATCTTGCACACATTCCAATCCCATCCCACGCACCACAAGTCCATACTCCCGCGGTTAATAAGTACGTTGGGGCACTCCTCCCCATGACCAGACAGGGCCCTTATTGCAGATGCATTAGTTAAATGGACCGAAGTCCCATGTTGTGCTGATCAAACATATACACATTATGGCCACGAAATTCCAATAACAGCTTATTGTAATAAGGACATGATCATTCATAGAGTCAAGGTTTTTTTTATTTTGGCAAAAGCGGTCCTCAGGGTCATGGTCTGGAGAGTGCACTCTCCCGCAAGGGGGGTGAATGGACCCACTCCACTAGAAAGAGCCTGGGCCGAAATTATATTATAAAGTGAAGAGAAAAGTACATGAAAAATAAGTGGTCATTTGGACTGAACATGGAAGAGATCTGTTCGGTCCAAGACAATTGGACCTTTACACAGATAAGGGATGCCACCATGGCCCCAACAAACCTGGTTTTCCTTTGTCAAAATTCCATGGTGGCTAAGGAATCTTCCACTTGGTTACATTCACGGAACACATGGTTTAACATGGAAGATTCCCTCTGAACCAAGGCATCAGCAACCCGCCACCAACGATAGCATACCACGAAGGACATCTTCTAGACTGAAGGAATTAACCAACGTTAAGGAGTTAGAGTTAATCATTGAGAGCTGAATCCCAAGGTTATCTGCCAGACGGAGACCATCGCTGTAACATCTCAGTCTTTCTGGCTTTCCAGTGTGGTGGGAAGACTGGCCTTGTCGTGATGGAGGTGCCCATCGCGTAGTGTTCTTGTCGCGCCCAGTCAACGGGTCGCGACTGCATTCTTCTTTTTGGTTGTCTGACGCCTATCAGAGTGACAAGCGTGGCAGATTGACCTGTCGGGTTGACGCGGCGCCCTGGGTGGGCACGTTCTGGTTACGGTCTGGGCGGCCGTCACGTTGCGGTTGGTAACGCGACTCCACTGCCCGTCACGTCTTGGGGGGGCCGGGCCAAGCTAAAAGCCTTGGCTGGCTTCCCCTTTCCCTTTCTCCTTCCCTCCTCTCCGAGGGGGAAGCTTTCCCCTCTCCGGTGGTTGAGCTTGGTGGCGTCGACGGCTCGTATGGAGCTCAGGAGCGGCGTCGTGGAGCGAGGAGGAGGCGGCCGTGCCATCGTGAAGGCCCCTTTGTGGGGTGGGTCTTCGTTCTCCGTACGGATTCTTGTGCCCTTTCTTTTTGGTGTGGATTGGGATTCCTCTTTGTGGAATGCATGTTTTTAAAGCTTTCCCCATGCTCCCCTCCTCGTTGTGGTGTGCTTAGTGTAGTTGTGGCGACCTCAGGATGTAGCATCTCGGCGGTCCGCCTTCTACTGATGTCGCGACCGCCGAGCGCGTTGCGACATCAAAGAAGCCGCTGCCCTAGTTCGATGCAACCTTATCGCGGCGCAGGCGGCCGTTGCGATAAGGTCATGTCGCGACCGGGTTTACGGTCACGACAAGTTTGCTGTCGCGGCGTGGTCGGCTGTCCGTGACAAGGTTGTCGCGACCTTGTTTCCTGTCACGACAGCTCTGTTGTGGCGACCTACTTTCTCGCGCAATAGGGCGCTTGTCGTAGTGGCCCTGACCGTCGCGATGTGATCACAACAGGCTAGGAGGGCGTAACAAGGCCTGTTGCCGTAGGTGTTTCTATGGCCCGTTGGCATGTCGGCTTGTGCCCAGGGCAAGGTTCCCTCTCTGACCTTCTAGTAGGAACGCGACAGGTTGCTCCCTACTGACTGAAGGTGACACCTTCGTATCCGAGTCCATGTAGGATCGAATAGGTGGTGGATCAGATCTAGAAGGGGGGGTTGAATAGATCTAATGTCAATCAATGCGGAAGCTTAAGCAATTAAAAATTACTTCGAATTAGAGATCAATTCAGACAAACAGTTTACTATATGAAGTGTGGGTGTGGTGTAGATTATGTGTGAAGCAATTAAACACTTAGTGTGAAGCGAAATCCTATGCAAGCATCTAGCGCAGACAAGCAGATCAAACCATTGCACAAAGGATTTTTAGGTGGGTCGGAAATCACACCAGTGATTCCTACATCCACCCCTCACACAGTGAGGCTCCACTACTCAAAAGAGTACAACTCACACCAGAGCACGACGACTCCAAACACCCTTGAGCACGACGGCTCAACACACAACCTTGAGTTCAACGACTCACAAACTGAGCACGACGGCTCAAACCACACAGTGAGTGCGATGACTCACAAACCAGAGCTCGACGACTCACAATACAAAAGCTAGATCAAAGACAATAGAAATCAGATCCTCTATCTGATCTGACTCACAGACTCAATCGAACATGGAAATCTGCACAGATCTCACAGACGAAAGTGAGAAGAACACTCTGAGAAATGAGTACAATATATGTAGATTGGATGTTCTTTGATGAAGAGGTCTTCAGAGGCTCGATGAAGAGACTTCAAAGAATTCGATGAAGATCCCCCTCAATTGTGATGCTATGCTCTAATGGCATCTGAACTGCCAGAAATTCTCTTCTGCTACTGCTCTTCGTTGGATCTGCTCCCTTTCAGCACATCAAGCTTCTCTCCAAAGATTGGCCTTGATTCTCCAAAGCTTTTGGCGGTAAAAAGGGGTCTTTCCAGTGCCTTGATTCCAAGACTTGCTATCGTGACTTGTGCACTGTTGTGCAACTTACTTGTTATCTGTTATACGACCAATCCGATATCAACACTTGTCGTGCTATACTCTCGTGCATTGTGCTATTGTTTTCGTTATCGTGTACCAGTACTTTCTATTTTTTCTCGTTACTCTCCCTAGTTATCCTTCTTTACAAGACATTAAACACTTAAAGCATGCTTGATCGTGAGATTTAAGTCCTACTGGGCGTTATCGCTCCCCTACGTTATGTTCGTTGTGTTCTCAGGTGAGACCGAGGGAACCATACACTCAAGAGGACGGGAATGACCTGGAGTGATTTCTTGAGTACCCTAGCGTCCTATTGCTATATTAGCGTTTGTAGTATTAGGGTTGAAGTTTAGTCTTTTACTTCTTTCAATGTAATTGGGCCTCATAGATTGACTCTGATATTAGTGGTTGTAACTAGGCATCAGAATGTATTAATGAAGAGAATTTACTTTAGTAGTATTCATTGTGCATGGTTTGATGTCTAGTGCTCGCTCTATACCTGTTACTTGCAACTGCCTTCGCGCTCCGATATTCCGCATCGGGGCGTGACACCACGTGACCAAAAAAAATTCTCGTTTTTGGTTTCAGTCAAAGTGTCCGACACCAGGCAAACTGTGTCGACACCATAGGCTTCAACTGTTCTAAATGCTTCCTGGGACAGTCATCTAGTGTCGACACACAGGTGGATGGTGTCGACACCATTGGTTGACTCCCACTGCAGTAGTCGAATGTTGTAGTTGAATGCTGAAGTCGAATGCTAAACTTGACTGCTACAGTCGAATGGTAAATTTGACTGCTAACTTCGACTTCAGTATTCAACTGCTACAGTCGAATGCTAAATTTGACTGCTAACTTCAGAATAGGCTTCTGGACAGTGAACTAGTGTCGACACACAGGTGGACTGTGTCGACACCACTGTGACAAATTTGTGTGAACCTGAAAATATTAATGTAAACCATTAATACAAGATATTATCATTAAAATGTGAGATATTAAACATCAAAAAATGTTCTTTAAGCATTGTTGTGATATGTATAAAATGTATCACATGTTCAATATGTCATCATTTTAATATGTACAAAATGTCATCATCAAAATCAATTATGAGTGATGTTCATTGGTTATCATTAAAATACAACTTTAGAAAATTTCAAAAACACACTGAACCCAACATTCTCCCCCTTTTTGATGATGACAAAATTTATGTACAATCTCCCAATAGCCTTACTCCCTTGACTGTTGGTTAACTGCCATTGACTCCCTTAGGGAATCGCTGCCACTATGGTGTTATGGGGCAGCATAGTGACATTGGGGCCGGCAACCCAACCGACGCAGGGGTAAAACCCTGTGCGAAGCCCCTCATGCCGACCACAGCGTTGAAGTGGTGCTTTGCGCGTCCGCCTTAAAGAATTAGCTACCGCCTTCCTACCAGCTCGAGCTTTTGGTGCAACGGTAAGGGGCTTGGTCCAACAAGTGGTATCAGAGCGAGGTTGCGGGTTCGATTCCCCGGGTGCCGCTGGGGGGGAGTTTGTTAGTTAACTGCCATCGACTCCCTTAGGGAATCGCTGCCACTATGCTGTTATGGGGCAACATAGTGACATTGGGGCTGGCACCCAACCGCCGCAGGGGTAAAACCCTGTGCGAAGCCCCTCATGCCGACCACAGCATTGACGTGGTGCTTTGCGCTTCCGCCCTTAAGATTTGGCTACCGCCTTCACTACAGCTCGAGCTTTTGGTGCACGGTAAGGGGCTGGTCCACATTGACTGCAATGACTCCCTTGACCATATTCACCCTTTGAACAAATTCTCATCCCATAAGAAACTTTCTCCCCCTTTAAAGAACTTTCTCCCCCTTTAAGGAACTTTCTCCCCCTTTTTGACATCATTAAAAAGATAGATAAGAGAGAGAAGCAAAGAATAGTAGGAGATCAAGAATTCCAGTTGTGAAAATGAAAGTTCAGGAAGAATCAAAATAAGTGAGGCAAAGTGATATTTACATATGAGAGAAATTATTGTGTTTTTTTTTTATATTGTGCAATAAAGTTTAATCACAAAGACACCTCAACCAAAGTATAGCAAAATATAATGATCTGAATGTAGTTAAAATAATGATACAAATGTGAAGTAAAGTGACCTATATGAGTGAGCATAAGAATTAACAAGGATGTTAGGAGCTTTAATTTTAAACACAAGTAGAATAAGAGGTCTAAACTCAGTATACATGAACTTTATTAGGTCTTAAGCATTTCCATCCTGTCAATTTGATTTTCTTTCATTTTTAACTAGGAAAGAATACAATAATAAATTAGTTAAATCTCACTTTTCAGTGCAAGAGATCACATTGATTAGATGCAAGACCTCCTGATTACTCAGTGGTTAATTTCATTATCTTATACAGAGTTGAAAATTTGATTTCCACTTTTTGACGCGAAAACAATCACTTTTTAGGTGAAATGGCCCGGTTCCTCAGTGGTTCAAGAATTTGCATTGCTCTGTTTGTATCTTTCCAGATTGTTGATCATTTTCTTTTGATGTTTTGCATGAATATGTTTGCGTTGACCTGAAAAGTCATGACTATGAATTTAGAAAAATTATTCTTAACATGTGGTAAAAATGAAGCTTAAACATACACATGTTAAATAATAAAGCCACTCAGTGCCTACAAGTGTTTTGCAAGACATTTTAAAGACATTCAGTATTAGATTGCTTAACCTTGAAATGATAATGAATCTTTGAAATTAAACTAAATGCACAATGAGTTTAGTTTCAATGTCTTAATTCTCTCATAAGAAAATAGCATAATGACTCAAAATTTGATGAGTTTGGGGTTCAAGATAGACAAGTAAAGTCAGGAATGTGACAATGACTCCCCCTTTCATGTATCTCCCACACACAAGGTGAACATGAGGATTATGAAGAAATAGGAATGGAATGAAGTGAAAATAGAATAAACAAGAATGTTTTATTGAAAGACAAGGACTCCCCCTCAACAATTGCTACAAGACTCTGATACTTAGCGGAGACTATACTCACGCATAGTGAAAGTGTCCAGACAAGCCTGACTTGTCTTTCTTCAAATCACCATTTGATATACCAAGAATGCCAATGCAATGTGAGAGTGAGGAATTTATTGCAAGAACATGAAGACTTTTATTTGCAAAGAGAGATAGAAGATATCAAGAATGTGGAAATTTGCACAAACTAAGCTCTCTTCTTAAAGATGAGAATTTTTTTTCTGGAAGAGGCTTAGTGAAAATATCTGCAATTTTTTTTTTTCAGTTTCAATGAAGTGAAGTTCAAAAGATTTTTAGCGACCTCATCCCTTAGAAAATGGTGCCTTATTTCAATATGCTTGTCGTGAAATGCTGAATTGGGTTTTAGACAAATAATAGCACTAGTGTTATTACACAAAATAGGAATACAACCCAATTGTGATTATAGTCTAGGAGCTGATGTTTTACCCAAAGAACTTGAGTGCCACAAAAACCAGTTGCAAACATATTCAGCCTCTGCAGTGGATAGAGCTACTGAATGTTGCTTTTTAGAAGCCCATGAAATTAGGCATCCACCTAGATATAAACACAAGCCACTAGTAGTTTTTCTATAAAGCTTACAACCAGCATAATCAGGATCACAGTAAGCAATTAAATCTAACTTGCAACCAGCAGGATACCAAATTCCAAGTTCACATGATCCAACAAGATATTTAAAAATTCTTTTGACAGCTAACATGTGACTTCTTTTGGGATTAGCTTGAAATCTAGCACACATACACACACTATACTGAATATCTAGTCTAGAGGTTGTGAGGTAAAGTAGAGAACCAATCATACCTCTGTAGGTCTTTGGATCTATTGACTTACCAAATGAATCTTCCTCTAGTCTTACATTTATTGCCATTGGTGTGCTTGAATGCTTGAGGTGCTAAAAGTCAAACCTTTTTAGAAGTTCTTTCACATATTTTGTTTAACTTATAAAAATCCCTTCACTGGTTTGATGTACCTGCAATCCCAAAAAGAATTGTAAGTCTCCCATCAAACTCATTTCAATTCAATTTTCATGTGATCAGCAAATTCAGTACACAGTTCTTTATTTGTAGATCTAAAATTATGTCATCAACATAGATTTGGACAACGATGATTTGATTATTGACAATTATTGCAAACAAGGATTGGTCTACATTACCTCTTGTGTAACATTTATTCAACAAAATTTGCTCAAACGTCATACCAAGCTCTTGGAGTTGCTTAAGACCATAAAGACCTTATTGAGTTTGAAAACATGATCAGGATATTTTTTATTGCCCAGTTGACGAGCCCAGAGGGGGGGGGTGAATGGGTCTTTAAAAATTAATCTAGAAGATACCTGTAACTAAAAAACATTCACACAAACGTTCTTCGAAGTAGGTTAGTGACAGTTAGTTAAATAACAAATACACAAAGAAGACAATCTCACAACACAAGGTTATCCTGGTTCGGACCTCCTTTCCTTAGGAGTCCTACGTCCAGTCCCTGAGCAACAACTCAGGATTTCACTAACTAGGGTATAGTCCCCTAAGGACGCTACAACACCCAGCTCAGCTGGTCTTCCTTTACACCCGAAGGGAACAACACCCTGGATACCACACCAGGTATTCCTTTACAAACCGAAGGGAACAACACCCTGGATACCACACCAGGTCTTCCTTCACAACCGAAGGGAACAACACAAAGAGAATGAATGAAATTCAAGCCCCTAGATCAAGCTTTGACAAGCAAGGATGAAGCAACTAGAACTGGAGGAAGAGGGTTAAGCTAAGCACACTCTCAGAACTACACAGGCTCTCGCAAGATTTTCACAAACTAGCGGAGAGCAAAAGAGCAAATCTAAGAGGAATGAAGTTCTTCGCTCTAGACTTTCTTCAGAAGAATTTGAATGCTTGAAATATTCGTCATACTTTCTTCTGTTCTTCTGACTTGTATTTATATCTTCAATTTGAAATCTAGACGTTGAAGAGTCCGTTGTCTCTCTTTTGAGTAGTCGTTAGACTGAATGACATCTGGAGTCTTGGAAGCTTCCTGTCAACAGTCTTTTGATCACTTGAGCACGCAAAGAGATGAGATCTTCAAAGATATCCGTTGGCTTCTATTTGTTTAACTTTGTACCATGAAGCTAGTTCAGAGGTCTGCACAAATGTGAATCTCAAATAGCAGACATAAGCTGTCTCTGATGTCAGTCAACGTCAGTAGCAATAGACATGAAAATAGTAATCCCAAATAGCTTAAGTCTAAAGGACGTTATCAGAGTAGGCACGATAAAGGATGATATGGTTTGCATGCATGTAGAGATATGTTCAGATCTCATAAATGCAAAAGCGTCAGAGAGATGTCTACGTGGACTTTGACTCGTCAATGCTTTTAATATGAATAAGATATCAAAATATGAAGTCGATGACTATATGACTTAAGAAATCGTTATGAGTCATAGCAAATTGTTAAGTGACAGAAGATATATTATGAACATTTTGCACCAAGCAAATCGTTATGAACACTTATCAAGTCGTTATAGAGAGCAAGTCGTTACGAGTTCTAACGAAATCGTTATGATAACTTATGAAATCGTTGTGCAAGACAAATCATTGTAAACATAAAATAAATCGATGTGATTACTTACCAAATCGTTACTGTAAGCAAATCATTATGAACAATATAGAAATCGTTATGAATTCTACAGAAATCGTTACGACGAGCAAATCGTTATGAATCAATATATAAATCGTTATGAGTTCTATAGAAATCGATGTGATCACTAGGAAATCGTGCGACGAGCAAATCGTTACGAGGTCTTAAGAAATCGTTATGACAACTTAAGAAATCGTTATGAACAATACATAAATCGTTATGAGTTCTATAGAAATCGATGTGATCACTTAGGAAATCGTTGCGATGAGCAAATCGTTATGATAACTTATGAAATCGTTACTGCGAGCAAGTCGTTGCGAGTTCTAAAGAAATCGTTATGATGACTTATAGAATCGTTATTGGATCGACTTGTTTGAAACAACATGACTTTCCGTCTTATGAGGAAATCGTTATGAACTTCAATAGAAGTCGATATGGACTTAGAGAAATATTATGTTGAAAAGATTGAAGCTTCGGAGAAGTATGCATACCTTTTTTGGCTTGTTTGACCTGGTATTTTTCCTGTACTTAAGACTTATGAAATATTCATTAGATACAATTTATAAACTCTTGTTTGGTTTTGTTAATCATCAAAAAAAAAAATATATATATATATGTAATTAATTAAATTACATGGGGACAGACTGATCATCAATCTCCCATTTTGGTGATGACAAAACTGAACAATAAGTATGGATCAAAAATGCATATAGATGTTTTAGACATAAGTTTTTTCTCCCCCTTTTTGTCATTAAGCAAAAAGTAAAAAAAAGTAATATGAGACAAAGACAGGATAAGAAAGACAAGAGAGGTGAATTTTATTATTGTTCTGAAGGTCGAAGAGAAGGATGAAGATAGAAGGAGGGAGACAACAAGGAGGCAAACTGTCGGATGACAGGAAGTGCCAATCGTTCCTGCTCTTCAAAATGTGCTTGAAAGGCTCCAATCGCAATGTTATAGGAGGGTCCCATAGTGGGGGCCATCCGCTTGAGATGAAGTTTCCACTGCTCAGAAATAAAGTCCCCATATTTTTCCATACCTAAGGCTATTTTGAAAGTGGAGAAGGACCCAAAGCTGGCAAAGAGGAGAAACTTGTCCATCTTGATAGGATAGAAGATCTGAGACCTGAGCTCCTTCATCAAATCACGAAAAATCTTGAATCTCTCAAGCGATGGCGAATGAATCCCTGACGAGGTGACGGGAATTGGCGTCCAGAAAGTCACCAGGTGTCAGAGGAGGTAGATTTGCTTGAGCCTGGGAGGCATTCAGATCAGACAGCTGTTGAGCAGACAAAGGATAGAGCTTGAGCCACTCATCAGAGGTCAGCCTTTCACATTCTGAGAGAATGGGAGCAAGGATATCAGCTAAAATCTGCCCTCAAGATAGTGTTTGAACACAAATCTTTGGAAAGAAAGATCACGGCCTTCATAGACATGCAACCTGGCCATGACTCTAGCAGCCCTCTCAAAGATAAGTGAACCAACCGAGGAGTCCATGATCAAGGAGTGGAGCAGTGGAAGGAAAACAATGTCTGGGAACTCAAGGTAGCAAAGTCTACCTGAAGAGGTTCACAATGAGTGGACTGCAAAGTTGTAATGGCTGCACGAAACTGTCCCAACTGAGGTTCATCCAAGCTGTTGACATAGCAGTAGTTGCAGAACATCTGATACTGCCTGATGAACTTGATTTCTTTCTGAATAAAGGGTCCAAACAAGTTCTTGAGATGGATCTGAAACCATTCATACAGAGGGAGAGGGCTCCCTGGGAGGATATCTGGCAGCTTGCACTCTCTTAAATTGGGAGTACAAAGCACTGTTGATCGAGCCACTGCTCTTCAGTTTTGGCTTCAGTCATGGAAAAGATTTTTGACTGTTGAGCCTTTGAAAGAGAAGTGTAAGGGAAAATGGTAGTCAGATGGTTGGAAAGATTTTGGAAAGGTAAACCAAAAATATGAGCAAGAACTACCTTTGAAGGTATTCCTCATAAAGGGGTTGTGCCTATTTGCAATGGCTAGGGAAAACCACAGAGGTGGATAGCAATGAGCTGAGGAGACAGAAAGGGTGGAAGTAAGTCTCCTTCGTTTGGAGACAGGGCTGGAAATACCAGTCCTGTGAAGGTGAGTTCCAGTGGCTAGGACAGATTTGAGAATTGCTTCTTTAAATTCATCCTTGATGCCATGGATCTCGGGTTGGGTGAGTGGGGCACCTTCAGGAATGAGAGTGATGAAAGATGGAGGCTGTGTTGGTGGTGAATCAAAGAGTCAGGAGTGATGGTAGAAGGATCATTGAGTCTTGAGGAGGAGGGACCAGATGAGGAGGCTTCAGCTAAAGAAGATCTGGGAAGAATTTCAATAGAGGAGAAGGTAAAGGAGTGGTGGAAGAAGTGAAAGGAGTGGTGTGAGGGAAATTTGTCATGAACGTGGCTTTTGGGACAGGAGGTGCTGGAGGTGCTATGGATGAGGAGGGTGGAGAAGGAGGAGCTGGAGTAGGAGAGTGGAGGCTCGGGAACAACAGCCTGTGCTTCTCCAACTGCTGCCGAAATCTCCAGGGATGACAGACCCTCATCCTGTACTGCTGGCCCTTGATCCTCAGAGGGTATTCCATCTGCCATTGAAACAGACACATGAGACTCCTCTTCAAGATTCTGCCCTGATGGCCTTTCAACCATAGTAGGCTGCAGTGAAGCTTCTGTACTGAGAGATGGCCCAGATGGCCCTGCATTCTCATCAGATGGTCCGGGTTCTTCTGCTGGCTGTTGAGTCTGAACTTGGACTGGCCACTATCTTCTTCTGCGATTACTGGCCCCGATGGCCAGGAACAGCCTCAGAAACATTTTGAGTGCCATGAGGTGGAGAGCTTACTGCCTTCAGAATCTCAGAAAGTGTTGCCTTCATGCTGCTTATTTCCTTGTTAAACATTTCAAAGAATGTTTTACGTGTGATACATCATTGGAAGTAGAGTCCTGGCGAACAATGATAGAACTAACATCTGATTGGACTAAGGATAAGAGTTCATTTTGAGCTTCCAATCTTTTCAGAATAGGCTTCAATTTTAGCTTCTGTGATGTTCTTTGCCTTCTGTGAGCAATCTTTTTGCCTTTCCTCTCAGCTTGTCCTGATTGCTGTGGTCTGTTCTTCATGAACAGGGGCATCTGTTGTATGCACCCCTTGAGATCCAGAGAGGTCCTAGTCTCTTGCTCCCCCTGAATGGGAGCATCTTCCATGATCCTGTCTTGCTCCCCCTGAATGGGAGCATCTACAAAAACTGCGACTTCCGGAGCAGCTGATTGCTCCGCTTCTTCAATGTGGCCTGATGCCACAACTTCTTCTACTGACATTCCATGGGCTTCTGTAATGACTAGAGGGGTATGGATAGAGTCCAGCACCTCTATAAGGATAGAGGCTATACTGGAGGAGGGCAGAGGAATTGCTGCACCCTCCACTGGTTCTTCTGCTTGACTACTGAAGTTGTTGACTCTGCTTGTACTGCTGTTGCCAATTCAGATGATGCTGCAGATTCTGATGGTTCATCATTTGCTACTGATACTACTCCTGCTGGCTCTGTTGAGGCTTCGGGCACATCTTCTTGAACTTCTGGGACATCTTCAATGATGGCCTCTCCTTCTGCTACAGAGGTTTTAGACCACATTCCATTGACCAATGAAAAACCACTCTTTCTCAGGTTCTTGGACCTAATAGCTTGGCCCATGTTCTCTACTACCGCCCCAGACAAATCAACACCAAAGTGCTTGAATATCTTTGTAAGCAAGTGGGCATAAGGCAACGACACATTAAGCTTACTCCTGGTGTCCCAAATCTGATCTCTGGCAAATTTCATTCTTCCATTATCACTGCGGCCATATTTATCTTCTTATTTTGAATGGCCTAGTACATTATGTCTGAGTCGGCCTTTGTGCAAGATGAAAAAGTTGCACTTCTAAGAACTAAGATTTGACAAACTATGAAATGAAGTAGGCAGTTGAAAGCATTGAACTGATTAATGTCTTATTTGCCATCCCTCAGTCTGAATCCCGGTCCTATAATACCAAGACCTTTAACTTGGGCGTCCACGGTGTGAACCCCACTGTGCCCTGAAGTAGTAACTTCAAACACTCATGCAGCAAATCCCTATCGATCTTAATCTGGATTCCTTTAACATTCGAAACTAGGGACCCATCATCCTGAGTCTTCAAGCAGACATAAAAGCCCTTCACGAGGTCTGGGTAACTTACCTCAGAGAAGGTTGAAACACCCATCCACTGCATCCTTGTCATAGCTTCAACAATGCTATGCATTCCATTCTTTTCGAGATCTGCTACATTCACTGCCTTGATCCCACAAACTTTTGTTTTCACAAATTGGAACCTTTCTGCTGCTCATGAGTGAGGAACTTAGCGCCGTAGCCCCCAACTTCCAGCGACGACGGATGCGGCCAAGGAATCAGGTTACGAACGAACGATTCTGGAGGATTGAGATGAGGGAAGGAGTGAAAGTCCTCAAGAGATCTTTCGCGGGAATGGGAGCAATTTTCAAAGGGTCGAGAGTCGTTGTTGAAGAGGTTAGGGCATCGGATCGCACAAGCAGATAAAGAGGGAGAGGGTGAAGACGAGAGATGAATCGTTATCGCATTTAATTTTTGGAATAAATATGGGTGGAAAGTGAGGCGCCAAAAGGCAGAGGAAAACGACAAACGGTGTTGACTATTCAAACTAACTTCAATGAAAGAGCGGTTACAAAGGATAATTTGAATTTCTTTTGCTTAAAACCATGGAGGGAAAAAAATAGCTTAAATCTGAAAATTAATGTGCCAGTGTGTAAGCAAACCTTTATCACAAATTGCACATGCCTAATTCCCTTATAAGAGATGTGAATCTCTCTTCAGGTAAGACTTTTGTGAAAATGTCTGCTAATTGGCCATTTGTATCAATAAAAGATATTTTAATATTTCCATTTGCAACATGATCACGAATGAAATGATATCTAACCTCAATATGTTTGGTCCTTGAGTGCTGAACTGGATTCTTGGTGAGATTTGTGGCACTGGTGTTGTCACACAGCAGTGGGATGGATTTAATGTTTAATCCGAAGTCTTCAAGTTGTTGCTTTATCCATAAGAGTTGTGTACATCAATTTCCAGCAGCTACGTACTCAGCTTCAGCAGTGGATAGTGCTACTGAATTTTGTTTCTTTGAAGACCAAGATATTAAACATCCTGCAAGAAATTGACAACCACCACTGGTGCTCTTTCTATCTAATTTGCATCCAGCATAGTCAGCATCAGAGTAACCTACTAAGTTAATTTCATAGAGTTTTGGATACCATAGACCTAAGTCATGAGATCTTGCTAAATATCTAAATATTCTTTCACGGAAATTAAATGTGATTCTTTAGGATCAGCTTGATATCTAGCGCACATGCATACACTAAATAGTATATCTGGTCTACTAGCTGTTAAATAAAGTAGTGAACCAATCATACCTCTATATATCTTTTGATCTACTTTCTTACCATCTTTGTCACTGTCCATCCTTGTTGATGTGCTCATTGGTGTTGACAGTGGCTTGGTATTTTCGAATCCAAATTTCTTTAACAGCTCTTTGGTGTACTGGCTTAACAGATTGAGTTCCTTCCTTTCCTTATTTGATTTGTAATCCAAGGAAGTAATTAAGTTCTCTCCATCATACTCATTTCAAATTCTCCCTGCATTAGCTTTTCAAAGTACTTGCAAAGAGATTCATTAGTAGAACCAAAAATGATATCATCTACATAGATTTGAACTAATAGGATGTGTTTGACCTTTGACTTATAAAAAGAGTGCTATCTACCTGACCTCTACTGAAACCATGGTTTAAAAGAAAAGAACTAAGCCTTCCATACCAGGCTCTAGGTGCTTGCTTTAACCATATAAAGCCTTGTGAAGTTTGAAAACATGATTGGGAAATTCCGTGTCAGCGAAACCCGGAGGTTGTTTCACATAAACTTCCTCTTTAATGAAACCATTCAAAAATGCAGATTTAACATCCATTTGAAATAGTGTCAAATTCAATGCATGCATATGCAAGTAATATTCTAATGGCCTCAAGTCGGCTACAGGTGCATAGGTTTCATCGAAATCTATGCCTTCCTCTTGAGAATAGCCTTGAGCTACCAATATGGCCTTATTTCTTAGAATTGCACCAGTTCATCTAGTTTATTTCTGAACACCCATTTGGTGCCAATGACTGGATGGTCTGATGGTCTAGGAACAAGTGACCATACTTGGTTTCTCTTGAATTGATTTAATTCATCTTGCATGGCTACTATCCAAGATTCATTAGAAAGAGCTTCATTGACTGTCTTAGGCTTATTTGAGAAACAAAAGCTAAGTAATCACAAGGAATAACATTACCTCTTGTTCATACCCCTATGGATGGATCACCAATAATATTCTCAAGTGGGTGATCTTTCTTGTATCTCCATTCCTTTGGAAGGTTTTCATGAGTAACTCTTCTTGTTGTAATTCTTCCAGAGGTGGATCATCCTTGTCCTCAATTGATGTATCTTTTAGTTTCTTGGACAGTTCATCTGCATCATCATTGTCACTATCTACTTCCTTTCTCAAGGAATGGTTAGTTTCATCAAAAATAATATGTACAAACTGTTCAATCAATAAGTACGTTTGTTAAATACTTTGTAGCCTTTAGGTTTAGAGGTGTACCCCATAAAGATGCCTTCATCTGATTTGGCATCCAACTTACCGATGTCCCTTTTTCCATTGTTGTGAATGAAGCAAGGGCACCCCAATGTTCTGAAATGGCTGATCTTTGGCTTCCTTCCTTTGAACAGTTCATATGCGTTTTCTTCAGGATTGGCCTGATCATTACTCGGTTGACAATGTAGCTTGTTGTGTTGACTGCTTCATCCCAGAAGTATCTCTGGCAGATCATATTCTATAGCATAGTTGTAACTCGCGTGTTCCGGATCCCCGTGGATCCAGGTTTAGCAGGTTGGTGGCCAATGTGAGGCCCATTAGTGTTGTGTGTTTTTTACTAGATCCTTACTGGGTTTGGTTTGGGTCCGTGTTGTGGTTTCAACTTGCTGGACGCAGTGTGTGGCGTCCAGGTGGGTGACGTCGACTGTGTGTTGGCGGCAGTGGTGTGCCATAACATGGGTTAACGTCCATCGATGAGGATGTCGACTGTTGAACTTGGCGTCAAGCTTTGTGGACGTCTAGTTGTGCGGTCTGGTTAAACGACCAAGGGTGACGTTAACCTGGCATGCCTGTGTTTTTATGGCAGACCCGAGCTCTGTTCTTTCTCCTCTTTCTCCCTTCCTCTTCCCCCACCTTCACCCTTGAGCGCTTCGCAAGTTTTGACGGTCGGCGGGAGCTCGTGGGAAGGCCGTGGTGCGCGTGTAGCGGCAGATCCGGCGGGGAATGACGGATTGGAGCGCGGTGTTCGTGGGACGTTTCTCTGGTTTTCAGCGTGATTCGAGGTTCTTCGGGAGTTTAATTGCGTTTCTGAGATAGGGGTCGAGCCCTGTTAACTTGTTAGAAACATTAAAACACGACTTAATCACTTGAACCAGCATTTTTATTGTATTTTCGGATTAAGTTGTACCATGTGAGGTTAATGGTGGTTTGAGTAATTTAGCGAATGAAGCATGTTGTAATGGGTTGTTTTGGGTTCTAGTATGTTAAAGGAATTGCTTTTATATG
Organism: Colocasia esculenta; assembly: GCA_014218235.1. NCBI lineage: Eukaryota > Viridiplantae > Streptophyta > Magnoliopsida > Alismatales > Araceae > Colocasia > Colocasia esculenta. The sequence goes on from CM024758.1 coordinate 73,785,722, forward strand.
TTTTTCTGTAGTTTAAACGGTTGGAAAACCTGTAGAGCTGGATTAGGGTTTCTGCAGGGTTTTAGGCCGGAGAACTTGGCGTCAAGATGTCTTGTCGCCAAGCTCACCAGCCGGGATATAAACGGATAGATAGCTTGCCGTTTACTTCTTATAAGCGGCAGTTGGATGTTGCCGCCAACCTGTGCATGTATCCATGCAGTGTGTTTACGTAGTTTTCTTGGTTATGAATATTGTGTGATTGTGTGTGCATGGCGATGACCGGTGTGAGCCAGTGCACTTGTTATGCTCTTGGAGCTACTGCTCATGTAATGGGCAAGTTTTACATGAATGATGTGATGTACGTAATCGCTTTACGTGGTATGTGTGGTGCGTTGGCACCCGTGGCACTCTTGGAGTGCGTGGTCCATGTGTTGGACATGTGGTTTACGTGGAAGACGTGTGTACACCATCCAGGGTGTAATATACACGTATTGTCTACGTGGTTTGAGTGTATGTTTACTACACACTTTGTTGTAATGTAATTCTAGTGATTTGTCATAGTAATTGGGCAGTGAGGTTCCTGTGTGACCTGGCCATGACTTTGTGGTGTTGGGCATGAAGGTCCATACCGACCTAGCCCTGGTCCGTTGCTGTCTTTCGATAATATTATATGGATTTATGAAGTAAGTAAATGGTGTTTGTTATGAAGGTCATCTCATGACCAATGATAGGCCAAATATGATTGGCTATCGTGATTTATATATGTGTTAGCTTGGAGGTTACAAGATGACCAATGATAGGCAAGTTAGTGGTTCAGGTATGTGTTGGTGTGGGATAGCTTTGGGGTCACACGGTAACCGATGTTAAGCTAATCCTAACACTTGCATATTGTGAATTATAAGTAAAGGCTATAAGTGTAAGTATCGTGGTTGTGCTAGCCGAGTGTGGTGGTCCGGCGCCTATTCCGGAATGCCTCTTAGTCGGGTACCCCAGGTTCTTTGTGAGCTAGGCACGTGTGTTTGTTGTGCTCGGGGTTTTGTCCCGGTACTTGTGTTGTACTGTGAGGTCTGTGTCGTCTTCCTGGACACCCTCACTCCTGAGTTTGAGTTGTACGTCCGGCTGAGGGAAAGACGGCAGTGGGACAGCGACTTCCCAGAGTTTGTTCTTTTGTCTTGTAGCGCGCTCGTAGTTGGGGGTACGGACACCAGTAGTCGACACTGGTCCCCAGCTAGTCCTGTTTTCCAGTGCCTCACTTTAGAGTGCTCCGGCCAGAGACTCTAGAGGTGCCAGGCATGGGCCTGCAGTTGTGTGTCTGCAGGTGTGGGTTGGTTGGTCTCCACAGTTGTTTGACTTCTTCCTAGTGGAGCAGCAGTTGGACCTTTCGTCCGTGACTGCGAGGCTGCGAGGTAGTTCTTGTGTTGTGTTGTCCGGGTTGGATATTGGCCTGATCAGCCAGTAGTCCGTTCCCATGTGGTGGCGTCGTTCTTCTGACTCGTACTTTGCCAGTGACTGTGGTTTGTGAGTTTGTGACTCGCGGTCGAGGTTTGACTTGTTCGAATGTGCCCTGGTGTTGGCACAGTTGTGATTGAGTTGTGGTTTGTGTGACTCGTCGATTAAGGTTTCACCTGTAATATTGTGCCTAATTAAAGGTATAATAATTATGGTTCAGTGTGGTGTTATCACCTACTTATACCCTTGTTCGGGTGTTTGTGTTGTGGTACCTCAGAGTAGCAGGTACCTATTTCTTTCGTGGATTACTTCGTAGTTTTGTGGTGGTACATTATGTACTAACCTTTCCGGGTACTTGTGTGTTGAGGAGGTCTTGTGGTTTGACCTGCTACTTGTTATATCCTAACTGTTTTAGGTAAATCTTTGTTTATAATTTATTGTGGATTAGTTTGTGATTATTAATTATGTTACCTTTGTGGGTAATTGCCGATGAGGCTTATGCCTAGGCATATTGTGGTTTAGTTAAGCTATGTTCCATGGAGGAGGGCGTGTGAGACCTTCCCAATTTGAGTTTTACTCTTGGGTATGATTCCAATTATAGCTATAGTGTGTTATGGATTGGCTTCATGTTAGCCAGTTCCATTACGTTTAAGTAGTTCTGTTGTAAAGTGGTTTGGAGTATAAAGGACCAGCTTTGTTAGCAGTCCTATTACTCAAGTGTTTGAGGTTCGCCTGTGAAGCTTGTAGCCTGGGCAGTGACTTGCCTGTATGGCTTATAGTTTAGGCACCCGTTGTTGTAACAGTGTGCCAGTGAGACTGTGGTTTAGACACTTTAATAGTTGGGCTGACTAATGATTTTATGTTAGTCATGTAGTCCTACTTCTCTTCTGAGGATGTTATGTTTATTATCATAAGCATGTTTAATTGTTATTTATTGTAATGATGTGAGCATGAAATGGTTTGGCTATTGTTGTTGCCAGTGAGACCCATGGGGTCGAGGTGTCTGTGGTTACAGTGTTGTTTTGGTAGCCCCTACTGAGCCAGTGACTTGTTGAGGCTCACTCCCTACAGTTCTTTTCAGGGCTTGCCGTGTGTTTGGCTTGCAGCAGCGTTGTGTCAGACTTGTACCACCAGCAGTAGTGTAGTAGTTTGTTGTGTGAGCTTGTGCTCCCTCGGGGTATGCCCCAGGTAGTTGTACTCTTTTTAATTAGACATGTATTAATGTAATGGGACATTGTGACAATTTGTAAACAGATATGAGCACATGTACTTTCTTGTGTCTATATTCTTGTGGTTTGTCTTTTGTACTCTTACTGGACTCGTGTGTGAGATATCCCTTGCGACACTTCGGTGCGTTCGCGGGAGGCGGATCTGGATATGGAGCCTTAATGGGCATAAATACCCCGGTCCGTCACAGTTGGTATCAGAGCAATGTCCAGTTAGAATATGAAAAGACATTGAAAGTACAATGTCCCAATACATGGATTAATGTCCACTGCTGGTAGTAAGTCTGTGGTTGTGTGATATGAAGTAGTTTTTACGTTTGCTTTTGGCACGTAAACCGTGAGTTTTGTTTGTTAGATTGGTAATTGTGAGCAGCTGTTGTGCCATAATGTAATAGTGGCATAAATGTTTGGTTGTGTCCTGGCACCAGTGCAGTTAAACCAGTTAAAGTATAGTACTTAAAAATTTCAGTTGCAGAGATTAGAGAAGAAAGGTAAAGTAGTGCTTTAAGATATGTTAATAAAGTGCAAAGTTAGCAGAGACAAGTATAGAGTATTTCTATGATAAATCAGTTTGGTTATTAAAGATTTACATTTAAAGGAATTGAAATGATTAGCAAGATTGGCTATGGAATTCAGTAAATAAGTTTTAATGAGAGAGAAAGTTGGCAGAGACAGGTGCGTGATAACAAGGTGATAAGGAACAGGTCAGTGTGTGTGATAAGTTGCAGTTGAAAACCTCAGCAAATGTAATGTGGCATCAGAGATTTGAGTAGATGATATTAAGAAACAATGTGTATAAGAATGTGATTAGCGTTATGAAGAGTTGATATGATCAAGAAAGACAGATCAGCTTTAAAAGAAGTATCAGTACATAAAAGAGCAGTGATTTATGGCAGATAGATTAAATATGCCCGAGATCAGAAATCTGAAAAAAAAAGTGTTGTTATGAATAATAATGATAGCAGGAAGTGTGATATGAAGATTTGTATAAATCAGTATAGAAATGATCAATTGAATAAAGAAAGAGAGAAAATAAGGATTAATGTGCAATAAGGATTTGTGAAATTTGCACAAGAGGAATATTTAGTTGATGATTGGCAGTTTAGATAAAGAAAAGATATGGATTAGAGAAAGGAAGAATTTAGCAAATAATGAAGTGAATAAGATCAGATGAGTCAGGAAAAATGCCAGTTAGAGTTTGCATATTGGTGCAAAGAAATGATTTAATTGAGCAGAAAGGAATTGTTATTAAAATATTTCAGGGTTTAATGCTGGAGCAGATTGATTAAGAATATTTGGAAAGTTTATGCAACATAATTATGAGATTAGTCAGAGAATGTCAGTAGAGCAGGAAAGATATATGAAAAGCGCAATATGTCAATAGTGGTTTGGCAGATCAGAATTGCAGTAATTTCCTCAGCATGAATTATTGAATGGGATGATTTGAGAAAGCAGTTGAAGCCAGAAGAAAGTAATTGAAAGTAATAATATGACAAATTGTGGAATATTTTGCAAAAGCATTCAGTGTAATCAGAGTAGCGCAGCGGAAGTGGAAGCAAAGAAAGATTTAATATTCAGAGATTGTTCAAGGTTTGCTGGGATAAAGAGAAAGCGTAAAGTTTTGCGTAGCGGAATAAAGGAACAGAATTTATTATGGTTTTTAATCAGAGATCGGCTTTAAGCGGTATGAACAGAATAATAGAAAAAGCAGGAAATTAAAAGATGGTGATTGGTTTTCTTTGAAGAGGTGTCAGATGCGAATGTAAATGCAGATGAGACAGGATAATAGTTGGCAGTGATTAATAGAAAAAGGAAATGGCACTGGAAAGTTTAATAATTTGGAAAGATTATGGCATGAAAGAATATTACAGTGTAAGATATTTGAGAAAGATAAAGCGAGGTCTCGAAAGAAATGTTGCAAACACAGCCCAGAAATTGTGGAAGCAGGTTCAGTCCAAGGAGATAAAGCGCCATTGGCAAGGAAGAATCGCCTACAGTTAAAAGCTAAAGAAAGGCAATGGAATTGGACAAAACAGAGTAGTGTGAGATGAGATGAATTGAAAGGCCGAAACAGAGAAAGAGTATCCTACTTGTTCTGTGTTTGACTTTATTTGTTTTTAGGTGATAATTTGGTTTATTGTGATTGTTTTATATGTCGAGGACGACATTTGTTTTTAGGTGATAATAATGTAACGTCGCGCGTTTTCTGGATCCCCGTGGATCCAGGTTTAGCAGGTTTGGTGGCCAATGTGAGGCCCATTAGTGTTGTGTGTTTCTTACTAGATCCTTACAGGGTTGGTTTGGGTCCGTGTTGGTGTTCAGCTTGCTGGACGCAGTGTGTTGGCGTCCAGGTGGGTGACGTCGACTGTGTGTTGGCGGCAGTGGTGTGCCGTTAACATGGTGTTAACGTCCATCGATGAGGACATCGACTATCGAACTTGGCGTCAAGATTTGTGGACGTCTAGTTGTGGCGGTCTGGTTAAATGACCAAAGGGTTGACGTTAACCTGGCATGCCTGTGTTTTTATGGCAGACCCGAGCTCTGTTCTTTCTCCTCTTCTCCTTCCTCTTCCCCCACCTTCACCCGAGCTTCTTCGCAAGTTTTGATGGTCGGCGGGAGCTCGGTGGGAAGGCCGTGGTGCGCGTGGTAGCGGCAGATCGGGCGGGAATGACGGATTGGAGCGCGGTGTTCGTGGGACGTTTCTCGGGTTTCGGCGTGATTCGAGGTTCTTCGGGAGTTTAATTGCGTTTCTGAGGTAGGGGTCGAGCCCTATTAACTTGTTAGAAACATTAAAACACGACTTAATCACTTGAACCAGCATTTTTATTGTATTTTCGGATTAAGTTGTACCATGTGAGGTTAATGGGTGGTTTGAGTATTTAGCGAATGAAGCATGTTGTAATGGGTTGTTTCGGGTTCTGGTATGTTAAAGCTTGCTTTTATATGTTTTTCTATAGTTTAAACGGTTGAAAACCTGTAGAGCTGGATTAGGGTTTCTGCAGGGTTTTAGGCCGGAGAACTTGGCGTCAAGATCTTGTCGCCAAGCTCACCAGCCGAGATATAAACGGCTAGATCGCTTGTCGTTTACTTCTTATAAGCGGCAGTCGATGTTGCCGCCAACCTGTGCATGTATCCATGCAGTGTTGTTTACGTAGTTTTCCTGGTTATGATATTGTGTGATTGTGTGTGCATGGCGATGACCGGTGTGAGCCAGTCCACTTGTTATGCTCTTGGAGCATACTGCTTATGTGTGATGTACGTAATCGCTTTACGTGGTATGTGTGGTGCGTTGGCACCTGTGGCACTCTTGGAGTGCGTGGTCCATGTGTTGGACATGTGGTTTACGTGGAAGACGTGTGGTACACCATCCAGGTGTAATATACACGTATTGTCTACGTGGTTTGAGTGGTGTTTACTACACACTTTGTTGTAATGTATTCTGGTGATTTGTCATAGTAATTGGGCAGTGAGGTTCCTGTGTGAACCTGGCCATGACTTTGTGGTGTTTGGGTAGTGAAGGTCCATACCGACCTAGCCCTGGTCCGTTGCTGTCTTTCGAATAATATATATGGATTTATGAAGTAAGTAAATGGTGTGTTGTTACGAAGGTCATCTCATGACCAATGATAGGCCAAATATGATTGGCTATCATGATTTATATATGTGTTAGTGTGAGTTAGCTTGAGGTTACAAGATGACCAATGATAGGCAAGTTAGTGGTTCAGGTATGTTTGGTGTGGGATAGCTTTGGGGTCACACGGTGACCGATGTTAAGCTAATGCTAACACTTGCATATTGTGAATTATAAGTAAAGGCTATATGTGTAAGTATCGTGGTTTGTGCTAGCCGAGTGTGGTGGTCCGGCGCCTATTCCGGAATGCCTCTCTAGTCGGGTACCCCAGGTTCTTTGTGAGCCAGGCACGTGTGTTTGTTGTGCTCGGGATTTTGTCCCGGTACTTGTGTTGTACTGTTGAGGTCTGTGTCGTCTTCCTGGACACCCTCACTCCTGAGTTTGAGTTGTACGTCTGGCTGAGGGAAAGACGGCAGTGGGACAGCGACTTCCCAGAGTTTGTTCTTTTGTCGCTTGTAGCGCGCTCGTAGTTGGGGGTACAGACACCAGTAGTCGACACTGGTCCCCAGTTAGTCCTGTTTTCCAGTACCTCACTTTAGAGTGCTCCGGCCAGAGACTCTAGAGGTGCCAGGCATGGGCCTGCAGTTGTGTGTCTGTAGGTGTGGTGTTGGTTGGTCTCCACAGTTGTTTGACTTCTTCCTAGTGGAGCAGCAGTTGGACCTTTCGTCCGTGACTGCGAGGCTGAGAGGTAGTTCTTGTGTTGTTTGTCCGGGTTGGATATGGCCTGATCAGCCAGTAGTCCTTCCCGTGTGGTGGTCGTTCTTTCTGACTCGTGCTTTGCCAGTGACTGTGGTTTGTGAGTTTGTGACTCGTGGTCGAGGTTTGACTTGTTCGAGATGTGCCCTGGTGTTGGCACAATTGTGATTGAGTTGTGGTTTGTGTGACTCGTCGATTAAGGTTTCACCTGTAATATTGTGCCTAATTAAGGTATAATATAATTATGGTTCAGTGTGGTGTTTATCACCTACTTATACCCTTGTTCGGGTGTTTGTGTTGTGGTACCTCAGAGTAGCAGGTACCTATTTCCTTCGTGGGTTACTTCGTAGTTTTGTGGTGGTACATTATGTACTAACCTTTCCGGGTACTTGTGTGTTGGGAGGTCTTGTGGTTTGACCTGCTACTTGTTATATCCTAACTGTTTTAGGTAATCTTTGTTTATAATTATTGTGGATTAGTTTGTGATTATTTTATGTTACCTTTGTGGGTAATTTGCCGATGAGGCTTATGGCCTAGGCATATTGTGGTTTAGTTAAGCTATGTTTCGTGGAGGGCGTGTGAGACCTTCCACAGTTGAGTTTTACTCTTCTTGGGTATGATTCCAATTATAGCTTAGTGTGTTATGGATTGGCTTCGTGTTAGCCAGTTCCATTACGTTTGAGTAGTTCTGTTGTAAAGTGGTTTGGAGTATAAAGGACCAGCTCTTTGTTAGCAGTCATATTACTCAAGTGTTTGAGGTTCGCCTGTGAAGCTTGTAGCCTGGGCAGTGACTTGCCGTGTGGCTTATAGTTTAGGCAACCCGTTTTGTAACAGTGTGCCAGTGAGACTGTGGTTTAGGCACTTTAATAGTTGGGCTGACTAATAATTTTATGTTAGTCATGTTGTCCTACTTCTCTTCTAAGGACTTATGTTTTATTATCATAAGCATGTTTAATTGTTATTTATTGTAATGATGTGAGCATAAAATGGTTTGGCTATTGTTGTTGCCAGTGAGACCCATTGGGGTCGAGGTGTCTGTGGTTACAGTGTTGTTTTGGGTAGCCCTACTGAGCCAGTGACTTGTTGAGGCTCACTCCCCTACAGTTCTTTTCAGGGCTTGCCGTGTGTTTGGCTTGCAGCAGCGTTGTGTCAGACTTGTACCACTAGCAGTAGTGTAGTAGTTAGTGTTGTGTGAGCTTGTGCTCCCTCGGGGTATGCCCCAGGTAGTTGTACTCTATTTAATTGGACATGTATTAATGTAATGGGACAGTTGTACAATTTGTAAACAGATATGAGCACATGTACTTTCTTGTGTCTTATATTCTTGTGGTTTGTCTTTCTGTACTCTTACTGGACTCGTGTGTGAGATATCCCTTACGACACTTCGGTGCGTTCGCGGGAGGCGGATCTGGATATGGAGCCTTAATGGGCATAAATACCCCGGTCCGTCACAATAGTTCTTGCCATATCCAATAGGGTTCTTCAAGATAGAGCACATACAAATTCTTTTCTCTATTTGCTTCAAAGATGACTGCTCTATTTTTCACTATGCTGCACTTGGACTCTTGAAACTTGATCTGATGGCCTCTGTCACACAGCGGCTGATGCTAAGAGATTGTGCTTTAATCCCTTGACTAATAACACATCTTCTATGACTGTTTTTCCTTTGTTATTCACAGAGCCACTGCCTATCACGGTTCCTTTCCCATTATCTCCATAAATAACTGTTGCTTCTTCAGCTTGGAGATACGAGAATAACTCCTGGTACCTGACATGTGTCTTGAGCACCCACTATCTAAGTACCATTTGGATGCTCGAGGGTTAACCTTTTCATCAACATTTGCCATGAGGGCCAAGTTGGCTTCTTCTTTGTCGCTGCATGAGCTTGACTCAGTGTCTGAGTCACTACTGTTTTCCCATGCTGCTGTCATTGCCTTCTTCTTGTACTTTTTGAACATCTTGGAGCTCTCTTTCTTCCTGAAATCTGGTTTCTTGAGTTTAGGACAATCAGCTTTGATGTGTCCAGGCTTTTACATTCGTAGCAGCAGATGGTTCTCCTTTCTTCATTTCTTACCATCTGATCTTTTCAGGTCCTTGTTTTTCTTGAAGTGCCTTCTGCCGGATTGAAACTTTTTCTTCTGGCCAAGATCCATTGCAGTCTCCTAGAGAGCATTGCTTCTTCATTTTCACTGTCCTCATCGCTTTCATTTTCACTTGAGCTGGCTTCTGGTGAGTCTTCTTCTGCTTTCAAGGCATTTGAGTGCTTCTTTCTACTAGATGACTCTCATAGCCTTTCCATGTTGATCTCATGGGCATAAGGGACCCAATGAGCTTTTCCACTGACATTCTTTTTAAGTCATTAGCTTCTTCTAGCTGTGACCTTAGGTGTCAAGAGGATGGCAGGGATCTGAGAATTTTCCTTACCATATCTGCAGTCTCATATATCTTCCCTAGACTAGCTAAACCATTGGTGATATCAGTGAATCGGCTAAACATTTGAGTGATTGACTCACCTGACTGCATCTGAAATATTTCATACTGAGTGACAAGAATGTCGATTCTTGTCTCCTTTACCTTGTCTGTACCTTCATAAGTAATCCTGAGCTTTTCCCACATTTCCATCGAGGATTTGCAGGCTGAAACTCGGTTGAATTCCTTCTTACTTAGAGCACAACACAGGATGCTCTTTGCTTTGCAATTCAGGGAAATCTTCTTCCTGTCATCATCTGTCCATTGTGCTTTCTCATTTGTGACTAACAGATCACCTTCTTCTACTATGGACCAAATTTGATAGTCGTGTCCTTGTAGAAAGTATTCCATTCTGGTCTTCCAGTAAGGATAATCTTCACCATCGAAGAGAGGAGGTCGGTTGACAGACTGACCTTCAAAGTTACTTTGGGCTGCCATGGATCTTTACTCTTCAGATCGTTGCATCCTTTGTTTGTCGAAGAGACTCGCTCTGATACCACTTGTTGCCCAGTGACGAGCCTAGAGGGGGGGGGGGGGTGAATGGGTCTTTAAAGATTAATCTAGAAGATACCTGTAACTAAAAACATTCACACAAACGTTCTTCGAAGTAGGTTAGTGACAGTTAGTTAAAATAACAAATACACAAAGAAGACAATCTCACAACACAAGGATTATCCTGGTTTGGACCTCCTTTCCTTAGGAGTCCTACGTCCAGTCCCTGAGCAACAACTCAGGATTTCACTAACTAGGGTATAGTCCCCCTAAGGACGCTACAACACCCAGCTCAGCTGGTCTTCCTTTACACCCGAAGGGAACAACACCTGGATACCACACCAGGTATTCCTTTACAACCGAAGGGAACAACACCCTGGATACCACACCAGGTCTTCCTTCACAACCGAAGGGAACAACACAAAGAGAATGAATGAAATTCAAGCCCCTAGATCAAGCTTTTGACAAGCAAGGATGTGAAGCAACTAGAACTGAGAGGAAGAGGGTTAAGCTAAGCACACTCTCAGAACTACACAAGCTCTCACAAGATTTTCACAAACTAGTGGAGAGCAAAAGAGCAAAAGCTAAGAGGAATGAAGTTCTTCGCTCTAGACTTTCTTCAGAAGAATTTCAATGCTTGAAATATTCTTCATACTTTCTTCTGTTCTTCTGACTTGTATTTATATCTTCAATTTGAAATCTAGACGTTGAAGAGTCCGTTGTCTCTCTTTGAGTAGTCGTTAGACTGAATGACATCTGGAGGCTTGGAAGCTTCGTGTCAACAGTCTTTTGATCACTTGAGCACGCAAAGAGATGTGATCTTCAAAGATATCCGTTGGCTTCTATTTGTTTAACGTTGTACCATGAATCTAGTTCAGAGGTCTGCACAAATGTGAATCTCAAATAGCAGACAGATAAGCTGTCTCTGATGTCAGTCAACGTCAGTAGCAATAGACATGAAAATAGTAATCCAAATAGCTTAAGTCTATAGGACGTTATCAGAGTAGGCACGATAAAGGATGATATGGTCTGCATGCATGCAGAGATATGTTCAGATCTCATAAATGCAAAAGCGTCAGAGAGATGTCTACGTGGACTTTGACTCGTCAATGCTTTTAAGATGAATAAGATATCAAGATATGAAGTCGATGACTATATGACTTATGAAATCGTTATGAGTCATAGCAATCGTTAAGTGACGAAGAATATTTGAACATTTTGCACCAAGCAAATCGTTATGAACACTTATCAAGTCGTTATAGAGAGCAAGTCGTTACGAGTTCTAACGAAATCGTTTGATAACTTATGAAATCGTTGTGCAAGACAAATCGTTGTAAACATAAAAGAAATCGATGTGATTACTTACCAAATCGTTACTGTAAGCAAATCGTTATGAACATATAAAAATCGTTATGAATTCTACAGAAATCGTTACGACGAGCAAATCGTTATGAATCAATATAGAAATCGTTATGAGTTCTATAGAAATCGATGTGATCACTTAGGAAATCGTTGCGACGAGCAAATCGTTACGAGGTCTTAAGAAATCGTTATGACAACTTAAGAAATCGTTATGAACAATACAGAAATCGTTATGAGTTCTATAGAAATCGATGTGATCACTTAGGAAATCGTTGCGACGAGCAAATCGTTATGATAACTTATGAAATCGTTACGGCGAGCAAGTCATTGCGAGTTCTAAAGAAATCGTTACGATGACTTATAGAATCGTTATTGGATCGACTTGTTGAAACAACATGACTTTTCAGTCTTATGAGGAAATCGTTATGAACTTCAATAGAAGTCGATATGGACTTAGAGAAATATTATGTTGAAAAGATGAAGCTTCAGATAAGTAATGCATACCTTTATTGGCTTGTTTGACCTTGGTATTTTTCCTGTACTTAAGACTTATGAAATATTCATTAGATATAATTTATAAACTCTTGTTTTGTTTTTTAATCATCAAAATATATATATATATATATATATATATTATATATATGTAATTAATTAAAATTACATGGGGACAGACTGATCATCATTTTTTATTTTCAAATCTAGGAGGTTGTTTCCAAAAACATTTTCTTTAATGTATCCATTCAAGAAAGCACTTTTCACATCCATTTGACAAACTTTAAATTTCAGGGAAGATGCAAAAGCAAGAAATATTCTCACAGCTTCTAGTCTAGCTATAGGAGCATATGATTCTTCAAAATCAACTCCAAACTCCTGATTGTACCCCTTGGCAACTAGTCTAGCTTTATTCCTAACAACCTGTCCATTTTCATTTAATTTATTTCTGAACACCCATCTAGTGCCAATAACAAATTGATCACTCGGTCTAGGTACTAATTCCCACACTTGATTTCTGTCAAATTGATGAAGTTCATCATGCATTGCATTGATCCATCCTCACTAGTTAGAGCTTCATCAATAGACTTAGGTTCAATTTGGGAAATTAGTGCTAGAGGGTCTTCATTTATTGCATTCAGAAATGATGATCTAGTTCTAACTCTATCATGCACATTAGCAACTACATTCTCAATTGATGATCTTTTAAAAATTGTTTTTAGGAATTACCTCTTGGGATGCATTCAGTTCTGGAACAATATTACCTGAACCACTTGTGGTAGGTGATTGATTGTCTAGATTTTCAAATGGATCTTCATCCTCTTTAACAGTTAGTGAAGATTCGACAACGAAGTCATCTCTTCATTATTTTGAGGAACCCTGCAAGATGTAGAGTCATCAGTTTGATATGAGTTTTCATCAAAAACTACATGTGGGGATTCTTCCACAGTTTTATTCTTGAGAATGTAAACTCTATAAGCTCTAGAAATTTTGAATATCCAAGAAAAATGGCTTTAAGACTTTTGGCATCAAATTTATCAAGAGTTTCTTTATTGCTGTTATCTACAAAACACCTGCAACCAAAGATTTTAAAATAAGACAAAGTTGGCTTTTTGTTTTTCAAAAGTTCATAGGGGGTTTTTCTGATTTTTGGTCTGACCAATGCTCTGTTCAAGATGTGATTTGCTATGTTCACGCTTCAGCCCAGAAGGATTTGGGCAATTTACTTTCCAAGAGCATAGATCTAGCCATTTCCACTAGAGTTCTATTCTTCCTTTCCACAACTCCATTTTGTTATGGAGTTCTTGGAGAAGAGAATCTGTGAAAAATGTTCAGTTCAGCACATAAATCAGAAAAAGCTTTGTTCTCAAATTCTCCCCCATGATCAGTCAAAATGGATTTGATTTTATGTGAAAAACCCATTAAGGCAGTGGTGCAGAAATTCCTGAATTCTAAACAAGCACCACTTTTGTGAGATAGAAGAGAAGAGACCCAAGTGTATCTAGTAAAATCATCAATGATGACAAATCCATATCTTTTACTACTAAGACTAAGAATTCTTGTTGGCCCAAAAAGGTCCATATGAAGTAATTCTAGTGGCTTAGAAGTGAATACATCATTGAAAATTTAAAGATTTTCTGGTTTGTTTTCCTTGAGCACATATCCCACAAAGTTGATTCTCTACATTGGGAAGATATCAGGAAGTCCTTTAACCAGATTTAGCCTTAAGAGTTTATTTATTGTGTTGAAACTTGCATGACCAAGTCTTTTGTGCCATGTCTATGCAATTTTATTTTTATTTGCCACCAAACAAATGTTTTCAGCAAAGTTTTTATCAAGATTGATCATGTAGACATTGTTTTCTCTTTTGCCAAAGAATTTATTTTTTCAGTTGAAGAATCAATTATTTTGGAAAAATCAGATTCAAAAAACAACCTTATGACCTTTGTCACACATTGACTAATGCTCAAAAGATTATAATCCAAACCATCAACTAACAAAATATTTTTAATTGAGTTTGAGGAGGATTTACCAACCTTTCCAGATCCATTGATTTTCCCTTTATTTTTACCTCCAAAAGTAATAGATCATCCTTCCTTTTCAATCAGAAATGAAAACTTTGTTCTGTCTCCAGTCATGTGTCGTGAACACCTACTGTCAAGGAACCACACATTGGAGTTGGGTGCACGACTTTCCTAAATCAGATCAGAGAAGAAAAGATTTTGGTACCTAAACGTTGTTGGGACCATCAATTGTTTGAGCAAAAACAATAAGTATTTTCTGATCCAAATTGAGTTGTTTTTGGCTTTTGTTTTGTTTCAGAAATTATTTCCTTTTTGGCATTTTAATATTCTGATTTGGAATGAAAACACCAGTGTTTTTCCTTTCATAAACATGGAAATTATGCATTTTTGCTTGATTTTTTATGTATGGAAATCCAAACGAAGAATTCTGTTGATATCTTGGAACCTTTGGATAAAAAGATTGTGAATGGTACCAATAAGGATTATGATACTATTGATTCCAAGAATTGATCCAATTAGATTGACATGATGTCCTGGATCTCCAATAACCATCATAAAAGTTTGTTTTTGTGTTTTTACAATTATTCAGATTTTTTTTTGAATTTTTGTTCAACTAGTTGTTGTTTTTCAGAATTGGACAGGTCGACCTGTGTTGGACTGGTGTCGACTCAGTAGCCATAGTTTTCAACTTGTGGTTGACTGGTATCGACCTATGAGCAATGTGTTCTTTGACAATTCCTTTGGTTAGAAACATTCTTTTTGTTCGAATTCTTGGGTGTTTCAGATGTGTTCTTTAACCATTGTTTATTTATTTTTTCTGGACTAGTGCTTTTGACAAATTTTATCAAATGAATTTTTGAAAGTTTTTCTTCTTTTCACCATATTTATTCTTCAAAGATTTTCTATGGTGAATCCTAGTCCATGTTTTGTATCATTCATTTTTAGTCCTAACAATGCATCAAGGTTTCCTTTCCATTTGTGAAAATTTTTATCACTTGTTCCTTTTCATCCAACAACTTCTTGAGTTTTTGAACTTCATCAATGACTTGTCGCTTTTCTTTTTGTTGCAATTCTATTCTTTCAGAAATTTTTTCAAAATCATTGTTGGCCTTTTGAGATGCAATTTAAAAACTCATCAATGTCATTCAAAAGATCTTCCTTTTCTTCATTGAGTTCAGTTATTTCATTTTCAAGTTCAGATATTCTTCTATTTAAGGAAGTATCATGCATGACATTTTCAATTTTCTTTTTTAGATATTTGTTTTCTTTTATTATTTCAGAATATTTTTCAATCAACTCAGCATATGCATCTTGCCAATCTTCAACAGTATATTGTTCAAAAGAAGGACTTACCTTTCCATCACTGTTGTTTGCCATAAAGCATAACTCCTCATTTGCAGAACATTAGGAGTTCTCTTCTTCATCTTCACTTTGGTCTTCATCCGACCAAGTTGCTATCATGGCTTTTGGCTTCTTTAATTTGTTGTTCTTCTTGTATTTGTCCTTTTTGATCTCAGGACACTCACCCTTCATGTGTCTTGCCTTGTTGCACCTGTAGCAAATAATACCTTCATTAGTTTTCTGATTTCTACCAGCATTAAATTTGAAGAAGAAGCATTCCTTTTACCAGAGAATATTTTTTCTTTCCATTGAATTTTCCTTTTCTTGATTTTAAAAATTTTCTGAATTGCCTAGTCATGAGGGCATGTTCATCCTCATTGGACTCAGACTCATCAGAACTTGATTTTTCTTGAATTTTCTCTTTGTTGCTTGATGAAGCCTTAAGTGCTACTGTTTAGCCTAATCATATGTTCTTCACTTCTTTTCAGATTATTTCATAAGTCATTAAAGATCCTATGAGTTCATCGAAAGAGATTTTGGATAAATCCTTAGATCTTCAATCACTGTAGCCTTTGTGTGCCAACAGATGATAGAGAGCGCAATATTTTTCTTACCAGATCAGCATTAGTGTATTCCTTACCTAGTGCCTTCAGTCCATTGACAATTATCATAAACCTAGCAAACATTTCAGTAATTGATTCGTCAGATTTCATCATAAACAATTCATATTCAGAAACAAGTATGTTTGCTTTGGTTTCCCTAACTTGAGATGTTCCTTCATACA
The DNA here is from genome assembly GCA_014218235.1 of Colocasia esculenta. Taxonomy (NCBI): domain Eukaryota; kingdom Viridiplantae; phylum Streptophyta; class Magnoliopsida; order Alismatales; family Araceae; genus Colocasia; species Colocasia esculenta. Next base: position 73,801,667 of record CM024758.1, read on the forward strand.
TAATTCAAGTTTATCCCACATTTCTTTAGTAGATTTACACATGGATATTCTTGAATATTCTTTAGGGTGGACAGCACACTGAAGCATATTCATGGCACTGTAATTAGAGTAGCTTTCCTAATCTGCTCTCTTGTCCAATTCTCCTCATCTCCCTGATTTTCATAAGGACCCACTTCAACTATCCTCCAGATTTCATAGTTTTGAGCCCTAAGAAAACATGTATGTGATTTTTACAATAAGAGTAATCAGACCCATTAAAGAATGGTGGTGTATTAATGGAATGGCCCTCAGCTACAAATTCTCGAGAATTATCAATCACAATGAGAGACAATCGAAAGAGCAAGCAAACAATTCAAGCAATTAAAACAGAATAAAAAAGAAGCAATCAAATCAGATCAGAAACAATATTAACCCGCTCTGATACCAATTGTAGGATCGAATAGGTGGATGATGAATCAGATCTAGGAGGGGGGTTGAATAGATCTAACACCAATTAATGCGGAAGCTTAAGCAATTCAAAATTACTTCGAATCAGAGATCAATTCAGACAAACAGTTTAAGATTATGTGTGAAGCAATTAAACACTTAGTGTGCAAGCGAAATCCTATGCAAGCATCTAGCGCAAACAAGCAAATCAAACCATTGCACAAAGAATTTTTAGGTGTGGTTAGAAATCACACCAGTGATTCCTACATCCACCCCTCACACAGTGAGGCTCCAATACTCAAAAGAGTACAACTCACACCGGATCACGACGACTCCAAACACCCTTGAGCACGACGGCTCAACACACAACCTTGAGTTCAACGACTCACAAACTGAGCACGATGGCTCAAACAACAACCGGAGCACGACGACTCCAAATGAGCACGACGACTCAAACCACACAGTGAGTGTGACGTCTCACAAACCAGAGCTCGACGGCTCACAATACAAAAGCTAGATCAAAGACAACAGAAATCAGATCCTCTAGCAATGATCTGACTCACATACTCAATCGAACATAGAAATCTGCACAGAACTTCATGCACAGATCTCACAGACGAAAGTGAGAAGAACACTCTGAGAAATGAGTAAAATAAATGTAGATTGGATGTTCATTGATGAAGAGGTCTTGCAGAGGCTCGAATTGAAGAGACTTGAAAGAATTCGATGATGATCCCCCTTAATTTGCGATGCTCTGCTCTAATGGCATCTGAACTGCCAGAAATTCTTCTTATGCTGCTACTCTTCAGTTGGATCTGCTCCCTTTCTCAGCACATCAAGCTTCTTTCTAGAGATTGGCCTTGATTCCCACGTCCTTCCTCTTGAAAGGATGGCCTGTAGCTTCTGAAGATGGAGCAAGGCACTGGAAGGACCCCTTTTTGCTGCCAAAAGCTTTTCTGGAAATGGTATGGGCTTAGGTGCCTTTGAGGTACGAGGACCATGGGTATTTATAGCCCCATATGTCCATGAGGTGCCTGGGGTGCATGGGCACAAAAATCTAGGTCAAATCCCTGATTCCTAAGCAGCCACGTGTAGCAACCTGAATTTTTAAGAAAAATAAAAATTTAAATAAAGAATTTAAAGCCTAGCTAAATGGATATTTAAATGAAAAGAGCATTAAATGGAAAAGAGTAATGGGCTTTGCTTAATGGATCCTCTAGAAATTATTGGGTCAAAAATATGAATTTACAAAGGGAGAATAATAGGAAAATACCCTAAATTCGTAACTAAATTATTACCTAAATAGAAAAGTGTTATTTAATGCATTAAATAGGAAGTTAGAGTTGGAATTGGATTCCTAAACCTACCCCATATGGTTTAGCACGAATTAGATCTCTTCCTAGCCTAAATAGGATTGGAAAGCAAGGAAGGAAGGTTAGAGTTAGGAAATCTCGGAATTTAGAGGAATTAGAGTAGAAATAGGAATAGGAATTCATGCATGCATAAATACACCTCATAAACCCTCTTGGCCGACCCTAGCTCGTTGCCAAAGGTTGCTGGACGTGGGGGAAGAGGTCAAGGAGGAGATGATCTCGTAGGAAGAAGGTGTTCTTGAAGCTTCTTCCTCGTTTTTGGGAGTCTCTACCCTAGAAGACAAATAAATCCAAAGGTAGGCATTCTCACAAGCATAAACCATGAAACTTTTTCTGTAGGATGTCTCGTCTATCAGGAACGAAACCCTCAAGTTTCATAATTTTCCATCGAGCCAATATTTTCTTCTTGAATTTTGAAGTTCTGCAACTCTCTTGACCACGAACCCTCTTCATAATTCTTGTTCTCCATCATTACTAAATCCCATGCCTTGAAATTTTTATGGGAGATACTGATGATCATTAGGGAACTTTCGCCCCTAAAAGCATTAATTTTATCAAGCATGTTGTTCAAATTAAATCAATCTTGCTCTCTATATCATGTTCTGTGTTACTTGTTCTTGTTCGTTCAAACATATTCAAACATGCTCTCTCTCGAATTCCTATTTACTAGAAGTACTCTCGCATGTCTAGTTTCATTTGCCACTGATTTCGTGATTTTTCATCATGTATATAATTAGTTAAGATTTTCTAAATGACCCTATATCAAAATTGATATCCCTGGTCCGTAATCCAATGTCTGGTCTGACTCCTGTCAGAGTCAGGCGCAGACAACCAGAAGGCGACGCCTCGACATGTCGCTTTCTGGGCTCTGATTGCGACAGCCCACCTGTCGCGATCAAGAAGGCGACAGGTGTACCGTCGCGTTCCCAGTACCCGATCTGTAAGCCCTGTCGCGACCCGTACAGGACCCTGTCGCGTTCCATCATACCCCTGTCGCGATCCTCACTGGCCTATGTCGCCTTCACAGAAATTTTGGTGAAAAACCCATAAAATTTTGGTGACCCGTACTAGACATACGTACTCTCGTATGTCTAGTTTAATTGCCACTGTTGAGCATGTTACGCCTTTTACAGTTATACCCCGGTCAAAACCTTGCCTAAAAATGGAGCAATATTGAATAATTTAAAACATCTTCACGACTTATTTCTATCTATGATTCTCTTGCACTGCACACACATAAACCATCATATATGGCTGAAATCTTGTAGAAAATATCTCACAATGTACCTGGTAATTTATTGAAATAAAGTACATTAATTCCCCTATTTAAAGGACTTGTATCGTTTCTTGCGTTGTTTATAATACCGATATCGACGCTCCACTGTCCTAGAATTCCTCTAGACGTCGAGCACCTATTTATATAACCACTTTACTTGGCTTGTGGTGAACTCTCCATCGGATATTCCTTTCGCCGGACTAGTGAACTCTTGCACAAGGCCTCCGTAAGTCTCCTCTGATCATGGATTCCCACATGGTCGACGAGCCGGTTGTACCCTAATACCTATGATACCCTTTAGGGATCTATATGATCCAAACGGCTATTAGAAGTTCGCTCTTACCTTGAATCACGTCAGACCTCTGGACCTGTGCTTAACAAGGCCAGTGGTAGGGTCGTGAGTTCCACCTGACTGCCAATACCAAGTGTGCGTGTTGTGCAACTGTTACTATCGCCTGTTTACTCGTCGCTTTACGTGCAATGTCCACTAGCTCTCATCTATACTCGACTCGCTCATCTATTCACGTTCACTCTACTTCTCGTCTATTCATCTAGTACTCTCTATACTTGTGGTACTCTACTTGTCCATTAATGATTGATTGTCTAAGATAAAAACATGACTATGCTAGGCAACATTATAAGGGCCCGATATGGTCCTTGGGAGGAGCACCTGAAAGGCTATAACTCGCGGGGGTCTAATGATCAGGGTGATGGCAGACACCTAACGCATGACACGCAAGATTTGATCTATGGCAATCAATTAATCAAACAGTCAATTATTGGTTTACTTGAATCTCGTGGTGAAAGAATATCGACCAACACTTGCTATCGCGACTTGTGCACTGTTGTGCAACTTTACTTGTTATCTTGTTATACGGCCAATCCGATATCAACACTTGTCGTGCTATACTCTCGTGCATTGTGCTATTGTTTTTCGTTATCGTGTACCAGTACTTTCTATATGTTTCTCGTTACTCTCCCTAGTTATCCTGCTTTACAAGACATTAAACACTTAAAGCATGCTTGATCCTGAGATTTAAGTCCTACTGGGCGTTATCGCTCACCCTACGTTATGTGTCGTTGTGTTCTCAGGTGAGACCGAGGATGAACCATACACTCAAGAGGACGGGAACGACCTGGAGTGATTTCTTGAGTACCTAGCGTCCTATTGCTATATTTAGCGTTGTAGTAGTTAGGGTGAAGTTTAGTCTTTTACTTTCTTTCAATATAATTGGGCCTCATAGATTGGCTCTGATATTAGTGGTTGTAACTAGGCATCAGAATGTATTAATGAAGAGAATTTGCTTTAGTATTATTCATTGTGCAATAGTTTGATGTCTAGTGCTCGCTCTATACCTGTTACTTGCAACTGCCTTCGCGCTCCGATATTCCGCATCGGGGCGTGACACCACGTGACCAGAAAAATTCTCGTTTTTGAGTTTCAGTCGAAGTGTGCCGACACCCAGGCAAACTGTGTCGACACCATAGGCTTCAACTGTTCTAACTGCTTCCTGGGACAGTCATCTAGTGTCGACACACAGGTGGATTGTGTCGACACCATTGGTTGACTCCCACTGCAGTAGTCGAATGTTGTAGTTGAATGCTGAAGTCGAATGCTAAATTGACTGCTACAGTCGAATGGTAAATTTGACTGCTAACTTCGACTTCAGTATTCGACTGCTACAGTCGAATGCTAAATTCGACTGCTAACTTCAGAACAGGCTTTTGGGATAGTGAACTAGTGTCGACACACAGGTGGACTGTGTCGACACCACGTGACAAATTTATGTTAACCTGAAAATATAAAGTGGAAACCATTAATACAAGATATTACCATTAAAATGTGAGATATTAAACATCAAAAACATGTTGTTTAAGCATTATTGTGATATGTATAAAATGTATCACATGTTCAATATGTCATCATTTTAATATGTACAAAATGTACAAAATGTCTTCATCAAAATCAAATTATGAGTGATGTTCATTGGTCATCATTAAAATACAACTTTAGAAAATGCCAAAACGCACTCAACCAAACATCCTAGCGGCTATGCTAGGAGGCTCGCGCCTGTCTAATAATCGATTGTCTGTATGTCAATCGATATTAGAGGAGCGGTGGTTTCTGTTCTATATGTGGTGTTCATGTTTCTCGGGCCGTGTCGTGTGTGCCGGCGTTGGCCGACGGTCCTTCTGGTTTTTCCCTGAAGGGGTTCTGTGCGTGCCTGTGCCAGATCAGCTTTTCTTAGTTACAAGCCAACTGTGTTGTTTCTATGGTGGTTGCCACGCCAGTTTTCTTTCGCCCGGTGCTCGGCACTTGAGGGCTGTTCGCGAGATAGGTTGTTTGCATTTCCTGGGACCCCTAGCCCCGCGCATCTGTGAGGGAGTTCCGGACGACGAGTGTGCTCAAGTCTCAGACTTGTAGCAGAAGGGAGAAGGGAAAACGGTGGGGACAGTGGCGTAGAGTCGCTTGCGGAGTTCCCTTAGATGGGTCTGGGATGCCTAGGTTGTTGTGATGCTCATTCGGTTCAGACCAGCTAGTCCTTCTCACTGCCTCACTCTGCGTGGCTCGGAGCCACATAGGGAGGTCAGGCATGGGGCCGCAGCTCGGCCGGGCTATGGTGGTTGTGTTGTTCTTTGCTGTGACTCGCTAGCCTCACTCTACTGGGGAGGTTGTAGGCAGGAGTCAGCAGCTGATGAGCTGGAGGAGTGGACTGTGTGCCCTCCTCTTAACTGCGTGTGGCGGTGGCTTGATTGTTCTTACTGTGACGTTGCTTCACACGCTGGTTCAGAGATTTGATTCTCGTCGCCCTATTTACACGGTGGTTGTAGCCTAACCGTGCCTAGTTCGTGGGCTTGATTAGTGGCCTTGTGGGCCGTGTTAGTGGTTTCCGTTCTGCGAGTTCTCTAGGGGGCCTTGTGCAGGCACCAACTGCTGTTTGGGTAACTCGTTCCTTTGTGTTGTCTGTGGTGGCACTATAGGGTGTAGTTCCCTGACCTCGTGGCGTGTCCAAGGTGCAGGGTGGTTTTGCTTGTGGGACCTCCACCTTGTGAAGGTCTGAGGTGGCCATGCCTGTGGTGAGACAGTGTTCTCATGTGGTTGCTCGGTGTCTCTCGTGGTGACACTGGGTGTTCCTTCTTGACCTCGTGGAGGTTCGGATGTGGTGCTTGTGTGTCGTGACTCTGGTCTCACGTGGTTGCTCGGTGTACCGTGAGCTTCGTTGTCTTGGCAGGTGTGTGCCGAGGGTTTGCTTCCACGTTGTGTTGCCCTGGCCGACCTCGGTGGCGGGTCGTGGCGGTACTCTATTCGCTTTGCATGTGTTGACTCCGTTGGTCTGCGGGAGTTGTGTTTGGCCTGACCGGGTTGTGGTCAAGGCGTTTCTCTGTTTCCGCTGCTTGTAGTACTCTGTGGTAGGCATTTCTCGCTTTACTACTTTGTAGAGTAGTTTTGCTTCCGCTTGTTGGAGTTCTGGCTGCTCTTGCTGGTAAGGGACTGGTTATCCCTATTGAGCCTTGTTCTCGAGGCTCACCCCCATACTCTCTTCAGGTAGGGACTCGCAGTCACAGGAGTTCATTGCGGGACGGTTGTGGTGGCGGTTTTTTGCGCCATGTGTTGCCAACAGTATGAGTGTGAGCGTGAGTGCTCTTGTAGCGTGAGTTGAGAGTGGCCTTTTTGCAAGTCCTCGGGGTATGCCCTTAAGGAGTACTCATTCTTTCTGTACCTATACTTTATTTGGGACATGTTGTACTTAATTTATTTATTAATGTAACAGTCTTTCTTGTTATAGTTATTTGAATTCATGCTTATCTCACTGGACTAAATTCTAACCCTTCCGGGTCTTCAGATCTGTGGGTAGCGCGTGACCTTCGGGGGTCCCTGGCGGGGGTCGGGAGGTCGGGTCGTTACAGTGGTATCAGAGCTCAGGGGTCCAACGAGATTTGTAATGGGTTAAGACTATGGCTGTCCCAAAGAAAGGTACTCGTGCGCTGCTGGCCGTCCGTGTGTAGTTGCTGTTATGTGTAAGCTTCGGTCTCTTGTTGTAGGTGGCTAGCTTTCCAGCAGGGTCTGAGTGTGAGATGCAGGAGAGTGTTGCTGTTGTTGCTGAGTGCGCGTGCTGTGAGCGTGATTGCTGTTTTCGCTCGTGCTACGAGTGGGTTCGTGTAAGGCCCTCGAATTTTGTTGCATTATTGTATTGTATGTAAATAATTCATGTTGTGTATGTACGTATGTAAATATTACGTAAGTACTAGTTGGTATACTTTTGTATGCATGTGTATAATTAGTTGTAAATAATGTATGAATGGTATGATGGTAGTGTGTATATGATAACGTATACATATGGCACATAATAGGTATAAGATGGGCATGGTTTCTGCATGTTTTAGAGTGGGCCGAAGGCCAGATTGGCGTCAATATCAATAGACGTCGATGTTGTGTCGGCATCAACCCTATGGATGCCAACACTAAGTCCAGCGTCCAGCGATGTGGACGCCAATTTCTTTGACCTGCATGCATTGCAGAGCCCAGAATTCTGGGAACAAGCTACCCCAACCATTGGGGAGCTGTCTCCAACGGTCTGAAAGCCCTCTTGTCCGACCTACGTGAGAGGAGGAGACTTCCCCTCCTCTATTACAAGCCTTCTTGCAACCCTCAGCCCTCTCTTAGCTCTTTGCAAAGAGAAGAAGACAAACCCTAGTTTCTGTGAAAAGGACCTGACTTTGCAAGCCTAGATCCGGGAATTTGGAGCTTCATCCGGCCATCTACAATGACTGGGAGATAGCTAGAGCATCAGGGAAGGCTTCCCGATCTTGCTTTGGTGTCTACATCAGTGAGAACCTGGAGGAAGGTTTCTTGGAGGCTTCTTGGACTGCCCAAGGAGAGCTTCACCGCATTTTAGATCCCTTTGGAGTATTTTTCAGAGGCAAGTAACACTTACACTCCGTCCATGTAGATGTCAAGTAGGGTTTTATAAATTTATGTATTTTCCTGTGTCCTAGATCCCCTTCACCTTTGCATTTCGAGTTCGGTCTGTGTTTTTGCACAGACAGGAAACTTGGCGTCAATGCCCTTGACGTCAAGATCCTGGTAGCGTCCAGCGATCTGGCCGTCCACTCCTGGAACGGCCAGAGACCGCCGTCAAGTTCTCCAGGACAGAACATTGAGCGGTTCTTCCTGGCATATTTGATTAATTTCGACGTGTTTTGCGATGAGGATATAATGTAACTCTTATATGCTATGTATACTAGCTAATGTGATGAATGGGAGAATGAATGGAACATTTATTTTATGGGTGGTTGAGTTTATTCGTCTATCTAAGTGTTATGCGAAAAGAATGGCAATGTGACGACCCAACCAGCAAACTGGCCCAACAACCTACAAGTTGGTAGATTCCCAAGGAAGGTCACCCATCTGGGACTACTCCCAACTGAGCACGCTTAACTTCAGAGTTCTTTTCCTACTCGAGCTCTGAAAATGAGACTAGTACCGGGTTGTGGTAGTTTGCTGATTTAGTCCATTTAACATATTCTTATATGGGGTGTTACAATCTACCCCTCTTATATAAGTGACGTCCTCGTCGCTACTCACCATATAGCACACAATCAAAACCCAGGCAGGCAGGATTATAGAGGTGGCCCCCACAGGCTCAAGAGGTGGGCTTACAACAACCCATTGTAACACACCCATATAAGAATATGTTAAATGGACTAAATCAGCAAACTACCAACAAACTGGACTAGTCATTTTCAGAGCTCGAGTAGGAAAAGAACTCTGAAGTTAAGCGTGCTCAGGTGGGAGTAGTCCCAGGAGGGGTGACCTTCCTGGGAAGTCTACCAACTGGCGCACGGTTGTTGGGTCAGTTTGTTGGTTGGGCCACACACAATGTATCAGAGCCTTGCCCAACGGAAGTGCAGGAACTAAGTGCCACAAAGGGCAAAGGCTATGCTATGGGAGCCACCTCTTGAGGCCATAATGGCGCAAAGTGCTACATAGTGGGAGCCACCTCTTGAGTCTGTGGGGGCCACCTCTAGAATCCTGCCTGCCTGGGGTTTGATTGTGTGCTATATGTGAGTAGCGACGAGGACCTCACTTATATAAGAGGGGTAGATTGTAACACCCCATATAAGAATATGTTAAATGGAGTAAATCAGCAAACTACCAACAATTCGGACTAGTCATTCAGAGCTCGAGTAGGAAAAGAACTCTGAAGTTAAGCGTGCTCAGTTGGAGTAGTTCCAGAATGGTGACCTTCCGAGAAGTCTACGAACTGGCACGGTTGTGTTGGGTCAGTTTGTTGGTTGTGGGCCATCACAAAATGGTATCAGAGCCTGCCCAGACTGGAAGTGCAGGAACTAAGTGCCACACAGGGCAAAGTGCTACGCTGTGGGAGCCACCTCTTGAGGCCATAATGGCGCAAAGTGCTATATAGGGGAGCCACCTCTTGAGCCTGTGGGGGCCACCTCTAGAATCCTGCCTGCCTGGGTTGATGGTGTGTATATGTGAGCAGCGACGAGGACCCTCTCTTATATAAGAGGGGTAGATTGTAACACCCCATATAAGAATATGTTAAATGGACTAAATCAGTAGACTACCAACAACACGGACTAGGCATTTTAGAGTCGAGTAGAAAAAGAACTCTGAAGTAAACGTGATCAGTTTGGAGTAGTCCCAGGATGGGTGACCTTCCTGGGAAGTCTACCAACGGGCACGGTTGTTGGGCCAGTTTGCTGGTTGGGTCGTCACAAATGACCTTCCTTGGAAGTCTACCAATTAGTACGGTTGTTGGGCCAGTTTTGGCTTGGGTGTCACAAATGGTATCAGAGCCTTGCCCAGCCGGAAGTGCAGGAACTAAGTGCCACACAGGGAAAAGTGCTATGCTATGGGAGCCACTCTTGAGGCCACAATGGGTAAAGTGCTACATAGTGGGAGCCACCTCTTGAGTCTGTGGGGGCCACCTCTAGAATCCTGCCTGCCTGGGGTTTGATTGTGTGCTTATGGATGTGTAGCGACGAGGACGTCACTTATATAAGAGGGGTAGATTGTAACACCCCATATAAGAATATGTTAAATGGACAACTAAATCAGCAAACTACAACAACCCGGACTAGTCATTTTCAGAGCTCGAGTAGGAAAAGAACCTGAAGTTAAGCGTGCTGCCAGTTGGGAGTAGTCCCAGGATGGGTAACCTTCTTGGGAAGTCTACCAACTGGCACGGTTGTTGTGGGTCAGTTTGTTGGTTGGGCTATCACAGGCAATGTGTATTCACCATGATCCTAATGATCCCTGGCAAAGTTTTGTTGCCCAAATTTGTTAGACCATGTATGCATGATCCTAACTGTGCTCTGAGTTTCGGACATTTTTCCCCTGCTTGTATGGTTTTTTGAAATTTTTATTTTGGGGAATAGAAATCATGCGTAGGTCATGTTAAATTCCAGTAAATTGCTTGTTGCTCAGTAAATTCGAGATAAATTCTGTGACCCTGTGCATGCTAGGGTGCAGACAGTGAGCTGTTAGATTTGTGATTATGTTCAACTCCATGTTAATTGCATTATGAATAATAATGTGAAATCGATGTTAATTTTTTGTAACTTCATTTTGAGTCATAAAAAAGCTAAAAATTTTCATGTGGAATCATAAACCTGAGATCAGCATGTGGTTAAATTTTCAATTCGTTTGGGCAACTATATAGTGAAATATGATTTTTCCATGCGAGAAATATGAAAAGAAAAATGCATGCTAATGTGGGGAATAATGTGACATGTGTGTGTGATCTGATTGTGCAAATTCCGAAAATGTATCCCTGTTACTAACTGTAGAATCATGTTTTTTGGAAAACAGAGCCTTGTGGTGAGTGAGAAAAATAATGAGAGGCAAGTGACATGTGTTAAAAATCGGTAAATGTGTAAATTGTGCCAAGTGTGACACTGCTTCCTAGAGAACAGTGGAACCGTATCAGGGAAAAGTCCCCCTGAGAAGGTTCAATGTGTTGTGATCCTAGGGCATTAGGATGAAATCCTAGAGGTGGACAAGTACCATTGGTTAGGGTGGAGACTTGTTCTCCCGGTTGCGCAAGTCAAGTGTGTAAGGCCCTCGAATCTTGTTGCATTATTGTATTGCATGTAAATAATTCATGTTGTGTATGTATGTATGTAAATATCTACGTAAGTACTAGTTGGTATACTTATGTATGCATGTGTATAATTAGGTGTAAATAATGTATGAATGGTAATGGTAGTGTGTACATGATAGCGTATACATATGGCATATATAGGTCTAAGATGTGCATGGTTTCTGCATGCTTTGGAGGTTCTGGCCGAAGGCAGATTGGCGTCAATATCAATGGACGCTTGTGTTGTGTAGGCGTCACCATATGGACGCCAACACTAATCCCAGCGTTCCAGCGATGTGGACGCTAATTCTCTGACCTGCATACATTGTAGCCCGAAATTCCGGAAGCAAGCCACCCAACATTAGGGAGCTGTCCCCAACGGTCTGAAAAGGGGTATCACATCACTCCTGCGTGGGTTGAGAGGTCTTTGGCTATATACAAAGCCATTCCTGCAACTCACACCTTCTCTTTGCCCCTTAGCAAGAGAGGAGAAGAAAGAAAAAAAGAGAAAACCCTAAAATCTGTGTGAAGAGCTCACCTTTGCAACCTAAATCTGGCTACCTGAAGCTTGCACCGGCCAACTACTGCAGCAAGGAGCTAACTGGAGTGGAGGAGGAGGCTTCCCCGACCTTATCTTGGAGCCATCTTCATCCTAGAACCCGGAGTGAAGCTTTTCTAGGAGCTTCTTGGGACAGCCCAGAGAGCTTCAACGAGCCCTAGACCCGTTTGGTGTATTTTCTAGAGGCAAGTACCCTACCCATAATGTTCATGTATGTGTATAGGATGGTTTTATAAATTTTATGTATTTTTCCTGTGTCCTAGATCCCCCTTTTCACCTTTGCATTTGAGTTCGTTCTGTGTTTCTGCACAGATAGAACTTGGCGTCAATGCCTGACGCCGAGATCCCGGTGTGCGTCTAGCGATCTTGCCGTCCACTCCGGAACGGCCAGAGCCGCCGCCAAGTTCGTTTAGATAGAACAGTGAAAGTGTTCTACCCTTCTATATGATAGTTTCGATATGATTCACGATGAGGATATAATGCAATCTCTTATATGCTATGTATACTAGCTAATGTGATAGATGGGATGTGAATGTACACTTTTGTGTGGATGGTAGAGCTATTTACATATTTAAAAGTATGTGGAAGAATGTTCATATGTATGTTCTCAACGTTATCTGATAATCCGTGGTAAAATCATGTTGCCCTAATTTGTTAAACCATGGTATGTACAACCTGTCTGTGCTCTGAGTTCTGGAATTTTCCATGCTTGTATGATTTATTAAATTTTCTGTTTTGGGAAATAGAAATCATGCGTAGGTCACGATAAATCTTCCGTAAATTGTGTATTGCCCAATAAATTGCGAATAGATCATGTGGCTCTATGCATGCTAGGGTTCAGACAGTGAGCTGTTAAATTGTGATTGGTGTTCAACTCCATGCTAACTTGAATTGTGGGTAGCATGTGAATTTGATGTTAGATTTTCTGTAATTACTTTTAGGTTAGAAAAATGGAAATTTGCATGTGGGATCCTAAAACCGAAATCCGCTAATGGTTAAAATTTCAGGTCATTTGGACAAGTATATGACGCAATAGAATTTTCTATGTAGAAATGCGAAACTAATGCATGCCGTTGTAAAATGATTTGATTTTGTATATAGCAACCTGATTAGTGAAATTCCTGAGTACTAAATTTCTGTAATTGTAGTGCCATGTTAGGAAAACGGGGAAGTGTGCATGTGAGTGAGAAAGTGAATAAAATGAGAGTGACATGTGTAAACATATGTGTAAAATCAGTAAAATGTGTAATGTGTAACTTGTGCCAATGTGACACTGCTTCTGTAGAGGGCAGTGGAACCATATCATGGAAAGGTCCCCCTGAGAAGGTTCAATGTGTTGTGACCTAAGGGCATTAGGGGGAAATCCTAGAGGTGGACAAGTACCACTGGTTAGGGTGGAGACTTGTTCTCCTGGTCTGCACAGTCCAAGAGTCGCCATTGTATTGCCTAGATGGCGTCTATGTGATGTGATGTGTTGTGTCCTTCTTTGGTGGTTTGGACTATGTGTCATGGCACTAAATGTGAATGTGTAAATGTGAACGTGTAAATGTGTATGTGTTCATGTGAAAAATGTGAATGTGAACAATGTGTAAAAGTGCATGTGTAAAGTGTGAAATATGCGAATTTGAAATTGTGTAAAATGTGGGATGTGAGTTGTAATCCATGTTATGACAATCTGAAATCATGCTTAAATAGTAGCTTTACTATGTTATGATCATGTATGTATGCAAAATGCCTAGAATCCATGCTAGGGATAATTGTTAAGCATATATAAACAACTTTCATACTTGTTGTTCACATGTTGTGATTTAATCGTTGTTGTAGCTCTCATGTGTTAGATTATGGTTGCTAAAGCATTTAAAACCAGCAAGCTCAAAGCATGTAAAATGGTTACGTATATCGTAAAATGTGTAGATTCCATGTTAGGTATGTTTCTTTCATGCTTGCTCAGGATTTATGTTAATGGCTTCCATGTCTTAGTTGATTGATGGTAGAATTTTATGTGAGGAATGAATAGAAAGCATGTGATAGGTGATTCTTTTAGGAAATCTGAAAGCATAGTCCTGTGTTTAAATTGTAGATTCACCAGGATAGGTTGTAAAAATTAATGTCAAGCATGCTATGTGTTGTGTCTTGCGAATGTGTATGTAGAACCTACTATGATATGTGCATGTACGGTATGTGTAGAAGTACTTGCGGAGTCTTTTAGACTCACTACTACTTCGGCGTACAGGTGTAGTTGGTGACGAGACACTTGTGGAGGAGACGTTAGAGACTGACTCCGAGCGTGGAGATTAGAATGTTGGAGTACTTGTGACATTTTGTGATTTTCATAGTATGTAATTGAACATGGTACTAGCATTATCATGGAAGAATGTATAAGTATGGACATCTATGTATTTGATTTTCAGCATTTAAATTATGTCGACTTTTAGCTCTTTAAATGTTATCGAAACATGTATGTTAAATGCGGATGATGAATGAAATGAAGACAGTGGTGTCTTTTACTTCCGCTACTTTGTTCTTATATTCAGGTATCTCAACTGAATGTTATTGTTGGGTAAATGTCCCCACTGTGGCAACGTTCACTATATCGAAGTGGGTTGGTATACCGTAACGGTTATAATGAGGGTCGCTACACAAGAGTCGTCACTGTATTGCCTAGGTAACGTCTATGTGATGTGATGTGTCCTTTTATGGTGGTTGGGACTATGTGTCATGGCACTAAAGTGTAAAATGTGAAATGTGATATGTGATTTGACCATGTGCAAATTGTGTAGTGTGAACAATGTGTAAATGTGCAATGTGTGAAAGTGTGAAATATGTGAATAGAAATGTGTGGGAAAATGTGAAACCAAAATGTGAGGATGTGAAATTGAAAACCCATGATATGATGATCTGAAATCATGTTAGAACATCAACATGAATGTGGTTATAATTTTGTGCTACATGTGTACAATGCGTAGAACCATGCTAGGGACAATCCTACTTATGTGTAAACCATTCATGTGTGTATGCTCTCACGTTGTGGTTTGAATGAGAACATATCTTTCATGTGTTAGATTGTAAAGTGTTAAACCACATCAAAACAGCAAGCTTAAAGCATGTAAAATGGTATGGCATGTGTATGAATGAGTAGTAACCATGTTAGCAATGTTCTTTCATGTATGTAAGCTAGTCATGCTAGATTGCTCTCATGTTTTAGTTTAAATTGAAAGTAGAACTTTCTTGTGTAGGAATGATTAGAGAGCATGTGATAGGAGATTTGAATAGAAAATCTGAAAGCATGAATCATGTGTTCATTAGTAGAATTTCCAAGATAAGGTTGTCAATTTCAATGTCACGCATGCTATATGTTGTGTCTTGTAAAAGTGTATGTAAAACCTGCTATGATATGTACATGTATGGTAGTGTAGAGGTTATTTGTGAGTCTTTTAGACTCATACTTGCTTCGGCGTACAGGTGTAGTAGGTGACACACCTTTGGAGGAGACCGTGGAAAGCGACTCCGAGCGCGGGGAGTAGCTAGTTTGGTGGAGCTTAGTTGTGACTTTTGGCATTTTGATGTATGTAATTGCACCATTGTACTAGCATTATCATGGACAAATGTATAAGTGTGGACAATATGTATTTGATTTTCAGAAATTTCATTATGTGGACTTTAGTTCTTTAAATGTTATCGAATCATGTATGTAAATATGGATGATGAATGAAAGAAGACAGTGCTCTTTACTTCCGCTACTCTATTCTATATTCACGTGTATCTCAGTTGAATGCTATTGTGGGTAAATGTCCCACTGTGGCAACGTTCACTATATCGACGTGGGTTGGTATAACCGTACCGATATAATGAGGGTCGCTACAGAGATTGGTATCAGAGCAACCAATTGAGATTGCACATGAATATACATAAGTCATCATCTTCATTACATGCTAAGTCTAATAGGAATGTCCACATGTGTAGAATGAATGTTAATAATGAATGAAAATAGATAAGAAATGGTTAGAAAACTTAGTAACCTAACTCTAATGGTGGCTGAAATTTATTACAGCCATGGCTTCGAGGAGGTAGGCGTGGCGGAGCGCCGGCCGTGAGGGACGAGAGAGACGTGACGAGTGGGCGGAGCAGCAGGCCCCGAACGCAGGTCCTGTACTTCCCCCACCGCCGCCTGTGGATTATGGAGTATTCATGCAAGGTCGGTGCAAGCCATGCAGACGCAGGCTCATACTCAGGCAGCACTCTAGGCACAGTTGGAGGCTCAGGTTAGACTAATAAAATGATTAATAGTCACTTTATTTAATTATGCGATATTATGTTGATTGTGTATTGCTTGTTGTGTACTGTAGCAGGCTCAAGTACCAGCTCAGGACCATAGTGGACCTTCTACTATGGAAAGATTCAGAGGATGCTGCCACCTCTTTTAAGGGGAGAGCGATCCATTGTTGGCTGAAAGCTGGATGAGGGAGATAGAAAAGATCTTCCGAGCTCAGGTGTGCAGATGAGGATAAGGTTACATTAGCCACCTACATGCTACAGGTATGCTTTAGTTATATGCTTGTATGTTTTGTTAAGTTAGATTTGTTTAGATGGTGCTATGAGCGGTGTACTGCAGGAAAGAGCTGATGTATGGTGGGCTTCATTGCTACATACCCGGTTTGAGGACGGAGCTATCGATGTTGCTGGGACGAGTTCGTGAGGCTCTTCGGGCCAAGTTCGTCCCCGAGCATGTGCAAGATCGGTTGGAGCAAGAATTCCTTCTTTGATCAAGGCTCCATGACCGTGCTAGAATATGAGGCAAGATTTCTGAACTCTCTAAATATGCACTCATAGTGACAGACGAGGCAGAAGACAAAGAAATTTGTGATGGGCCTGAAGCCATCACTGAGGACGAGGCTCGTGGCATTTGACCACCGCATGGACGAGGCCCTCAACACTGCTTGTAGGGAGGAGGGTGAGATGGAGCAATACCTTGAAGAGAAGAAGGCTTCGCAAAAGAGGACCTGTAGCCACGTTTCAGCGGCATTACAAGAAGAAAGTGGTGTACCCGATGCAGCAGCGATCAGTGGCAGTCGGCAGTCTCAGGTACCCTCTGTACGTTCCCCTGGTGTGAAGAAAGAGTGTCCCCACTGTGGGAAGACACATGGTGTTACCGAATGTTGGATGATTACGGGAAGTGCTTGAAGTGAGGAAGTAGCGACCAAAGATCAAGGATTGCCCAAGACTTAGCAGCCAGCCCTAGCAGCAGTAGCGGCAGCAGCAGCAGCGCCAGCTACAGGAAGACCAGGAAGGCCTCGAGCCCCAGCTCGAGTGTTTGCTTTAGCTCGTGAGGATGCCGAGAGGCGGAGCTTGTCACCAAGGTACGGTTTTACTTTTAGGTGTGCACACTCGGGGTTTGTTTGATACGGGTGCTACTCACTCGTTCATTTTCGAGCGGTTTGCTAGGCAGTTAGCCCTAGAGTCAGGTGTAGAGTCTGAGGATTTGGAGGTCCCTTTGTCTGTGCACACCCCTGCGGGTATGGTATCGACTAGGAAGTGCATTCCATCGTTACATGTACGCATTGAGGATAGAATCCTAGATGGGTGTTCTTCTTGCTAAAGATGAAGGACTATGATGTTATCTTGGTCTGGATTGGCTAGAGGAGCACTATGCGTTAGTAGATTGTCTTCGGAAGAGGATTGTTTTCCGCATTCCTAGTGAGGATGAGTTTCTCTCCCTTGCCAAGGAACTTGGCAGGAAGGAAATGGTCATCTCTATGCCATGAAGGCGATGCGCATGGTAAACAAGGGTTGTGACGCTTTTCTTGCCAGAGTGGTTGGTAGCCAGAGGCTGGCTGATGACGTCACCTACTCTTGTGGAGGATTGAGTAGTGCAGATTTTCCAGATGTCTTTCCTGATGACTTGACTGGATTGCCAGGATAGAGAGATAGAGTTTACCATAGAGTTGCTTCCGGGCACCTCTCCTATCTCAAAGGCTCCATATCGGATGGCACCTGAGGAGTTAGCCGAGTTGAGGAGACAGTTGCAAGAGTTGCTTGATAAGGAATATTTATTCGCCTGTGTGTTCCCCTTGGGGCGCACTTATATTATTGTCAAGAAGAAAGACGGGTCACTTAGGTTATGCATTGACTATAGAAAGCTAAACCAGGTGACGGTAAAGAACAGGTATCCCTTGCCTCGCATTGATGATTTGTTTGACCATTTGCGAGATGCATCAGTCTTTTCTAAGATTGATCTGCGATCTGGTTATCATCAGTTGAGGATTCGGAGTGTGGATGTGTCCAAGACGGCGTTTAGAACCCGTTATGGACATTATGAGTTTTTGGTCCTTCCTTTCGGATTGACCAATGCCCCTACAGCGTTCATGGATCTCATGAACAAGGTGTTAGGCCTATCTAGATAGCTTTGTAGTAGTGTTTATTGATGATGCTGGTCTACTCTACGGACGAGGCCACACACCGTCAGCATTTGAGGGTAGTGTTAGAGGTTCTACGTGAGCACAAGCTGTATGCTAAGTTCAGAAGTGCGATTTTGGTTGCGCGAGGTTCAATTTCCTCGGGCTGTTGTATCTTGGTTATGGTGTTGCAGTGGACCCAGCAAAGGTCCAGGCAGTTATGGATTGGGAGATTCCTAAGACTCCTTCGGAGATTCGTAGTTTATGGTTTAGCTGGTTTCTATCGGCGATTTATTGAGGATTTTATCCATTGCCGCCCCTTTGACTCAACTTACTAGAAAGGGGGTGAAGTTTGTTTGGTCCGAGAAATGTGAGAGTAGTTTTCAATTGTTGAAGACTAAGCTCACGACAGCCCCGGTGTTAGTTTACCGAGCGGTGTAGAGGGTTTTGCTATCTACACGGATGCGTCTCGGATTGGTTTAGGATGTGTGCTGATGCAGCAGGAAAGGTAGTGGCTTATGCTTCTGTAAGTGAAGGAGCATGAGAAGAACTATCCGACTCATGACTTGGAGCTACAGCAGTGGTTCATGCATAAAGATCTGGAGGCACTATCTTTATGGTGTCAGATTCGAGGTGTTTACCGACCACAAGAGCTTGAAGTATCTTTTCTCCCACAAGGAATTAAACCTGAGGCAGAGAAGATGGATTGAGTTCTGAAGGACTATGACTTCAACCTTCAGTATCACCCTGGAAAGGCGAATGTCGTAGCGGATGCTCTGAGTAGAAAGAGGTCATCTCGAGCAGGATTGGAAGATGTGTTGGAGGATGCGGCTTGTGCGTTGACTGAGTTAGAGCCATCGCTATGCCAAGCTTTTGTAGCTCAGTTATCCCTTAGGTCCTCGTTTTGGAGAGGTGATGAGCAACAGGAAGCCGACCCTAGACTCTTAGAGTTAGTGGGCAAGGCAGGATTGCTCGTGATGAGGACGGTGTGATTAGATTTCAGCACCATGTTTGTGTCCCTAATTTACTAGATGTCCGTGAGCATTGTTTAGCGGAGGCTCATAGATCGCGATTCTCTATTCACGGGTAACACTAAGATGTATCAGGATCTGAAGAGATCATTTTGGTGGTCCGACATGAAGAAGGATGTAGCGGATTATGTGTCTAGGTGTTTGGTGTGTCCAGCAAGTAAAAGCCGAGTGGCAGCGACCATCCAGGCCTTATGCAAAGGATGGACATCCCAGTGTGGAAGTGGGAAGCTGTCACTATGAACTTTGTTTCGGGTTTGCCTCGATCTAGAAGGGGCAATGACTTTATTTGGGTAGTCGTGGATAGATTCTCTAAGACTGCTCATTTCTTGCCTATGAAGAAGAAGCAGTTAGTAGAGAGTTTAGCTAGATTGTATGTTAGTGGTATCATTAGATTGCATGGTGTGCCGAAGTCGATCATTTCGGATCGATATCCGAGATTTACTTCGAGGTTGTGGAAGGGTCTTCAGGATGCTTTGCGTTCGGAGCTGAAGCTCAGTTCGGCGTTTCATCCCCAGACTGATGGACAGTCCGAGAGGACTATCCAGACGCTAGAGGATATGTTGAGAGCGTGTGTTTTGGATTGGAAGGATGATTGGGAGCGTCATCTACCTCTAGTGGAGTTCGCATACACAACAGCTTTCATGCAAGTATTGGTATGGCTCCATTCGAGGCGTTGTATGGTAGGCCCTGCAGATCTCCTTTATGTTGGGAGGAGACTGGTGATAGGCAGTTGATCAGTCCGGAGTTAGTTCAGGAGACTTCGGATAAGGTCCAGCTATATCAGAAAGAGGCTGTTGCGGTGCAGGATAGGCAAAGAGAGTACGCCGACAACAAGAGGAAGGATCTTGAGTTCGAGATGGGTGATCATGTCTTCTTGAAGATATCGCCTACTCGAGGTGTTTGTCAGATTTGGCAGCATAGTAAGTTGAGCCCTAGGTTCATTGGCCCATATGAGATTCTCAGACGATTGGGCAGCGTGGCATATGAGCTAGCATTACCCCCAGCTTTGGCTAGTGTTCATCCCATCTTCCACGTTCGATGCTCAAGAAGTATGTCCGAGATCCGTCTCATGTGATTAGTCATGAGCCATGGAGATTCAGCCAGATCTGTCTATGTCGAGCAACCAGTAGCTATCTTGACCGAAGGTTCAGCATCTCCGAACAAGAGTATTGCGTCGGTGAAAGTTTTCTGGCGGAACTTCTCACGAGAGGAGGCTACTTGGGAGCTTGAGGATGCGATGAAGAAAAAGTATCCCCTTTTGTTTGAGTAGCATCGTTCAAACTTCGAGGACGAAGTTTCTTTTAAGGGGGAGAGGGTGTAAGGCCCTCGAATTTTGTTGTATTATTGTATTGTATGTAAATAATTCATGTTGTGTATGTACGTATGTAATATCTACGTAAGTACTAGTTGGTATACTTATGTATGCATGTTTATAATTAGTTGTAAATAATGTATGAATGGTATGATGGTAGTGTGTACATGATAACGTATACATATGGCACATATATAAGTATAAGATGTGCATGGTTTCTACATGTTTTATAGTTCTGGCCGAAGGCCAGATTGGCGTCAATATCAATAGACGTCGATGTTGTGTCGGCGTCAACCCTATGGACGCCAACACTAAGTCCAGCGTCCAGCGATGTGGATGCCAATTTCTTATACCTGCATGCGTTGCAGAGCCCAGAACTCCGAGAACAAGCTACCCCAACCATTGGGGAGCTGTCTCCAACGGTCTGAAAGCCCTCTTGTCCGACCTGTGTGAGAGGAGAGCTTCCCCTCCTCTATACAAGCCCTTCTTGCAACCCTCAGCCCTCTCTTAGCTCTTTGCAAAGAGAAGAAGACAAACCCTAGTTTCTGTGAGAAGGACCTGACTTTGCAAGCCTAGATCCGGGAATTTGGAGCTTCATCCGCCATCTACAACGACTGGGAGATAGCTGGAGCATCAGGGAAGGCTTCCCCGATCGTGCTTTGGTGTCTACATCAGTCAAGAACCCGGAGGAAGGTGTCTTTGGAGGCTTCTTGGACTGCCCAGGAGAGCTTCACCGCCATTTTAGATCCCTTTGGAGTATTTTTCAGAGGCAAGTAACACTTACACTCCGTCCATGTAGATGTCAAGTAGGGTTTTATAAATTTTATGTATTTTCCTCGTTTCCTAGATCCCCCTTTCACCTTTTCATTTGGAGTTCGGTCTGTGTTTCTGCACAGATAGGACTTGGCGTCAATGCCCTTGACGCTGAGATCCCTGGTATGCGTCCAGCGATCTGGCCGTCTACTCCTGGAACGCCAGAGACCGCCGTCAAGTTCTCCAAGACAGAACAGTGAGCTGTTCTTCCTGGCATATTTGATTAATTTCGACGTGTTTTGCGATGAGGATATAATGTAACTCTTATATGCTATGTATACTAGCTAATGTGATGAATGGAGAATGAATGAACATTTATTTTATGGGTGGTTGAGTTATTCGTCTATCTAATGTGTATGCGAAAAGAATGGCAATGTGTATTCACCCGATCCTAATGATTCGTGGCAAAGTTTTGTTGCCCAAATTTGTTAGACCATGTATGCATGATGCTATATGTGCTCTGAGTTTCTGACATTTTTTCCCCTGCTTGTATGGTTATTGAAATATCTGTTTTGGGGAATAGAAATCATGCGTAGGTCATGTTAATTCCAGTAAATTGCTTGTTGCTCAGTAAATTCGGGAATAAATTCTGTGACCCTGTGCATGCTAGGGTGCAGACAGTGAGCTGTTAGATTTGTGATTATGTTCAACTCCATGTTAATTTGCATTATGAAATAATGTGAAATCGATGTTAAATTTTCTGTAACTTCATTTTGAGTCAGAAAATCTGAAAATTTTCATGTGGAATCATAAACCTGAGATCAGCATGTGGTTAAATTTTCAATTCGTTTGGGCAACTATATAGTGAAATATGAATTTTTCTATGCGAGAAATATGAAAAAAAATGCATGCTAATGTTGGAATAATGTGACATGTGTGTGTGATCTAATTTGTGCAAATTCTGACATGTAATCCTTGTTAACTGTAGAATCATGTTAGGAAAACAGAGCCCTTGTGTGAGTGAGAAAATAAATGAGAGGCAAGTGACAGTGTAAGATATGTGTTAAAAATCGGTAAATGTGTAAATTGTGCCAAGTGTGACACTGCTTCCATAGAGGGCAGTGGAACCGTATCAGGGAAAAGTCCCCCTAAGAAGGTTCAATGTGTTGTGATCCTAAGGGCATTAGGATGAAATCCTGGAGGTGGACAAGTACCACTGGTTAGGGTGGAGACTTGTTCTCCCGATCTGCGCAGTCCAAGAGTCGTCACTGTATTGCCTAGGTGACGTCTATGTGTATGTGATGTGATGTGTCCTTCTTATGGTGGTTGGGACTATGTGTCACGGCACTAAAGTGTAAAATGTGAAATGTGATAGTGACCATGTGCAAATTGTGTAGTGTGAACAATGTGTAAATGTGCAATGTGTAAGTGTGAATATGTGAATTAGAAATTGTGGAAAAATGTGAAACCAAAATGTGAGGATATGAAATTGAAAACCCATGATATGATGATCTGAAATCATGTTAGAACAGCACATGAATGTGGTTATATTTGTGCTACATGTGTACAATGCGTAGAACCCATGCTAGGGACAATCCTTACTTATGTGTAACCATTCCATGTGTTTATGATCTCACGTTGTGGTTTGAATGAGAACATATCTTTCATGTGTTAGATTGTAAAGTGTTAACCACATAAAAACAGCAAGCTTAAAGCATGTAAAATGGTTATGTGCATGTGTATGAATGAGTAGTAACCATGTTAGCAATGTGTTCTTTCATGTATGTAAGCTAGTCATGCTAGATTGCTCTCATGTTTTAGTTTAAATTGAAAGTAGAACTTTCTTGTGTAGGAATGATTAGAGAGCATGTGATACGAGATTTTGATTTAGAAAATCTGAAAGCATGAATCATGTGTTCATTAGTAGAATTTCCAAGATAAGGTTGTCAATTTCAATGTCACGCATGCTATATTGTGTCTTGTAAAAGTATATAAACCTGCTATGATATGTACATGTATGGTATGTGTAGAGTTATTTGCTGAGTCTTTTAGACTCATTACTTGCTTCGGCGTACAGGTGTAGTAGGTGACACACCTTTGGAGGAGACCGTGGAAAGCGACTCCGAGCGCGGAGTAGTTAGTTTGGTGGAGCTTAGTTGTGACTTTTGGCATTTTGATGTATGTAATTGCAACATTGTACTAGCATTATCATGGACAATGTATAAGTGTGGACAATTATGTATTTGATTTTCTGCAATTTGATTATGTGGACTTTTAGGTCTTTAAATGTTATCGCGAATCATGTATGTTATATGTTGATGATGAATGAAATGAAGACAGTGGTTCTTTTACTTCTGCTACTCTGTTCTTATATTCACGTGTATCTCAGCTGAATGTTATTGTTGGGTAAACGTCCACTGTGGTAACGTTCACTATATCGACGTGGGTTGGTATAACCGTACCGATATAATGAGGTTGCTACAGTTCATCCTCGATCTGCGCATCCGTGTGGGTGTGTCGCGAAGGCTGAGAGAGCCTACGTGTGGTGTGGCCTTCACCGGTGCAGGGTTGTGGTCGCGGAACCGGTCGTAGAAGGTGTCCTTGCCCTTGTTGGCTGTCCCCTTCTTGTTAGGGTGTGTCCTTTATTGGATGTCCCCTTGTTGTTGGGGTGTGTGTTGTGTTTGGCCTTGTGTGCCTGTGCGCCATGGGCACTGTGCTCTGCTCAGTCGGCATCTTTGCTCGAGCTAAGCAAATGCTTGTGTGCCGTGTGCACCGCTGGTTGAGTACTGCGACACCTGTCTGTGGCTGTTTCCGGCTTTGGGATGGCTAGTTGCGAACTCTGGTGAGGTGCTCCCGGAGTTCTTCTCTGTTGGTTCTGGTGGAGGTGAGGTTTTCCCCAGAACTTTGTTGTGCTCGACATATTGTGGTTTAGTTGGGCAATGCTCCGTGGAGGCCGTGTGAGACCTTCCACAGTTTGAGTTTTACTCTTCTTGGATATGATTCCAATTATAACTTTAGTGTGTTATGGATTGGCTTCGTGGTAGCCAGTTCCGTTACCTTGTGTGTAGTTTCCGTTGTAGTGTGGTTTGGAGTATAAAGGACCAACTTTTTGTTAGCAGTCCTATTACTCAAGTGTTTGAGGTTCGCTTGTGAAGCTTGTAGCCTGGGCAGTACCAGGAAGAATGGTTGACAACTTCACTCAATCCCATCTCTACACGCACATTTTATTCATCCCTCACTGGGTTACAGTCACATCAAACTCAGGAAGGGAAAATAGCGGAATTTATCATCATCTGGCTTGTCCACTTCCTTTTCTTCTCCCCCAACTTAAGATGAACACGCTCTACACAACCCATCTGAAAGGTAGGATTGGGCTTGAGTTGCTCTGCTTGCTCTTCTAGTTCGATCGTGGAGAAGTCAACTTTATCATCCCCTTGATATGAATCTCAATCCTCCCCATTGTTTGGGCCAACAATGAATGAGTGCCTTTGGGATGGAGAATCTCAGGTTGACCATAAGGGCTTACATGGTGGTCGAAGCCAAGTGAAGGATTTTCAGAAATTGTATTAGAGTAACTAGACACATTGGCCATTTTCATTTCCATATGTGTGGTGGCTTTAGCAAGCTGGCTTAGTTGGACTTCATCTCGAAAATGGATTGATTTTGAGCCAGAATGGTCTGTTCCAATTGATTAAGCATCTCCTCTTTGAGAGCTGTTTATGTACGTGATATGTAGGTGCGATGGGAACCAAGGTAAGATGAATAGAAAATTTAGAGGACACTCAGATTGATGGTAAGGTGATTGAGAGTGCATGGGTTGTCCTCCACATTGGACTTGAGAGAAGAATTGTTGGAATTTGAACCAATTCTGAGATTTTGAATAGGAGGGCTTTGGACTTGGGCTAGAATAGGTTGATCTCGAAGTGTCAAATGTGGCATTACTTCCCCAAGTTGTGCCGTCCAGTGCATTTAATAAATGCATAGGCAAATCAGTACCATGGTTTAACTTTTGGATAGGGAGTAGGTGTGGAGAACTCTTGTGCAGTTGGGTCTTCATCCTGGTTGAGTGATGGCCATTGGCTAGGAGTGGGATACTCATTATCATAATAGGCATGGTCAACCCACTTGGTACTATGGGCCTGAGAGGATGGAGATGAGGTGTGAAGTGGGTCAATATAGTTCTTCGACCCTAAGTCTAATATGAACTGTAATGGGGTGATCATGACCATGAATCTGATGGGCTTGAGTCCATTTGGAGCCATTGGACTGGAATGTAGGGGTTGATGAATAGTGGGTCAGGTTGTGAGTGAACACCAAAATGGGCCAGAAGTTGCTCCATTTGCATTGATCCAATTTGTCTAATTATTGTGCCCATTTCATGTCCATTATTATCAACCCACTAAATCTTTTTTTTATTTTATTTTTTTATATACTTTTTGTTATTGTTTTGAAAGATTTTTTTTTTTTTCAAAATAAGTTAGCAAAACAATTAATCCTATGGACACATATAGTTCCCTGGGACATAATTTGATTTCTCACTAATCAACTGAGGCCCAACTTAAATCCACTCTCAAGCCATAACTGGCCAGGAAAGAGGTGGGAAAGTGGGAGGTTCACCTTACTCTCGTAGGGACCTAATTAAGTAACCACTTGTCCACTTAGGCATTTTCTATGAACCTCTAGCCTTAGACACCAGTCTCCAAACTTGATAGCGGGCCAAAGTGGGCCTAAGTCTCAAAGCAAATCCTAGGTAAAGTTTCTACTTTCTTTTATTGGGCTTGGGTTAGTGAGTGCAAAGGTGGTTGTCTTTCAGTCAAGGAAGGGTGATGAAATCCCACCTTATCTTATAATGAACTTGCCTTTAAGATGTTATAGAAATGATGTGCACACCACAAAATCAAGCAAGGGTTTCTATGCAAGTATGGCAATGCATGATCATGCTTTTTAGAAAGTTGAGATTCTCATCTTGCCTCCCGCAATCTTCGACAAGAAAGGAAACTTTTCAAAAAGAAAAACACATAAAGATGAACGTCTAAATGATGCATGTTCTAAAGATGGAAGTTGTAATTTTGACATGGCTTTTTTTATTTGGTGCAAGTGATGATTTTTTTTCATTAATGTATCTAACTACCACAAGAGATATATATTTTTTTTAATTTTCTAAAGGAAAACTAAATCAAGAGGGTTTAATGGCACTTACCTCCAACGCAATCCCTGTTCTTTTATGAAATGAAAATGGATAGAAAAGGTTAGAGAGAAGGAAGCTTACCTCAAACTGACCTTTTCTGATTTTTCTGTAAATTTTTGTTTTTTTTTAATAGAACCCTTTACCTATAAATCCTACTTTCAGTGAAAAATTTCTGATAGATCTTTTTTCTGCATTTTCAAGGGTTTTTTTTCAACTTTTTTTTGGTCACCTACAAAGGGAAGAAAATGTTAGCATGAATATATACAAAACAAACCAAGATTATGAAAACTAAAAATATAATTCCCCTGCAACGGTGACAAAAATTGATAGATCACAAATGCGTCGTTAAACACGTGACTAACAATCTCAATTTACCCGGCTTACACTAAGTATTTTAACAATAGTTAAGTGGTGAGAGGTGAGTCATATCCACGAAGAATAGATTTTAAAGTTGAAAATGTTAGGTTTTTGTTTAGGAAAATATGATGATAATTACAAACTATGATGCATGAAATAAATCTAATCTAGAGAGTAGAAGAGAGAGAGATAAAGATAGATTGGAGAGACACAAAGTAGTAAACATAAACTTCACTAGTCAAAAAAAAATGTTTACTAATCAAAGTGCATGGATAACAAGATAAAACTAATGAGAATGAACAAAAGAGCTAGAAGATTTTTGGGGGTGGAGTCCCCACAGGACAATGTACAACGCATAGCTCGACCCGTCCCTGGATGATGGCGGCTCTGCAAGTACTCTCCTTAGACTTGATGATCAGAGATAGAAAGAGAAAGATGATCTAGAGAGATAAATATAGACTGGGATAAAATGTTTTAAAATTATGAGAGAGAAGAGAGAGAGGGAGAGAGAGAGAGAGAGAGAGAGAGTGAGTTTTAAAAATAATGTGAGAAAGAGTGAAAAGAGGGAGAGAGTTTGAAACCGAAAGGGATAGGGAGGATAGAGAAAAGAACGAGTGAAAATATTTTAAAATTATAAGAGAGAGAGAGAGAAGAGAGAGGATAGGGAGGAGAGAGAAGAATGGGGAGACGAGAGAGAGAAGCTTGTGGAGAGAGAGGAGGCGACCTGCCTCCTCTACGTGCATGCAAAAGCATGCATGGGAGGGGGGGGGGTGGGGAGCAGAGCGCGCAAGGTTGTGTGGCGGCATGTACGCGGGCGTGGCACGGGGGAGCGTGGATGTAACGACCCAAGATCCGCATTACCAGTAACAAACCGGTAACCCGAATCCTGACCTGCTAACCATGAGTCGAAACTCGAAGGGTAAGAAAAGAAGTGCCTGAGGAGAAATATAAACAAATGTACACATCACATTTAAAAGCATCTCAAACTGGCATAACTCAGAGACAACATTAAAGTAAGAGTACAGTATGAACAGGAGTAAAGTACTACTCACAACAGCAAGACGAGACCAACCACGGAGGAGGACACAGCTCCTCGAACCTCGAAATCCGACCACGAACCACCTGAGGGGAAGGGGAGTGAGTCTCACAAAAAGAGACCCAGTAGGGCAACTAATCCCCACCGGAACAGAGCTACTAAACAATGCTAAACAGAAAGCGACTGTAAGTAAACACGCACACTTGTCAACACACTCAGGAACCGGTAACGTAGTGCGAAACTCCCTCAGGAGCACACTGAGAGAAACTAGAATCTCGCCGGCTCGACAACATTACAAGCACAACACACACACAAGCTCGCACGCAAGAGCTCACACAACACTCACAAATAGGACTCAACTAGGGTCTGCTGTTCAGCGTCCTGAAACCACAGAGTCTCGCAACCCTAGCCACGTGTCCACACTACAGATGCTCTCTCTCACGTCTGGTCCACGACGGGTTTTTCCCCTACGCCCGACCTAGCGGTAGAGAAGGGGCTCCACAGAGACCGGCTCAAAACCGCCACAAGGAGTACGCACAAGACATAGTCGCACTCGGCATCATGGCTCACTAGCTGAGGACAACCACCGCTAGTCATCTAGATGGAGTCGCACCCACGCTAGGAAACACAACAGAAATGGGCACGCGGTAACGCAACGCGCGTACAACAGACGGAACACACTCAACGCGAGAAGGAAACCGTACAACCACGGACAACCCCGTGTCACGTCTCGACACAGTCAAACACAACACGAGCACAGGTAGAGACACTCTCTACTCAAGGCGGACTATGCTAACAGGCGGACACGCATGTCAACACCTCAAACCATGGAGAAGGGAAAGCACAGCTTGCTAGGAACTCACCTGCAGGTAGACGGCAACATCGATTGCCGCTAACCAGGATGTAAACGGTAGCATAGCTTGACGTCAAGTGTGAAGTAGACAACAAGAACACGCCGTCTAGATCCTCCACTGAAGAGTTAACGGCAAGGGCTCCCGCGTTAACTTCTTCCCTGAAGAGTTCAACGTCAACAACTGTGACGTTTAGCTCTCCAGCTTCCAGCAGTTGAAAACGGCATACGCCGATCCAAAGAGAGCAATCCAGCCTCAGACTAGCGAAATGATGAAGGAGAAAACTCTCCCCCCATCACACTACACTACAGCAACACCGGAAACCACGATCCAACGCACGGATCGGCCAAACCACTCAAAATCACGGCAAAAAGGAAAACCTCCTCAAAGCACGATTCCACGCAAATCACACGCAACAAGCATGAAATTAACACTACAAGGACACTAAGGGGTCGAGTCCCTACCTCCGAAGCGTATAGGAAGTCCTGCCAAACCTCAATTCGCATCGAACCCTTAGAAGCTTCCTCGCGAAAACCGCCACCCGATCCGCTGTTTTCCGCCTGATCTAACTCTGCCTCGCGCACCAAGGTCTTTCCACGAGCTCCCGTCAACCACCTGAACGAGTGAAAACGGACAAAGATCAAAAAAGAGAAAAAGAGAGGAAAAGGAGAGGAAATGGCTGCTCACGGGTCTGCCTTATTTCAACAGCACAGCAAGTAGACGTCTACATTCTTGTCGTCTACGCGAACCGCCAAAGAGTAGACATCAAGGCCATTTGCCGTCAAGTTCATCGCACGAACAATCCTGAACCAACAACAAACGTCCACAACGCTAGACTCCAACCCCTAGGACAACAACCTACCCCTAGACGCCAACCCCTGATCAATGACAACACCTATGCCGTCAACCAGATCCGAACCTCAACTAGACCCGAGATGTACAGTGGACGTGGGCGAGGGCGAGCACGAATGTGGCGAGCGGCACAGCGTGCAGGCGGGTGATGCGTTGGCCTGCATGCACGCGGGCGGCAGCGGTTGGCGGCGGGGCGCTTGTTTATACAAGTGCGGGGTGCAGCGTGGGGCGGTGCAGGCAGGCGGCCGTGGGCACGGGATGATGGTGCGGAGAATAGCTGAGAGAAAACAGGGAGAGAGAAGAGGGGGAAGAAGAATAGAGGGAAAAGAGAGAGATGTCCAACAGCGCAAGAGGGAGAGAGGAAGAGAAGAAGAAGAGAAGGGGAAAGAAGAGATCGGAAAGGAGGGGAAGGAGAGAGATGTTGAGTGCACAAGAGAGAGAGAGGAGAGGAGAGAAGAAGAGAGAGGGGGAAAGAAGAGATCGGAGAAGAGGGGAAGGAGACAGAGGTGAGAAGGCTGGTGGAAGAGAATAAGAGAGTTGAGAGATGGAGAGTCTTTAAAATATAGAAAGAAAGAAGAGAGGAAAGAGGAGAGAGTTTAGGAAAGTGTTTTTGAAATAGAGAGGGATTTTTAAAATAACAGGGGGTTTTTGAAAATTAAAAAGAAAGAGAGAGGGAAGATTTTAAAATTAGAATCTCTCGTTATTTTCTCTTAGTCCAACTGGTCCATTAACAATTTCTTGTTGATATGCCCATTAACCTGAAAAATAAAATGCACACAAGAGTTTTAGTCAATTTTCATATTATAATGAAATGGTAATATTCTTATGAAACAAATGACTATTTGTCAATAAAAATAAAATAATTATCAATAACAATTGTATACTTATCACCTGCGCCGTGGTCTCCTCCTCCGATCACAGGTAAGACCTCTCCCTCCCCTACGTCTCACCACCGTTGGCCTCCGCCGTTGCCCTCCCACTCCTACGCCTCCTTCTCTTCATCGGCCTCCGCCATTGTCCGTCCCTACGCCATACTGTCGCCGCCACCATTGAGACGGCCCCTCCTCTGCACCACCTATCAGCCTCTCCTCCTCCTTCCTTGTCGCTACCTCCACCACTGAGCCATCCTCCCCTTACGGGCGACCCACACACCCTCCCATCCCACTCCAGGACCACCCACCCTTGCCAGCCACCTCCCCTCCTGGCAAACCCCCACCCCATCCCCCCCATCTTCGGCCCCCCCACCCTTGCCGACCCCCCTCCCCTTCGCGGCGAACCACACACACTCACCCTCATCCATGCCACCCTCACTAGCAAACCCACCCAACCCTTTCATCCCCACCACCTCCATAGTGCCCCCACCCCCCCTCCCAGCACACTCCTCCCCCACAGCCCATCTTGGCCCCCTCCTGGTGACCCCCTCCCCTACACTACTCCCCTCTGACCTGGCGATCCCCTCTCCCTCCTTTGCTCCCTCTCCACTGTGCCCCATCCCCCACCCCCAGCCCTTCATCTCTCCCCCCCCCCCCGCCCACAGTGCCCCGTCCCCTCCCAATTTTGGTGCACTATTGTAATGTCAAATTTTTCAAAATATGTTATAATGTCATATTTGTGTGGTTTTTACATGATTATATAATTGCAATATATTTATTTATTATATTCTGATTTTTTTCAAATTGACATAATCATATAATATGAATTCTCATCAGGGGTGTATAAGATTAAAGCTTTGTCCCCAATCCAATTCTCATACCAGAAATTGTTGAGCTTGTACCAATGATTACTTTCTATATGTAGCAGCAAGTCTTAGCCGGTAGCCACACAGTGCAAGTTGGGCCTTAAAAGTTTTTAAATTTATTTCTGAAAGTTGATCATTCTTCATATGTTTAACTCTAAAGTATGTGGCCGAAATATAATTTGAATTCAATGCCCTCCAAAAAATCTTGACCCTCATTGTTTACTCATAGATTTCAGGTCCATGACACTAGACCTCCATTGTGAGGCTTGCATATATTAGACCATAATATCCAATACTCTCGAGTTCGAGCCCAATCTTGGTTAAAATGGTTGTTTAAGCTTGGTTCGTTTAAAACACTCGAGTTCGAGCCTTAACAAGTATTTAAACGAGCCCAATTGAATTTACAAGTTATATATATATATATATATATATATATAATATATATATATATATATATTGCCAATTCAATCACAAGTATAAAATTAATTGTTTAATTATTTTAGTATAATGTTTAAATTATTAAAAAATTATATTAGACTTTGATAAGAACACAAAATTATAAGAGCTTGTTCACAAGCTTAAACGAGCTGAGTAGGCATTTTCTCATACTCGACTTGTCATGAAACGAGCATAAAATCCATTTTCTCATATGAGGAAAGCAAAGCAAATGGGGCTTTGACTCCAAGCATGATGATAAGAAACCCATGCACCTATGCCATGTAAGATGGGGTATAGATAAGTCAATGCAAGCCCTAATGAAATGTCCATCCAATTCAAATGGGATATGTGCGCTCCATGACCATCGCAATGCAAATGGGCCTTTAACCCAAACAAACTCCTATAAACAGAAATTACATATGCTTACATATTGAAACATGGGATGTAAAGAAGCCAAATGGAAACACCAATGAGGTATATATCCATTTTAAGAAAAAAAAATGTAGTACAAACTCTTCCTTTTAGACATTGTTCCTTGATTTGAACTTAATTCAATATGACACTATATATGGATTACTTTTAATTATTATTTTCGTTTAGTTATAGTATTGCACTTCTCTACTTTAAGTAATTCATTATGTATATGTGAATTGGTTTAATATTGCACTTGTTCAATGTAATTTTTTTTCATATTTATGTGGTTTTAAATTTTATTTATTCATGTATAGCAATTTATCACTGCACACACCTCACGAGAGCATGTTAAGCTCGTGTCAATGAACCTTCTCTTTCAGACTTTTGGATGGATGTGCACGAGTCTTATTTTCAATGATGAGAATGTGTATATCTAACTCAAAGTCTTGAATTGTCCCATTTGGACAGTCTGTGAATGTTTGATCGTAGTTAGTGGGTATTACTATTTGTGTTTGTATAGTTATTGAAATTTTGGTTGCGTTTCTCACTCCTCTAGTATACCTTATTAATTTTGAAATATTTTTAGCCACTTAGAAATAAGTGTTTAAGAAAATTTCTTAATCAATGATATTTTTGGTATATCGGAGAGGTGTGGGGAGATGTTGCTGAAAATTTTCAGAAACATGTAAAACATATAGTAAATGACCATCTGAGTGCGATTAAATATTCATGGATGAATAAAAAGTGATAATCTAATTAATATGTCCTAACTATCATTTTGACTTACTCGAACAATGTGAGGGTGGGTTGGATTTTAACTCAACAAATGGCCAATAAATGATTTTATGGTGAATCTTTTAAGTTGTTATACAATTTTGGTGATGCTCGTGAGATGACATTTAATCTGTGCAGGACAAATTTCGTATGAGAACGGTTCATGGAGTACCATACAATAGTTAATGGAGTTGTGACAAAGGAGTTTAAAGACAGAGTTGACAGTTTCATTCCATTTGCATGAGGAATTCATCAGTAGCAAATGATCCGATGGGTAACATTGTGTTCTCTCTATTCAGCTTGTAAGAACAAAAAGTGGATATCGACATGGGATGTGCAACATCATCTATATACGAGAGGATTTGTTCCCCATTATGAGTTATGTTCGTCTCATAGTGAGTTTATATCCAGTCGTATGAACCTGCCAACTTGTCTACACAAGTTCGTACGTAGACATGGTTGTCCATGCTGTTGTCCGGAGTTCAATATTCATGATGACCAATACAATGAAGAAGTGCCGAAAATACAGCTCAAGATTTTATTAGTTACTTCGAGATGCTGATGAACCATTGTGGAATGGTTGTGAGAAGCATAAACGGTTATCTATAGTGTCACAGCTACTGAATTTGAAGTCTGGATTTCATATGAGTGAGAGTTGTTTTGATCAACTTCTCTTACTCGCCAAGAGTATGCTACCTCAATTAGAAAGGTTGTCCGATGATTTCTAGTGAGAAGAAGATGGTGAATGATCTCAGGCTTGGATTTATGAAAATTGATGCATGTCCTAATCAGTATATGTTGTACTACAAAGATGATGCAGATAAGACATAATGTTGTATCTATAAGTATGATAGATGCAAGCCTAAGAGAGGAGATAAGTCAAAGCAGAAGGATGTTCCATATAAGTCACTGCGGTACTTCTGATTACACCCAGATTTCAGCAGTTGTTCATGTCCACAAAGACAGCTAGACATATGACTTGCATGCGGAAAGAGTCTATCATGATGATGGGGAAATCAATCATCCTACCAATGGCAAAGCTTGGGCTCATTTTAGTCGTACTCATCCTTCCTCCTCAAGGGATCCATGCAACATGCGGCGGGTTATGCACGGATGGCTTCAATCCATTCGAAGGCACACTGGCATCTTACTCAGGTTGGCCAATTTTTTAGCACGTACAACCTTCCTCTAGGCATGTGCATTGAAGTGTGAGAATCTGTAGCACCCAGAAATTTAGTGATTTAAAAATAAAGAATAAATTGAAAATAATAGTTTAATATTATCAGGTGGTTAAAAACATACATGACATGATCATATGTATGAAAGGTGCGATTTAAAATGAAATAAATCCCATAGTTAGTCTTAATGAGACAAGACAATTAGTGGAAAATTGTTGGGCCAGACAAATACTCTTAGCCAAAGAACAAGAACCAACAAGAAGAAATCCCAAAATCCGTAACCTAATGAGCAAAAAATATAAAGGGGCAATTAGGGCAAAATCTAAAGCATTAGACATACATAGCAACCAAATGCGTGCTAACCATACTAAGAGGTTTCTAATAGCTCACACACTATAATTGGGATGGGAATTCCTCAAATAAGGAAGGTTCATGCTTAAAATCGCAACCCTTATTTCCTAGTTGTAATGGGACTACTAATGTAGGCCCTAGATTTTGCTGGACTGAAAATGATGCAATTGTGTATATGTTTTCTGTTAATAGTATACTGTAACTTTAATGAATTGATGTCAATATCTAATGACGTGACTACACTTAGCGGCATGATCGATTGTCGTATACTGTCTGTTAACGACAAGGGGTGTCATTTATAATTTTCTTGAATATTTGGTTTCGGGCAAATAAGTGACGAACATGATCGATGGAGTCTACTCATGGTCGACGACACAAGTGGTGATAATAACCGACTTGCCAGTTTTGTTTACTGTTTCGTGGAGATAATGTTGGTCGTTTCTAATGCATTTAATGGGAAGATCGGGGTGTTTTTGGTTCAAAGGTCAGGA